>CM053595.1:155281838-155306104 GCA_028646575.1 Pseudocheirus occidentalis
AGAGAGCAGATCAGGGGAGGGGCTTTACAGTGGAATCACTGTTTTGGGGTTGGGGTAGGGGAAATATGGGGAGAAAATTTGTAATTCAAAAATCTCATGAAAATGAATGATGTAAACAAGAAAACAAATTTTAAAAATTAATTTAACAAAGAAGCTCAAAGCTCTATCTCACCCTTGAAGATGGCTGATGGACATATTTAGGAACCTTTGAGTCCCTGTAGAAATAGGTAAATTGTGCCATCATCTCTGTAAAATATATATATTTTCTAGAAAGGTAAGGTGAGTTGCATGTGTTTTGTTTATTTAAAGAAATACTTTGAAATGAAATTTTTAAATGCATTTTACTTAGAAAGTAAACCAACAAAGAATTCAGTTACTTCTCTTAGTAAATAGAAAAGCATATTTACTGGGAAAGCTGAAGAAAAATACACAATGTGCTTGAGAATATGAAATGTGAAGAAAGACAAAACCCTTGAGGAAAATGCTTACATCTTCTAAAATACTGTAAACATATTCATTTTTTCATTTATTACTTTGTGTTGAATGATTAAAATCCTTTTTTGAGAGAGAATGAAGGATATGTTCATATATACTAACTCATTTCCTTCCAAAATGAAAAAGAAAACTAGTGTATCAAGGGAAAGATGAAATGTTTTCCCATTCTAATACATACATAGCAATTAGTCTGAACAAGCAAAGACTTGGTTGTTTGGTTGGGGGTGGGGGGCTCAAGGAGTGGAATGGGAAGGAGAAAGAATGAGATGATAAATATCTTCAAGTATTTGAAGGGGTGTTACATGGAAGAGACAATACAACCTCTCTGGGCAACGGAAATCTTGCCACATTTTCCCCACTAACCCTCATGACTGACAAAATCAAAGGCCTTGGTCAGATCTATGAATGTTGTGCCTCTATTCAGACCTCTATTCCTCTCCTGACATTTCTTCTGGAGTTGTTGGAAGCAAATAACATATCAATTGTCCCTCAGGCCTCTCTGAAGCCTGACTGACTCTTAGGTTACTTTTATAATAGCATACTTTCATCAGTACTACATAATGGATGATTCTGTTGTACTTTCTGGGTAACCAATGGAGTGAAGCAGATATGTGTGCTAGATCCCATTTTTTTAGCATGATGATTTCAAGGATGTTGTTGAACTCCTTCAGTGAGGATGAAAACAGCATAAATGTCAGCTACCACACTGATAGCAAATTATTTGACTTTAAAAGATTATAAGCCAAGACTAAAGCTAAGGGAGAGTAGGTAAATGGCTTTTTGTTCATTAATTATTATTTATTCCGTGCACTCTCTGAGACTGAGATGCAATAAAGTAAAGATCAGTTCTCTGCTACAGGTACTAATTTTGGCTAACAACACCAAGACAACACAGGTGCTCCATCAGTCAGCATGGTGCCATCCATCTATGCCACTATTGGTTATAGCAAATGGGGAAGTTTTGAATATTGTGGATAAGTTCACTTACCTTGGCAGCATACTTTCTAGGGATGCACACATGGGTGATGTGACTATTATACATGTTGCCAAAGCTAACTCAGTGTTTGGGAGACTTCAAAAGAAAGTGTGGAAGGGAAGAGGTATTAGACTGCCTACCAAACTAAAGGTCTACAAATACACTGTGCACCTCATTGCTGTGTACCTGTGAAACCTGGACAGTCCACCAGTGCCCTACCAGAAAACTGAGTTGCTTCCATTTGAATAATTTCAAGTAGATTCTGAAGATCATCTGGCAAGATAAGATACCAGACCGAGGTCCTTTCTTTACCTGAGCCATGAAGCATTGAAATTCTACTATGCAAAGTGCAACACTGATGGGCTGATCACATTGTTCAAATGTCAAATATACATTTGCCTAAAATAGTATTTCAGAAAAAGTGAGACAAGGTCATCCTCAAGGTCTCTCTAAAGAATTTTGGAACCAGTTATGAGACATGGGAAACAGTGGCACAAGAAAATGCTGTGCTCTATGAGCAAAGCAGAATTGCAGTAGCTCAAGAGAAACATGAGATGAGCCAATTTAAAGACATCTCCACTTCCAGTGTTCATACAAACTATTTTTTCCTGAGCTGTGGTAAGAGCCTCCCAAGCTCATATTGGTCTGATCAGTCACAGCTGAACACACTGTACCTTAACCCCAACATTATGATGTCATTTTGATCCTCTTTGAGATCAAAGGACAACAACCAATCAACATAGCAGAGAGATTATAATTACTTAGCTTGCAGTTATCATCTCAGTATAAAGAAGGCGAAGAAGCGCCTAATGGTTTAAAAGTATAAAAATGTAGATTAGCCTGGGTAGGAAGATAATGGTTTCTATTCACCAGAGTTTTTCAAAAAGAGACCTGGCTGACCACTTCTTGGAAGTGTTGTAGAATGATTCTTGGTCAGGTATAGATTAGTGTAGGTAAGCCTGAAAGGTCTTGCTCTAAAATTCTGTTGTTCTGTGAATTCAGACTGTAACATTGAAACATATGACTTCTATTTTTTAGTAAACAAATACTGAAGACATTTCTAGATCTCAATGGATTCACGAATATAGATGACAATCCAGACAACCTCTCTATATTCTACATGGTTCTTGTCCATGTCTCTCCAAAAATCCTCCCTGGAGAGTCCAACTAATGCCCTGAAGATCCTCCTCTCCTTATTCTAATTTTGTGCATGCATCATTACAGCACTTCTTCATTTCCTATCATTTACTTGAGCTGAAAGTCATAGACTGATCAAATAAAAGTGATCAGGATTCCAGATTTTATGGTGAATGCAGTCATACACCTTTCTCCTCATGGTTCTCTCGAATGAGAGTATAACTATTCCTCTTGGCCTTTTTTCCCCAATTAATAAGCATTCAATTTATCTCCCATGTTTCCGTTAAATAAAAATTCAAAACTAAATGAAAACCCTTCTAACAAATATGTATAAACAAGAAAAAATCTTAGAAATGGGCACATGAAAAAAATGCATGCCTCATTCTGCACATTGAGTATTTATGTGTCCTTCTAACCACTCTGAAAATTCCAACAATACTCATATAGTGGTCCTCTTGTAGTAACAGTACCATGCCCCTTCTTTTTGGATTGTTGTTTGCCTTGCATTGCCCTTTCTATCCCATAGAACTGAACGTTCCTCAGGTTTAGTTCTGACTCATTAGTATAACCACCACTTCCACTATATGACCAACTTACTGCTTTTTATCATCCACACATAGTCTTTGATGCAAAAGATATACCAACTAAAATAAAAATGAAAAAAGCTTATTTTGAGAAACTCTGAAGATGATATTTTCTCTGAAGCATAAAATAAGTTATTTTCCAAGCAAATCAATGTACAACTATAAAATTGAGGTAAAGCATTCAACTGTCATTCTGTAGTTTCACCATCCACCTGATTAACTAATGGGATACAGTAGGTCCTTCATCATTTGGCATAAGAAAAATAAAGTGTTAGAATCAGAAACTCTGAACAGCATTAATAGCACATTGTGTATAAATTCAAGATGTTCATCCTTTCAATGATTTTATTTTCCCCTTGGAACACTTAAACACTTTCCATAGGTCTGTGTCAGGCAGATTATTAATTTTTTCTTTCAATTCTCCAACATTGCTTCCACTCATCTTAAAAATGCTTGCCTTTGCTTCGTAGCCCTCTGGGACAAACCATGCAATTTAGTGGGGGTGGGGGGTAGGGCCTCTTTGATGTTATACTTAGCGAATGTGATTTTCTACATTGATTCATTTGAGATTATACATTCTTCACTTGTTTTCTTCGGATGCTTTTTATTTGTTTTTGGCATCTTTTCTTCATTTTTCAATTGCATGGAACTCTGTGGTATTGCAATGCCTCAGGAAATGTTCAGTTCTCTCTTGTTTTCAATTATTCTGATTTAATCTCAAAGTGGGTTTGTAGCTTTGCTGCTCAAGTGATTTCTACTTAGCCTCATTATTAGTATGCAGGGGTGGTGCCAGAAGGGGGAGATTCATCCAGGCTTGTGAGTGAATTTCTAGGCTGTTGATGCTGGACTATATTCTACTGTTTTATGTGTGGGATAGCTGTTGTACACCTTGGTTTGTCCCTTGACTTCGAATTTCTTCATTCTGCTGAAGGAAGATTCATAAGGCCTTGGTCTGCAGACATTTTTGTATGACAAAAGGATGACAGTGAAAAATGTAATAAAGGGGGATTGGAGAGGGTAGTTGTGGGTTAGGTAGAAAATGAGAGGTGCTGTAGGCCCAGATTTGCTTCATGCAGAACATGAAAACATAGGTTTGATACTTCTCTTCTTAAAACAACCCTACAATCCATCATTCACCAACAGTCATTGTCTATCAGCACTTCATTCAGAGACTAAACTGTGGAACAACCTTTACTATTCTTTCACTATTCTCCATGAAAAAAAAACTTAAGGTTATTTGGTTGCATGTTTATAAGGAAGAGGAACAATTGACACCAAATGCCTTTAGAGACTATTAAGAAGTAAAGCTCTACTTCTAGTGCTTCTCCATGGAGATTATAATCCGTGCTACTTGAAATGGAGGAAAGAAAGTCACATCATCACAAAACCTTGATTTTTATTTCCTTTATGTTCTAGTGTCCTCTTATAAGAAAGTCCTTGGGATAGAAAGCTTCTAGATTAATTTAACAACTTGACCAATAATGTAATAATACATTAGCTGCATGCTCTTCATCCATTCTGTTTCCATTTGTGCTACAGATCAGTGATTTTGAATTTTTGAGAGGAATTTCAAAATGTAAAAAGACATAATGGGGGTGGGGCAGAAGTAGTATAATCACAAGCTAAAAAAAAAATAACAGAGTAGTACATAGCCAAGATGGTGGAGTGAAAGCAGGAATATATTTGAACTCCTGCATGAATTGTATCAGTAACCTGTAAAAAGTGAATCTGATTGTATTTTAGAGTGACAGAATCCATTGGGAGATGAAGCGTGGCAGATTCACAGTCCAGGAAAGTGCGCATGTAGGACTGGCAGGAAGAGTATGGAGCTCACAGACTGCATCAGGGTGAACCCTGATGATGAACAGTAGAGCAAGAGTGAGCCCCAGCCTGGAAGACCTCTCACCATGAGACAGAGGATGAGCTGGGTAAGAGAAAGCATGGAACACATGCACAGACAGCAGCTTCTCCTGGGGCTATCAACCCACAGCCTGGATGTTTAAAAATCACCAACATGAAATTCCAGGAGCCAGGTTGGTAGAGTAAACTCTAGCTGCTCTAATCCCCCTCCCTGACCCTGAAAATCCAGAGATTATTGCCCCAGTGTAAAATCCTGAGCTAGTGGAACCAGCCATAGGCTTGGGAGTCCTAAAGGAAGTGTATAACTGAAGCTGTTCCCAGCATGAGGTGAAGGGATCCCAACAAGCCCATCTCAGCTGACCACTGGGAGATGCCAAACCCAGGGGGGTGGAGCCAGCAAGCACTAGCATCAGAAGCCCAGGTATGCCTTAGCACAATCAAGGAAATATGCAGACACTAGCATGGCAGGCGGCTAGCTGCTGAGCCTACCCAAAGTCTAGCCCAGGCACACAGAGCCATAAACCTGAAGTGGCCAGACTGCCCCCTCCCCAATACCTTACTCTGTGAGCCTCAGGGTAACCCAGGGGAAACACTGAAAGTCCTGGCCTTGGCTTCAGTGTAGACACCCAGAAGCTACAGTACACTAAGTCAACAACCAGGCCCCTAGCTCCTAGCTTAAGAAGCATGGCTCAGAGCCCTCTGTACCACAGAAGCAGAAATCCACTTTAAAAGCCAGTTAATAGGCAATCAAAATAGGCCAGAAGCAACCAAAGATGATTGAATCCTATTATTATGAAGAAAAAGAATCTCTGTCAGGAAAAACCATCAACTCTATATCCACTCCTGAGACCACTTAAGGAAATATGAATTGGTCTCAAGCCCCCAAAAACATTCTTGGAATCGCTCAAGAAAGATTGTTTAAAACCAGATTACATAGGTAGAAGATAAATTGACCTGTTCTTTTAAAATTACACTTGCAAAAATGCAAAAAAAAATCATTGAAAAAAGTAAATCCTTAAAAAGTAAAATGTGAGAACTGGGATGAGGGGTCCAAACTCGGACTGGAAAAATATCTCCCTAAAAATGAAATCCAAACATATGGAAAAAGAAGCTTCAAAAACAGGAATTCACTAAAAATTAGAATCAGTCAAGTCAAACCTAATGACTCTATGAAACATCAAAAATCAGTCAAACAAAATGTAAATACTGAAAAACTGGAAGAAAATGTAAAATATCTCACTTGAAAACTGACTGACTTGGAGAACACATCCTGGGGAGATAATCTAAGAATTATTGGTATACCAGAAAGCCATATTGAAAAAAACAGCCTGGACAACATCCTCAAAGAAATTATCAAAGAAAACTGTCCTGAGCACCTAGAAGAAGAGAGTAAAATAATTATTGAAAGAATTCACTAGACCCCTCCTGAAAGAGATCCTAAATTGAAAACTTGAAGAAAGGGGCAGAGTCAAGATGGCAGTGTAGAAGCAGGAAAATTCCATGAGCTCCCCCAACAACCACCTCAAATACCAATAAAATATGACTCTGAATAAATTTTAAAACTCCAGAAATCACAACATCACAGAGAAACAAAGCTCCCACAGAAGGCAGCCTGGCAGGAAGATGGGAAGTTTTCATTGAAGCATAATGGGAGCCAAAACCAGCCCCATGTAAACCCACAGCTGTAGGCCCACAGCAGCCAGGACAAGCCATGGCTGGAGCTTTCAGGAGAGGGGATCACTGGTAGCTGTGGTGCTTTCCAGAATTATCAACCCATAAGAGCCAAGGACAAAAGGAAAGGTCAGTGGAACATGGCTATATTTGAGGGAGAGGAGTGGGTCTGGCCCCTAACCCCAGAGCAAAAAGGGGTCTGTAGTCACAGCACTGCAGCTGCCTCCATGTGGCTGCTTCAGAGGTCCTGGCCTACAGATTACAGGGGAACCAGGTGATTGTTTAGAGGGTAAGAGCTCTTGCCTTGACATGCCTGTAAAGGGATTGTGGTCTTGGGTGGTGGTCCTGAGGTGCATTTTCAGTGAGGCAAAGCTGGTGGGAGCTGAAGAGATGGCGGCCTCCTAATAGCTCTGGCAGCTGTTAAAACCCCAGCAATTTGCAACAAAACTCTCCCTTCTGAAAACAGAGCTCTACTGTGGCAAAGAGTTCAAAAGTCAAGTAATTGACTGGCAACATGAGCAGACAAGAAGCAAAATAAGCACAGCAATCCAACTTTAGATTCCTTTCTTGGGGACAAAAGGAATCAATGCATGGAAAGGAAGAAGACAACACAGTCAGAACTCCTACACCAAAAGCTTCCAAGAAAAATGTAAACTGACTACAGGCCACAGAGGAGCTTAAGAAGGATTTTGAAAACCAAATAAGAGAAGTAGAGGAAAAACTGCGAAGAGAAATGAGAATGATGCAAGAAAATCATGAAAAGAGAGTCAACAACCTGAATGAAGAAAATAACACGTTAAAAATAGACTAGTTCAAAAGTCAAAAGAGGCTCAAAAAAGCCAATGAGGAGAAGAAGGCCTTAATCTCAAAACCTCACTGAAGAGAATAATTCCTTCAGAATTAGAGTGGAGCAAATGGAAGCTAATGACTCTCTGAGAAATCAAAATACTATTAAAAAGATTCAAACAAATGAAAAAAAATAGAAGGCAATGTGAAATATCTCCTTGAAAAAAACACTGAGGAAACTAGGTGGCACAGTGAATAGAAAACTGGCCATGGAGTCAGGACGACCTGAGTTCAAATCCATTTAACGCACGTGCGCGCGCGCACACACACACACACACACACACACACACACACCCCTAGCCATGTGATCTTGGGCAAGTCACTTGACCCCAGTTGCCCTCCCAAGAAAAAGAGGAAAAAATACTCACCAGGAAAATAGATCCAGGAAAGGACTACCTGAAAGCCACGATCAAAAGAGTACCTAGAAAGCATCCTTCAAGAAATTCTCAAGGAAAATTGCCCAGATATTTTAGAACCAGAGGGCAAAAAGGGAACTTGAATAAATTCACCAATCACCTCTTGAAAAACATCCTCCAAAGAAAACTGCTTGGAATGTTATAGCCAAATTCTGGAGTTCTGTAATCAAGGAGAAAATATTACAAGCTGCCAAGAAAAACAATTTGAATACTGTGGAAACACAATCAGGATAACACAGGACAGAGCAGCTTCTACATTAAGGGACTAAAGGTCCTGGAATATGATATTCTGGAGATCCAAGGAGCTAGGATTAAAACCAAGAATCACCTACCCAGCAAAACTGAGCATAATGTTTCAGGGGAAAATATGGTCATTCGATGAGGTGGAAGACTTTCAAGCATTCTTGCTGAAAAAAACAGAACTGAGGAGGGATTAACATAATAAGTTAAGTTTAGGATTCTAACATCAAAATATGCAAAAACTCATTACAGTACAGGGAAAGGAGGAGAGGGAGAGGAGCATTGCATGAAATTTAGTCTCATCAATTTGGGTTCAAGGAGGCAATAACACTGTTAAGTATAAAAATACGTTGTGGCCTACAGGCAGTGGGAGGGGTAAGGGGAAAAGGGGGGGTAGAAGACAGGGAAATAGTAGTATGAGGGAAGGGAAAGTAAAGGGAGGGAAGTGCAGAGGGAGAATATACTGAGAGGAGGTGGTCAGAAGGAAAATGTTTGAGGAGGAGAAAGGAGGAGGAAGAAATAAAAGCATAAACAAGGGAGGAAATAGAATGGAGGAAAAGACACAGAGAATAATCATAATTGTGAATGTGAAAGGGATGAACTGTCCCATAAAATTGAGGCAGAGAACAGAATGGATTAAAAACCACAATCCTACGATATGCTGTCAATAAGAAACACATTTGAAACAACAGGATATGCACAGGGTAAAAGTAAGGCTAGAGTAAAATATATTATGTTTCAGCTAAAGTAAAAATATCAAGGGTAAAGGTCCTTATCTCAGATAAAGGAAAAGCAAAAAGACATCTAATTAAAAGAGGTAAGGAAGGAAAGTATATCCTGCTAAAAAGCCCCATTGAAAATGAAGCAATATCATTATGTAACATATATGAACAAAGCAGTATAGCATCCAAATTCCTAAAGGAGAAGTTGAGGGAATTAGAAGAAGAAATAGATAGCAAAACACCTCAATCTTACTCTCCCTGAAGTTGATAAATCTAACCTCAAAATAAACAAGAAAGAAGTTATGGAGGCGAATAGAATTTTATAGAGGCTAAACATGATAGATCTTTGGAGAAAACTGAATGGGGATAAAAAGGAATATACCTTCTTCTAAATGGTATATGGCACATATGCAAAAATTGATCATGTACGAGGGCATAAAAACTTCTCAATTCAGTGCACAAAGGCAAAAATATTAAATGCATCCTTCTTATATCATGATGCAATAAAAATTATATGTAATAAAGGGCCATGGAAAGATAGACTGAAAACTAATTGAAAACTAAATAATTTAATCCTGAAGAATGAGCGAGTCAAACAAGAAATTAGAGAAATAATCAGTAACTTTATTCAAGAAAATGGCAATAATGAGACAACATACCAAAACTTTTATGCAGCAAAAGCAATTCTTAGGAAAGTTTTATAGCTCTGAATGCGTACATGAATAAAATAGAGAAAACTGAGGTCATTGAATTGGGCATGCAACTGAAAAAGCTAGAAAAAGAACACATTGAAAATCCCCTATTAAATACTAAATTAGAAATACTGAAAACCAAAGGAGAGATTATTAAAACTGAAGTTAAGAAAACTATTCAATTAATAAATAAAACGAAGATCTGTTTTTATGAAAAAACAAATACAATTGATACAACTTTATATGATAAAAAAGAAAACCAAATTACAATTATTAAAAATGAAAAGAGTGGATCTACCTCCAATTAAGAGGAAATTAAAACAAAAATTAGTTATTATTTTGCTCAATTGTATGCCCATAAATTCGACAATCTTAGTGAAATGGATGAATATTTACCAAAATCTAAGTTTCCTAGATTAACTGAAGAGTAAGTAAATTACTTAACTCCATCTCAGAAAACAAAATTGAGTAAGTCAACAATGAACTCCCTATGAAAAAATCTCCAGGGCCAGATGGATATACTAGTGAATTCTATTAAACATTTAAAGAACAATTGATTCCAATACTTTACAAACTATTTGGGAAAACTGTGAAAGAAGCAGTCCTACCAAATTCTTTTTATGACATAAATATGAAATTGATACCTAAATTGGGAAGAGACAAAATGGAGAAAGAAAATTGTAGACCTTTTTACCTCATGAATATAGATGCAAACATTTTAAATAAAATATTAGCAAAATGACTACAGCAACTTATCACAAGAATAACAGACTTTGATGAGGTAGCATTTATTCAAGGAATGCAAGGATGGTTCAATATTAGTATAATTGATCATATGAATAACAAAACCAGCAGAAACAATATGATTATCTCAATAGTTGCAGAAAAGGCTTTTGACAAAATACAACACCTATTCCTATTAAAAACACTAGAAAGTATTGGAGTAAATGAAGTCTTCCCTAAAACAATAAGTAGTATCTACCTAAAACCATCAGCAAGTATTATATGTAATAGGACTAATAAGCTAGTAGCATTTCCAATAAGATCAGGGTGAAATAAGGATTCCACTATCACCCCTCTTACTCAATCTGGTACTAGAAATGTTAGTGGTAGCAATTAGAGAAGAAAAAGAAATTGTAGGGATAAGATTAGTCAAAAAAAGAGACTAAGCTATTACACTTTGCAGATGATATGATGATATACTTAGAGAATCCTAGAGAATCAAGTACAAAACTACTTGAGACAATAAATTTGGAAAAGTTGCAGGATGTAAAATAAATCCACATAAATCCTCAGCATTCCTACATATTTCCAATGAAGTCCAACAGCAAGAGATATTAAGAGAAACCCCACTTAAAGTTACTGTAGACATTATAGAATATTTGGGAATCTATCTGCCAAAACAAACTCAGTACTTAAACAAAACTACAAGATCCTTTTCACACAAAAAAAGTCAGATCTAACTAATTGGAAAAATATCAATTACTCATGGATAGACAGAGCTAAAATAATACAAATGAAAATTTTACCTAAATTAATTTACATGTTTATTGCCATAACAAGCAATCTACCAAAAACTGATTTTATAGAGCTAGAAAAAAAATAGTAACAAAGTTCATTTGAAAGAACAAAAGTTCCAGTATATTATTAGAATTGATGAAAAGAAATGCTAGGGAAGGTTCCCTAGGCCTACTATATTTTAGTCTGTATTATAAAGCAGCAGTAATCACAACTACTTGATACTGCCTGAGGCATAGTGTAGTAGATCAGTGGAATAGATTAGGTACTTAAGACACAGCAGTCAATGACTATAGTAATCTATTATTTGATAAACCCAAAGACCCCAGCTTTGGGGATAAGAATTCACTATTTGAAAAAAAAAACTGGTGGTAAAACTGAAAATAATTTGGCAGAAACTGGGCATAGACCAGTATCTTGCACCATATACCAAAATCAAGTCAAAATGGGTGTGCGTTGTAGGTACTGATACTGTAAGCAGTCTGGGAGAGGAAGGAATAGTTAACTTGTCAGATTTATGAAGAAGGTAAGATATGATAACCAAACAAGAGTTAGGGAGCATTATGAAATGCAAAGTGGACATTTTTGATTTCATTAAATTGAATGGTTATTGTACAAATAAAGCCAATGTAATCAAGATTAAGAGGGAAGTGGAAAACAGGGTAAGAATTTTTGCAACCAGTGTCTCTGATAAAGGCCTCATTTCCAAAAATATACAGAGAATTGAGTTAAATCTATAAGAATACAATTTATTCCCCAATTGCTAAATGGTCAAAGGATACGAACACACTGTTTCCAGGGAAGAAAATAAAGACATCTATAAGCATATGAAAAAATGTTCTAAATCACTATTGATTAGATAAATACAAATCAAGACATCTCTGATGTACCACATCTCACTAGACAGATCGGCTAAGATGACAAAATAGTAAAATAATAAATGCTGGAGAGTATATGGAAAAACTGGAACACTAATGCATTGTTGATGGAGCTGTGAACTGATTAAATCATTCTGGAGAGCAATCTGGATCTATGCCCAAAGGGTATAAATAAGTGTATACCCTTTGACCCAGAAATACCACTTTTATGGTTGTATCCAAAAGAGATCATAGAAATGGGAAAAGGACCAGTATTTACAAATTACATACATATGTAATTACATACAGATATATATACATACATACATATATTACATATATGTATATATACACATACATGTAAAATCTCTTCTTAGGGTCACAAAGAATTGGAAATCAAGGGGATATCCATCAATTGAGTAATGGGTGAACAATTTGTGGCATATGAATGTAATAGAATACTATTGTGTTATAAGAAATGAGGGGCAGACAGACTTCATAATAACCTGGAGAGACTTATATAAATTGATGTTGAGTGAGAAGAGCAGAATCAGGATAAATTTGTACACAATTACAGACACAATGTATTTGTGATGACTAACTTTTATAGACTGGGCTCCTCTCAGCAATGTGAAGTTATGAGACAACTCCAAATGACTCATAATGGAAAGAGATGTCCATATCCAGAGAACGAACTACAGAGTCTGAATGTAGACTGAAGCAAACTTCTTTCTTCTTCTTCTTCTTCTTCTTCTTCTTCTTCTTCTTCTTCTTCTTCTTCTTCTTCTTCTTCTTCTTCTTTCTTCTTCTTCTTCTTCTTCTTCTTCCTTCTTCTTCTTCTTCTTCTTCTTCTTCTTCTTCTTCTTCTTCTTCTTCTTCTTCTTCTTCTTCTTCTTCTTCTTTGTCTTCTCCTTCTCTCTCTCTCCCATTTTGTTTTATTTCCTATTTCTCATTGTTCACTCCATTGGTTATAATCCTTATAACCTTATAACCTGGTTAATGTTTAATGTGAAGGCATTTGTATATTCTATATTTGATTGCATGTCACCATGGGCAGAGGGGAGTTGGGAGGAGGGGGAGGGAGAAAATTTAAAAAACAAGAGATTGTGTAATTGAATATTGTATACTCAAAGTAAACAAAAATTTTTTTAAAAATAAAAAGTACCATAGCAAATGCCAGATATTGGAGAAATATTTTAAATTTGAGAAAGGACAGCAAAAAGAACAGAAAGAAGAGAATGATCATTTTAGAAGAGGAAAATTTGGTGCGCATACTTCAACATTTTATTATTTCAAGATACGGGTTCTTCTTGATGTTAATATTCCCTACATTTGTTTAAATTTTAACAAGTCCATTTCTTCATATTTTCTACATTTCTGCCTATGTTCTTTCATATGGCTTGCACAGAAGGTATACCAAATTGGTAGAGACATTGTATGAATACCTTTTAGCACTTAGATGTTATTGAGTGCGACTGATCAGTTAAACACATGATTTTAACATTTTACTTTTCTTTATGGTTAAAAAGAATAGCTTTTTACTTTTTTTCTTTTGTATTTGCATCTTCAACACCTTCACAGTAATGTGATGCTCCTTAACTTGATGCTGTTATAGCTATATTTAGAACACATGGAATCAATAAAATCTTATTTGTATGATTTTTTTGTCTTAGCTCCTATGAATATTAGTCCTCCCTGTATGAACACCCAGAAGTCTTTCTGAGCACACATCACAGTTTAAGGTACTTTTTCAATTTTCTTAATATTAAGTAAATGTAAATATATGTATTGCCTAACATTTGAAACAGCCTTATTTTGTTGGGAGATATACTGTAGGGTAATCTATAGTGATACTTTGGATGCTAAATGATTTTAATGTCTGTCAAGGTCATATACGAAAGAAGGAAAAAACAAAGCAAGCTTGGATTTAAAGTTAAAGTAGTAACTTTCCATCTCACTTCACTTTTCCATCACATATTTTCCAGTGATATCTTTTATGCTACTTTTTGTACTTAAATTAACATAGAAAACATGCTGCAGCCTACGTGCATGTTTCACCATTGTCTGGGACTCATCTGCATTCTAGGTTCCTTGAGGACTACTATATTCTAAGTTTCATAGGCAGAAGACATTTTTTGTTTAACTGAATTATCTTTTTAAAGTTTGTTAAAAAAAAATGAGTCCTTGAACCACGGGGCAGTTTGGGATCATTAATAGTACAGAATGATTTCTGAATTCAACCTAGCCTGTTCTTTCCTTATTTACTTCTTGCCTCAGCAGAATGTACATTTACAATGCCAAACATATTTGATATACTATGTTAATGTACTGATCATCTATTGGTCTTCTCTTTGCCATTCCAATAACTTCACAGGGCATGCGATAAAGATCTTTTCACGCAAACTTTTTTTTAAATTTCTCTCCTTTCTAAAATAGAAGGTGTAAGCTAAAATTTCCTTTGAGTAGGCTTGCCATATTACTAATTCCAGTTATTGGTGCATCCTTCCATATAAAATTCTTCTAAAGCAATAAAAATTTTCTTCATTTCTTAAGGAAAAGGTCTATTTCCCTCTATCATGAAGCCTTCTATGATTACTTCAGTCCTTAGCTGTCTCCCTGAAGTGATTTCCAAATCCATAAGCAACTTGCACCAGTTGTTTATACTTATATAGCAATATAAGACAATATGTGATCAACTTTTGTATATGTAATAACTGTTCTACCCCTCAGTTAGTTACATTGGAAGACTATAAAGCAAAAGAGCCTCCATCTTTTACTTTGTACCCTCATAGAATAGTGCTATATTCAATAAATAAGTGTTGCTAAGCAGAGAAAACTAATAAGATGCATATTTATTCAAATCAAAGCACCAAAGACCTTCCAATGTAAAATAAAAATGATTTGTGGATTTTCTGTTATTTTCCAATGTATGTATGATTGCTCTTTCATTAACCAAGATAAAGCATTTTCTTGGGTTTCTTTTTTTTAACTTATTCTCTTCTTGCATTTAGCTACAAAGAACTCAGCAGTTGTCTTTACAACTCTTGTTATTAAAAATAACCCCCAAACACAACAAGGAATAACAAGAATTTACATGATGGGCAGATCATAGAAGTAGATTTTGCTTCATGCATAAAACTGAACTAACACTTCCACTACACATTCAATATTTATTCAGCTTTTCAGGAAAAGACACCTTTCATTCCTCAGGCTGTAAATCTAGCCATTTCTCTAAAACAGAATGCAGTTAAACAGGATGAAAAGAAGAAATTGCCACTGTGATGTGACGAGATTGTAAAATGCATGAAATTTCTAGCAGCAGCAAGGTCAAGATAAGGATAATTTTAGCCTATTGTCTATAGGTGACAGAGGCTAAATCTATGCCTGAAAGGTAAAGAATCATGTCTTATGAGAGAAAATAACCAACTTGCCAACTTTAAAAAAAAATGTGTTTATCCTAAATACATAAAAATTAAGAGAGATGATTTTGATAAAGGAAACTACTTTACATTGTAGGCAGAAACCCTGGGTCATTTTTGTCCTTGCAGAAGTGTCATGCAAACACTCCAGTGTACTGGAAAAGCATTTACCAATTTCATGAATTACAGAATTTGGAAGGTTGCTTCAGAATGGACTCTACCAAACCTTTCATTAGAGAGATGAGAAAACCTTCCCAAAGAGGGGAAAGTGACACTCATTCTCACATGTAGTAAATTGCAGACTTAAGATTTAAACCAAGATTTGGATCCAAATCCAGATCCCTTTCTGCTATAATATGAAGTGGCATCAGTTCATTTCCATACCGCATAGTAAAAAACCTCCATTCAGTACAAATGAAGGTATTAGAACTAGAACCTAGCCTCAAATACAGAGAGGCTGAAGACAGAATAAATATATCATGATTAACAAAGTTGACAGTAGGTTTTTCACTGGCATGGAAGTATCCCCGAGATGAATAATCATACTCAGTTCAACTCCCAAATATTTATAAAATACTTACTCTGGTGAGACAAGTAAGCTAGGTGCTAGGAATACAAATACAAATATGAAATGGTCCCTAGCCTCAAGGAGCTTATCTTCTATTTACTATCTACATTCTATTAACTACTTTCTACTGCTCATCTCTCCTTCCCTTTTCTATTCCTTTTTATTCTTCTAATGCTGAGAAGGTTTTTCAGAAAATTTCTACATTGTGAATTTGTTGCTAAAAATGGGCAGGGGAAATGCTACATTTTAGAGACTGATGTACTGAGTAAAAGTAGCTAGAAAACCCTATGCTGTCTGACCAATAATATGAAGCAAGGAAAGGATGGAATTGTTCCTAAGAACCTTCAAACCACTGGGACAACAGTCCTTACTTACTTACCCCAGCAGCTTTGCTAAATGAAACTTCACATTTGGCAAACTGCTGAAATGTTATCACATCTTTGTTCTTACTCCCCAGTATCATGCTCTCATAGAAGTGAAACTGACTTTTTAGCCAGGAGCCACAAATGCCTTTTTGACTTCAGCTATTTTACTAATATAATATACATACTGATAAAAACATTATTGCTTCAGTTTTCTTAAAAGATTTATATTTTTTGTCAATTCCTCAAGACTTTGGGTTTTATTGTTTACCTACTGGCCTGATCTGACAGCTGATTTAAAAAAATAATCTAATGCATATAGTAAAAATACTTGAGTTGCAGTAACAATACTATAAGCCAAAAAAGAAAAAAAAAACTTCAAGAGAATGGAAAAGTTCTCTCTTTGAAGTCCAAAATCCCAGGATCTTTATACTGATTGGAGATTTGTTCTGGTACCAACTGATGGTTTCTAAGATATTCCAAGAGATGACTATAGTATATATACATCATTTTAAAAGGAGGTTTGATGACAGCATTATAAATGTAAAAAATTCTTACAGATAAATGATATTTTGGCAATATTGTTATAAATACTTGTAAAATCTTCACAGGCGTCATTTTATTTTTTAAAAAATCCTGGGAACAAAATCCTGGAGGTTAATCATTGTCTACCTCTGGCAAACTTGGGGAGATATTCTGAAAAGCTGCAAATCCATTATTACAGAAATTTGGGTTTTGACTCTTCTGGATCCTAGTCCCTGTATCCAGAGTCTTAATAATACTAAAATAAGGTTGGAAAATATATTTTACTCCTCCAGTTTGCTAGGATTATGTGTGAACTGAATTTTTTGAATGGTTGATTACTCCTTCAGGTATAAAGAGAAATCTAGCATATGAACAAGAGAAGAGTGGTGTGCAGTAGTTTATTACTAATTGTTCCTCAATATTACATGAGTGACATTTTCAGATGGCCTAGAGCCCTCAAACAAGGTGTTTGAATGACTGTTGATTGGTCGAATGTCCTATGGAGATCTGCTCTGTGAAATCAACTCATCACTTGGTTTCCAGGGGTCCTGATAGCAACAATACCAGGCTTTGCCATGATTTGGTTCTGGGATCTAATAGCCTCCTGGCAGGGAGAAAATCACTTGATCCTATCTGCTTTGAGGTTATATGTATGCTATTAACTGTTTAACATCCAGCTCTCAAAGATAAATGTACACATGATTCACTTTCAGGTTTAATCTGCATTATTAACATTTTCTCCATCCCTTTAAGTATAGTCAGTCAATAAAAGAATGAACCAAAACCATATTTGTCAAATTTGCTAAGGTATATATGCACACACCTAATTTTAAATTATTTAAAATTTAAATTAATTTAATAACTAATTATTAAATTAAGAAATTTAATTAATTTCATGAACTGTTTCAAGCTGCCTTCAGCATACCCCTGACACTAGTTAAGACAAAGCAAAAATGCAAGTTTGACAGTTCAATGTTGTTTATAAACCTCAGGCATTAACCTTGAACATTTCCATCTTTTTTTTTAATAGACAGACCTCAGTGATACTCAGTCAGGATTATACCCTCTGGAAATCCTATTTCAAATTAACAAACTTTATCTCACATTATTCTATTTCCTCTAATTATCCTTCCATATTTGGGTACTTACTTAGATCTGGATTCTTTTAAATAATAGGGCAACCATGGTCACCATGTTTCTAGTACTGATTGTAATTTCATGCATATCCCCTGATTTTCTGTAGTAGCAGGAGAATCAAAATAATCCTTTAGTCCCATTGGCACTTCCAGACTCCCTCTGTATGGCCCTTGCACAGCGACTTCTCCCTTAAGTTTCACACAATCCAAAGTTATCAGCCAGTCCAGATCCTAGTAGCCATTAGAAACCTAGGGCCTTCTCCTTGCTCACTGAGTTGAATATTTGGCTCTTGGTCTCCTCTCTGACTCTGAATTTCATACTAAAGTATTTCAATATCTATTGATGTTGCCCCAAAGAGGTTATTTTCCCACTTCCTCAATCTACTCAATGTTGATGTCCTACTCCTTCAATCTACTTGTTACATGGGAGTATATTCATATCCTTGATCTTGCTATTAACCACAGGCATTTCATGTTCATGTTAAGAACTCCAAAATTCTTCTACACAAACATAATTTTTATTTTATCTTTCCTTTTCTATCTAGACCTAACTCTCCTCATTGAACTACTTTTCATACTCTCTATGACCTCTAATGCCTTTATCTCTCCTACAATCCCAGATCACAAGCACTACTTCAACTCTACACTCATCTTAACCTTTGGATGAACCAGTTCAACCCCCTCCCACCCATTATCCTCTACTCTAAAATCCCTTGCTACCTTGTACAATTTATTTTCCTTACAACTTTTTCTTTGGAGGTTGAATGACTTGCCCCGGATCACATAGCTAGTAAGTGTCTGAGGCTGGAGTTGAACTCAGGTACTCCTAACTCCAAGAGCAGTGCTATGTCCATTGCACCACCTAGATGCCCCTGAAATTTCTGCTAATATTTTGAAAAATCCCTGCTATGGGTTACACTTACCACCTGTCTCCTTTGATCCTATTTGCCTCCTACTGAAAGGATCTGCAGGAAATCCTAAAACCATGTTCATTCAGTCTATTACAAACTTATGCTCTCAAATCTCAACCAGAACTTCTTGATAAGAAAGCATTTCTATTATCTCTCCTTAGTTGATTTTCTATCCTATTCATTGCAGTACCTGTTATAAAGTGTCTTGCCTTTTAGATCTTCTGTCCTTTTTCAAGAATCAGATTAAATCTCACCTTTTATTGGAGATCTTAGCAACTGTAACATCTTTTCTTTTCAAATAACGTTTCATTTAACCTACATATATGATAAATTTATTCCTATTCCTTTCCCTTATAATAATGTGAGATCCCTCCTCTTTTTCTTTCTTCCTATCTGCTATACTTAATACAGTACCTGTAACATAGTAAATGCTTAATAAATGCTTGTGGATTGCTTGACTGATCCATTCATTGTCAATTTAGATTTTGTCCGGGATATAATCTTGGCTTCATGTTGCTTAATATTTTTATCAATGACTTGTGTAAAAGGTAGAGATGTCATACCTTTTAGATTTATAAGTAGATGTCTTGTCAAGAAAATTTTTAAATGATATGAATCTGGGAAAAAGAGAAAAAACAATGGAAGACAGAATCACTCCATTTTCCATCCATACCTCTTCTTTTTCTGAACTCCATGGAAGAAGATGACCCTTCAAAGATGCACTGATCACCCGGGATTCCACTAGAAATCTCATCATGTTCAACTCAACCTTTTATTCTCAGGATTTCCCAGTTCTTTCAGCCTCCTCTCCCTCAGAATACCTTCTTGTGGTCTTTCTCTTCCTCCAGCTTCCTTTTGTGTTCTTCCATTAAATTATAAGGTCTTTAAGGATGGGAACTGGCTTTCTTGTTCTCACTTGTATTGCCAGTATTTACCACAGTGCCTGGTACATGGAAATGCATAATAGAAGTTTTAAATTTAATTGAATCTCATCAGATACCAAGAATGCCTAAAGGATTGGGCTGAAATTCATCATTTGAAGATCAGCAGGGACAAATATAACCCTTATGCTTATATTTTAAAAATCAACTTCAAAAATGCAAGATTTGGGAGACTTGGTGAGATAGTGATTTGTTTGAACAAAGATCTTAGAGTTTTAATATGGGAAGTTCAATATGGTAGAATGTGACATATTGAAGGAAATAATCACAATGTTGAACTGCATTAAAAGACAGCTCCCAGGAATGAGGATGTCTTAGTTCTTCTCTACTCTGCCCTTCTCAAACTACCTCTGACTTTTTATATTCAGTACCTAATTCTGAAACTTTTTCTCGGTGTCAAATTTTATACAAGCCATTCTGCAGTGAATACAGATGGATGAAACCAGTATGGAAAAACCATGAGACCATGTCATATAACAACCAATTTAAGGAATTAGGGTTGTATAGCTTGGAGAAGACAAGACTTAATGGGAACTGATACCTGTGTCCACATATTTGAGATATCATCATGGGACGTTGTTGTAGTTCAGTTATTTCAGTCTTATCTGACTCATCATGACACCATTTGGGATTTTCTTGGCAAGGAAACTGGGGTAGTTTATAATTTCCCTTTCCAACTCATTTTACAGATGATGAAACTGAATCAAAGTTAAGTGACTTGCCCAGACTCACACAACAACTAAGTGTCTGATACCAGATTTGAACCCAGGAACATAAGTATTCCTGACCCTGGCCTAGGACTGTATCCTCTGGACCACCTAGCTGGCCATTGTGTAACTTTGTCATTAAATGTATTAGTTTTTGTCCCATGAGCTTAAACAGGGATGGGTAGAAGTTTTGTGATTTGTTAGTACGAAAAAGACATGATGTCAATCTAATAATACTATTTCTTTTGTTATTAACAATAATAATTATGATGATTAATATTTATATTAAAGATGTCAAATAATTTCATATTCATTATTTCTCTTACCCCCTTTAAAATGCCATAAATGGCTTTTAACAAAATATGACTGCAAGAAACAACATCTCAAAAGGCTCAATATCATTAATATCATAAATGACCTTTGGTGAGTCCCTACCTTTATGAAGAGGGAATAATTACCAATAATGAGGTAAAATTATTAGTCATTGAGTGGAGAAAATACACCTGAAGAAAAAAAAATATCATGATCTAAGACAGCGGTTCTCAACATGTGGGGTCATTTGGGGGTCAAATGACCCTTTCACAAGGGTCACAGGAGTGGCCTAAGACCATCAGAAAACACATATTTCTGATGGTCTTAGGAACTGAGACACTGCTCCTCTATCCATCTCCAGGCGTGTCTGCCCACATGCAGATACAACCACATCCGAGTATTAAAGGGTCGCGGTATTAGGAAGGTTGAGAACCACTGATCTAAGACATGATCCAAAAGATCAAACAAAATGTCACAGTATGATGAGGACTAAGAATTCCTTGAGGTAAAAAAAATCTAGAATCATAGAAGGAAGTCACAAAACAAAGGTCAAGGAAATAATCTAAATTTAGGAATGAGTGAGCATTAAGATCAGAAAATATTGTGGAGGTAACAGTGCTAAGATTTTGGAGAATCATAGCTCATCTAATGAAAGACCTCCATGCAATTAGTGTTTTATTGGTAGTGGTTCAGTCTCACTTAGCTATGTCTATGCCACTATCCTAGAGCCACAGATTGGGTCTTGTAGGTATTTAGTCTTATTGAACCTGAAAAAAGTTACTTAAATAATTTCCACAGAGCTAGGCAGAAGCAGGATTGTCTCATATCTCCTTATTCAATTGCTACACACTACCTGGGCTACATTAGAAAAGTTGCTTCTTTGGGCTTTAGTTACTTCATCTATAAAGTGAAACACTTGGAGTAGATGAACTCTAAATTCCATTTCAGCTCTAAGCCTTTGACACTATGATCTATTTTTTCCACTATACCATAATGATTTGTATGCAGATGGAATGGCACCACTAAGTGATGCATATAGTAAGCATATAGCAGATTCTCATATATTTATCATAGAACAGTTATCAAAAGAAATCACAGCTTTTGCCTCAGTTTCCTCATCTAAAAATGGGAATAATGATAATAATAACATCTACCTCATAATTTTACAAAGATAACATGAAATAATATTTGTAAAGTGCTTATCAAACCCTAAAGCACTATACAAAAATACTTTCTTATCATCATCATTATTATGCCATTCTTGTTGATGCAGGCCAATGATATCCATCTGGATTTCACTTCTTAACAAATTAGAAAATTTAGAAAATGCCATATATCCTCCTACTTATCCAAGCAAATACTTAGCTGAGATATAAGATAAAGTGTTATATAATAAGAACAGGAGTTTATACCATAACGAGAAATGAGGAGAAGCTATCAAATTCAAGGGAAGCAGAGAATTCATTTCCTATGACACGTTATTGTCAAGTCACTACATAAGCAGTTATGATGTCCCAGTTAGAATTAATAAATGAAAAATCATTTATTATTCATCTGATCTGTGTTAAGACCTCTGATGAGTCATTTCCCTCTTTCTAGGCATTGTTTCGAGAGTTCTAGTTAAAAAGGCAGAGCAGTAGGAAAATGGCTAGTGCAGAAACTAGTCAGAGATTCAGCTTGACCATAGATGGGTTGGGAATTAGCAACATGACAAAATGGACCTATCTACCACTTTTACTGGATATCTATAAACCAAAAAGTTTAATCAAAGGAGAAAAGTCTATTATTTTAAACAAGGAAAGCAAGTTTACATATTAGTGATTAGCTTAGACTCAACCTAAAATTAATGTTTAAATTCCCAGTATTTTCTCACTTTAGTGATGGGACCCAAAAAATATTTACAAGGAGTTCTTAATGACACAAAATAAATCAATGTAGCCATTTTTCTTTACTGTGATTGTGCTATAGTCAGATAGAGACAAGACCCAGTACATGGAAGTTAGCATTTGGAAAAGCCCAAATGTCAAAAGCATGAATAAAAGAAAGAAACATATATGTGGGCTTATGTGAAATGGCAAGTAGCAGAAGGAAATAATACAGTCTCCAGATAAGTAATCATCAAGAGAAAACTGCTATGCCATTAGGTTTTCACAAAAGACAGTGCAGAATGTGTTGGGAGATTAGAATAGAAAGCAAGCTATAAAAAGCACAAATATTGGACAAAAGAATGGGAAAATAATGTGCTTTGATAGTCTCAGAAATGTTTCAAATAACTCTCTGTGCTTTCAGAAAAAGAAAAGAACAAACAGAAAGAAAAATAATACAAGGCTTAAAATTTCTTTCTTTGCCATTTGTTCTATAAACTATGGAAAGGCTATTTTGGATCTTATATATTGTGAAGGTGTTTTTTGATGGTATCTTCCTTCCTCTTTAAACACCTTCATTCAGGCTCTGAAAAGACTTTTTTAAAATAGTGGAATGTCTTTATTTTTCTTTTTTGCCCTTTTTATTCATACTTCATGGTAAACACTGCTATAGTCTTCTAATTGACTGACACAAATCCAAATTGTGCCCTATTTATTATATGTTTTAGGCAAAAAAAACCTTAAGTCTAAATGTTGAGAGGATTCTGTTATTTTACATTTATAGATTTATTAGAATTGCTAGGATAAATCATCATTAAAATAATGACATGGTTTGCGTTATAAGTCTAATAGGTAAACAAAGATTTAGTGAACATATGACTATGGTGTCATCAGCTGATTGTGCTGGCCACTGAATGATGAATTACTTTATCATTTCTTTTTTTTTACAGGCTGTGGATGAGTAATTATACAGGCCATCTTCATAGTGGACATATTGTTACAGTGGTCATATGTCCCTCCCTCCTATCCCCCTCCTGCTCCGTTCTCCACCCTGTCCCCATCCCTTTACTGAAGTGTGTGCTTCCAGCATCCCTCCCCCAGACGCTGCCCTCCCCTCTGTCATCCCCCTTTCTCATCTCCATGCCACCCACTCTCCTGTGTGGAATGATGCCCAATCTAGAGTCCATGCCATTTTCTCCCTAAGCCAAATTCAATGAGAGTAATGGAAAGTAAAGCTATAACAGTTATCCCTTTCCTCTTCTATATGGGATGATTAACCCCATTTTGTCTCTCCCTGTCTCCTCTCATTCTAGTCCTCTCCAACCTCAGAATTTCACCTTTTAAAGTATCACCCCTTGATATTCCATTGATCCTCTACCTTTTATATACACACATACACACGTGCTCAGATATGTATTCATACACATATATATAGCCTCCTATATTGACATGTGTAAGTATACATATATAGACATTTGTATTTAACCTATACTCATACTAAAAAAA
>CM053595.1:155306604-155322218 GCA_028646575.1 Pseudocheirus occidentalis
TCCCTTTCCATACTTTGACCCTTTTTATCCATAAAAAAGGATTCTAGAGTTTTATTGGTGTTTTTATTTTGCTTCCTCTTCATGTTGGCCAGTCAATTAATTAGTTGGTTTTTTTTAGGTCTGTGAAACTCTGCTTCCAAGGGGGGAAGCTCTGTTCCAAATCACTGGGGTCTTCCCAACTGCCAGAGTTATTAGGGGGGTGTTGCATGTCCCCCCAGCTTTGGCTTGCTGAAAGTGCACCGCAGGACCACCACCCAAGACCATGATCTGGATCCAGGCCGCTCAGCGCAAGAGCACTTGGACCTGAGCAATCAATTCAGCCCCTCTGCAGAGTCTGCAGTCCAGGGGCTCTGAAGCAGCCCGGTGGGGGCTGCCCCTGGTTCCAAAAGTTCCCTTCCCCCACTGCTTCCTTGCCCTGGGGGCAGATTGGCCAAACTGTACCACCCCCAAATCAATTTTCAAAGTTTCACTTTCACTAACTGTCTCTGCTGATTTTAAGATCCCCTTAGGCAGGTGCTTTAGATTTTCTTTGAAGTTGACTCAAGCTGCAGTTTGGGAGACTCAGCTCATCCAGGCCACACTGGGGCCTAGCCTGGCCATGGCTGCTGTTTTGGGCTGGCCTGGTCTCTGCTCCGCTGCGGTCAGAGCCGCCCCTCTCCCTTCCCATTCCTCACACTTTGGCAGATGTGGAGGTGCTAGAGGCTGTAGAACCTTTGACGCCTGGCTGTGGTGCTGCTCGGCTCAGCTCAGCCAGGCTCCTTCCCACCACCCCGGGCCTGGCTATGGTCTTGGCTTCAGGCTGTTCCAGCCTCCATTCCCAGCTGCCGCAATGAGCCCCTGCTGCTGAGCTGCCTTCAGCAAGAGATGTGTTCTCTGGATTTTT
Organism: Pseudocheirus occidentalis; assembly: GCA_028646575.1. Lineage (NCBI taxonomy): Eukaryota > Metazoa > Chordata > Mammalia > Diprotodontia > Pseudocheiridae > Pseudocheirus > Pseudocheirus occidentalis. The sequence goes on from CM053595.1 coordinate 155,307,488, forward strand.
GTGAGTCTGAGAGTCCTAGGCTTTGTCTGGCCTCATAATTTTATGGGTTATAAGGGTGGCTATGTAGGACCTGCGGGACCTTGCTGCTTCTACGCCGCCATCTTGGCTCCGCCCCCCAAGAATTTTTTAATGGGGAAAAAATCCAGGTGATGTACAGCTACATTTTTTTAAAAAGTCTTCAAATCACTACTAACTAGAAAAGAGAAAATCAAAATAATTTTGAGATTCTACTCCACATCATCTGTGGCAAAGATGACTAAAAAAAGAGGAAATGATAAATATTGTAGGTTTTGTTTTAATACATACACATTAAAAACACACTGTTAGTGGGACTGTGAATATTTCCAAACATTTAGAAAGCAATTTGGAGCCATATTTTAAAAAAACTAGCTAAACACTACATTCATGACCTTTAATCCAGCCATACTTTTACTTTTACCCAATAGTGATCAAAGACATAAGAAATGCCCTATACTGTACAAAAATATTTATAGTAGCTATTTTATTTGATGGCAAAAAGCAAAAACTATGTGAGGAATGGGCAGAAGATGTTTTATATGAATATGATAGAGTACTATTACGCTATAAAATGAGGACATAAATCATTCCAAAAAGACATGGAAAATGATGTATGAATGGATGCAGAGTGAAGTGAGGAGATCCAGGAAGACAATTTATACTTCAGCATCAATACTTTAAAAAATAAATAATTTTGTGGACTTTTATAAAATAAATGAAGAATTACATGAGCAGAACTAAGAAAAAATACATAATAGTGTAAAATCAGACAACTTTGAAAAGTATAAAGAACTATGATTAATTCAATTTCTGTTCATGATTGTATTATATTTCAAAAGGACTGATGATAAAATACACTATCTGCTACAGAGCAGATGGATTTAGAGTGCAGAATGAGGTATACATATTTTGGTGTATAGCAACTGAGAAACAATTTTTTGATGCATCACATTTTCCCTTATTTTTTTTACTCAAGGTGGGAGGGAGAAGAGAAAATAGATTTCTGTTAATTAAAAAAGAAGTGGGAAGGGGCTATGGATGTGAAATGTTGTGTATACTTTCAGATGAGGTCACTGTATCCATTCTACTTTATTGTGGTGGAATAGTATGATGCTATAAGAAATGATGAGCAGAGAAAAAATGAAATGATGAGCTCTCAGAAAAACTTGGAAAGACTTACACGAATTGATGCAAAGTGAAATGAACAGAACCAAGAAAGCATTGTACACAGTAACAGAAATATTGTAAGATGATCTTCTATGAACAATTTAGCTATTCTCAGCAATACAATAATCCAAAACAATTCTGAAGGATTTATAATGAAAGGTGCTGTCCATCTCCAGAGAATTTGTGGAGCCCAAATGCAGATCAAAGAAATTTTTTCTTTACTTTCCTTGTTTGGTTCTGTGTGTGTGTGTGTGTGTTTCTGTTTTTCCTTTCACAATATACATGGAAATGGATATTCCATGGCTATAAATATATAACCTATGTCAAATTGCCCACCTTCTCAATGAGTCAGGAAGGGAGAGATTTAGAACTCAAAATTTGAAAAAAAAACCTTAAAATTATTTTTACATGTAATTGGGGGAAAATAAAATATTGAATTGAAGCAAAAATGACATCATTCCATTTGACTCCTTATTTATATCCTCTTTGTGGTTTTATAGTTTAATTTTTCTAATTTTTTTTTAATTTCCTGGAGTGACTTCCCCCATAGAATGTTAAGCCATAAGATCTATCTATCTGTTCTCTGAATTCTTTGAAAGCATCTCTCCAAAAGTCTGAGGTGCTTGTTAAATTTCTTATCTTTGTCACAAATTCTAAAATTCAATGGTCACTTTATTCCATGGAAATCATTATTTTAACTTTAGCCATCATATCCTCCATGCTAATAAGAATCAGGTATGGAATAGAAGTTTTCTTCATTAGTTTTTTCATCTTTCAAAATATGTTTTCCTTTTTTTCTTTCACCAGTATAAGTCAAGACACTGATGTCATCTGTCTATAGGACTGAGTATGAGATATTCAGGAAAGGCTTACCTAGCTAAAATTTCTCAGCACAATGTATAATATCTCTATACCAGTCTTATGATTTGTTTCCCAGATGATTTATCGATGTCTTCGTTTTTACTAGGTATATACTATAGTATACTCCAGTGAAGTTATCACTTTTATCTCTGCTACTTTCCACTCTGATGTTCTCCATTACTCTCTCTATAACTGCTTCCTGGAATTCCTTACATTTTCCTAATATACAGTGCTAAAACACACACATACACGCACACACACACACACACACATTTTTCTAGACAGATTCCAGTGATAGATTCCATCTAACAAATTCTTATCACCCTCATGGAGTCAAGTTTGTCTCTTGAGTTGAGATCTTTAATTCAGTATTGCTATCTATTTTGTATAAAATGGCATGTAAATAGATGAATCTATACATTTTGTCATTATCATACCTCACCCTCTTTTTATCTTGAGTCCTGCAAATTTCCAGGTAGTTGTCTATTCTCAAGTTGTTACAGTTCTTCTCTATGCTGCATATTTTGATCCATAAGCTTATATATGTGTATTTTTCTGTCTCTTTCTCTTTCACATATATGTGTATGTGTACTATATGCTGTATAGTATGTACATATACCATATACTGTACATAGAGAGAGTAATGTATACTATGTAATATGCATATAGCATACATAGTCTATATATATGCTATAAACACAACCAGTATAGAAACACTGACTCTATATGTATGTGTGTGTGTGTGTGTGTAGTGCAAAGGATTTTTTTCCTTCCAGTTTAAAGCTATTTTGATTAATTTTTATAAGACTCCAAGTGAAAACATTTTTACAAGTCCTTATTAAGTGTACTTACTCTTTGGCCAAGAATACATCGATATTATATTTGGTTATGGTTCTGGAATTAATCCAGATGACACCCAGTAGTACAAAACAGAGTGTGGACTCAAACCATGATCTTCTGACTGTAAAATCAACAAACAACGCTATAGTACAACTGACTATCCTCTCAATCAAGAATCTACTTTACAAGTAGTAAATCTTGCTTTACAAATAGTGAAAATGAGACTGACTAGCTGAGGCTTCAGTCTTTACTATATTTACTATATACTATAATCTAATAAAATGTTGTAAAGCCTTTTGAAAACCCTAAAGAGCTATCTAAATGCCAAGTATTCCTAGTCATATATAGCACTTTGTGGTTCTGGTTAGCCCAGTTAATAAACAACTTTTATGACTAATAAACATAAATTGTGAGAAAGGATAGAATTTTTGGTACTGGTTGAAGTTTTCTATTAGAAACATTTGGCATTATAATAAGGGCAGTTATCTGTTCCACACAGAAGAGCTCATTAGGAATGTCATAGTTCATGTGAAAGGATGTCCAAGGTAGGTTGCTCAATGGATGGAGCCCTGAGTCTATAGTCAGGAAGTCATGAGTTCTCATCGAGTCTGAGACACTTACTAGTCCCTGAACCTCTATCTGTCCCAGTTTCCTTATCTGTAAAATTGGGAGAATAATAGAACTGACCTGAGAGGGTTGTTGTGAGGACCAAATGAGATAATCTTATAAAGTGTTTAGCACAATTCTGGGTACATAGTCCTTAATAAATTCTTATTCTCTTCTGCTTCCCCAAAGTTTAAGGATGGCTTATCATTTATTTATGTTACTGAAATGACTATTCCAATAGAATGTGAATTAATAATCCTGGGATGTGTAAGGAGACACTGGAGTGGAAAGAACAGCAATTCTGGTCTCAAAAGCTTTGGGTTCAAAGCTCTGTCACTTATTACCTATGTGAAAGTCACATAAGCTCCCATGGCTTCAGTTTCACCAATTGTAAAATGACAAGAAGGGGATTTGGATTAGGTGACCTGAAATGTTCTCTTCCAGCTCTCAATATATAATTCTATCATCCTAGTAGTTCTTCTCAGAGGATTTTATTAATTAAAAGAACTTAAAACATTTGTTTGTTTTTTAATTCCTAGGGTTTGCTTTTATATAATTCCCAAAAGTGAAAGTCATTGTAATCATATGCCTTTGAAGGAGGAAGAAATACTGCAATAGGATTGCCATTTGAATTTTTCCCACTTAACAGGTAAGGAAGGGTTGATGGGATAGTGATGAAGGGTAAAATATGATGATTTTATTAATATGCAAGCAGTGTCCAATTTTTTTTCTTTTTATTAAAAGTGTCTATCTAATTAGGTATTGTCATTATGGTAGACATGTTAAGTTTAGATCATGTCCCTCTGCAAGAGTAGGAGTGTGAAATGAATGTGCATTTCCCAGGGAGTATAATATAATTAGAAAATCCTTAGTGTGTCTTTGACATCAGGATAGGCAGTAAAACCTCAAGTCACTGTTTTATTTTTAGGCAAATTCCATTAAGGTGGAAGCATGAGAAAATGAGCCAACTTAGTGATAAAAGTAAAATGGGATTGAAGGAGGTACTGAGTGCTCCACTGATAAGAACTGAGTTCTCTCACTTTTGTTTGAGGATTTGTACCATTGAGGGCAAAAAAGCTTAAAAGAGTGGTATTACATAAACATTGGATTTTGATGTGCTTTTCTCTCCATCTAACTGAGCAGACCACAAAAAAGACCAAACCCTAGAGATATTTAAAGAATTTTAAAGAAAAATACCAAAGCTAGGACAAGTACAAAGATGGAACATCATGCAATTTCTGCCTCTTTTAATGCAGCTATGTAGGTCGTTAAGTGGACCTTTTGTATCTTTCTCCCACTCTTCTACCTCATTGTCTTTCTTTTCACTTCCTCAATTCAGTTCTTCAATTCTTTAAGGACCTATTTGAATAAAGGAGATAACCTGGAAGTTCAATCATACTTAGAAGTAGTCCTGTTAATAAAACCTTTTTCTTATTATTGGTCATTTATTCTTGAAGAGGGCCACAATATCATGGAGGTCATGTCCTGAGATATAAGTAAATTAGATTTAAGTGAGGGAGAGCTATGAAAATTCACCAGCTTCACTTTCTCTTCTGCAGCTATCTGGGCCCAGTGGCTAGATGTACATCTGGACAACAAGAAATCCCCTCCCCCCACCCCCAAAAATGGTTCTCTATATTTAACATGAATACACAAACAACCCATTAAGGAAAAGTGAACAGATTCATAAGTTAATTAATTAATAAACAAGGGAATAAATAAGCTAACAACAGGAGATTTTAACATTCTAATAATTTAGATACTCAAAAGGATCTCTGAGATAATGTGGATATTCTCTCTAATCTTTCAAAATCTGAGATGTTTATACTTTCTTATTCTATGAGATTTATCTTTATTATTCTATAAACCAATCCCAAAGAGTTACAGTCTCTTTTCAAGTCATACACTTTTATGATAACATTTTTCTCCACTTATTCCTTCAATATAAACCTATTATATTGCATGCCTACTATATACCAGGCACCATAGATCAAGACAAAAATGAAATAATTTTACCCTTAAGTAGCTTATATTCTACTGATGTACATGGTAGGTGCTCTATAAAAACTATTCATTTCCCTTTTCCTCTTTCATAGCTATACCATATTATCTTCTCCTTTCAGTCAATTTTAAGAATGTGACCTTCTGTTTATTGTTCTTGAAGGCCCACTAGTTATCTTCCCTTTTATTTATCAAAAATCCTCTTAATGTATAGAGAGATCATATTTATAAAGATTTTATAGAGACAGGAAAGCATACACAAGTCTACAGTTATCAATTTTTCTAGGATGACTTTTCTATAGTAATAATATTCAGGATTCATTTTTTAAAAGCACTTGGTGTCCTCTGCTCTTTCTGATATTTTGAAAATCTCTCAATGGCTTCAGAACTTAATTACTTCCACTGCATACTTCCTTGATGTAAATTTTGTCTGTTACCATTGTTTTTTATGCCTTTGTTTTCTTTAGAGCCATTTCTATTTCCTTATGCAGTGTGTGTTAGAATCTAAAAGAAGCAGTTGTAAAGGAAACCTATTTCAAATAGCTTTAAGATTCTTGAGTATGTTCTTCAGGGACTACTTATATTTCTGTGGGGCTCTACCCTCAATGTTCACATGCATGAAAAGTGTTCATAGTGTTGTGCTGAAAGAAGCGAGTGAGACCCCAAGTGCAAAATTTTGGAAGTGGACTTTATTTAATGTGTGATGTTTAGAGCATTTACCCAAATCAAAACAGGCCTGAACAAAGGCAGGTCACTGGTATATAAAGACACCCCTCCACTCTTAATGGTAAGGGATTGCATAAGCAGGGGTATACAGCAGGGATTGGCTAGTACATATTTTAAATTTCACCCATAGGAAGACCTTGGCGGCCCTGCAGCCAACTAGTTTACTTCCATCAAGAAATAGGAAGAAGATGGCTGGCTCGTGCAGAATGGGGGGAGGGGAAGGCATCAGGTGAGCCAGAATGAGGCCAAGTACAACAACAGGAAGTCTTAAAGTTCAGTTTTCCTTTGTAATAGCCTTCTAATGCTTTATTTCAAATGTCTTCCCTTTGCAAAATCCATTTTCCTCATAGCTGTTATATTGATATTCACAAAACAGATCTCACTGTGTTAAAAACCCTTACCAAACCAATGACTCCTAATTGCCTTTAGGATGGTGGTTCTTAAAATCTTTTGCTTTTTTAACCCCTTTCCACAACAACAAGAAGCATCTAGATATCACAATGGATAGAATACCAGACATAGAGTCAGAAAGACCAGAGTTCAAATTCAATCTCAGAAACCTATTAACTGTGTGACCTTGGAAAGTTATTTAAACTTTGTTTGACTGTTTCTTCAATGTTACATGAAGATGATAGTAGCACCTTCTTCATAGGGCCAATGTGAGATTATATAGGTTAAGTAGAAATAAAAATGGAAACAGAATCCATGTTTCCTGACGCCAAGCATAGGAGACAATCCAACTTCCACAATTTCCACAATCTAACACTGCCTCTCAATATGATGACAAAAACCTTAAAAGAATACACCTCATATACAGTTTGAGATCATTATCTCTTATTCACTACTTGACATATATGAAAATCCATCAACCAATAGGCATCTGCAAGTGTGCCAGGCACTATGTTAAATGAGGGAACTTTATCCCATTCAGCACACAAAGGTCATATTACTCATGCAAAGATATGGCACATTTGAGTATCAACGCACTTCCTCATGTCGCTGATCTTTGATACTCCATGGATCCCGTAATCTTGCTCCTCTCTATCCACCCTGGCAAGTTCATCTCAGTTTGTACTCTTATGTCACTTCAATCCCAATTTCTCTTCCAGGCTTATTATGAAACATACTACGGGCTACTGCCAAGATTTTGTCTTCTGAGAGAGCAAGTATTTCTTCTTGTCTCCTTTTATCACTTGACTCTTAGTGAAGTCCTTGGTACAATATTTTTTGAGGATAGGTCAACCCCTAGCTGTAGCTGAAGGAGCACAATTGCAGTCTATAATTGGAAGTTTTGTCTTGGTTTTCCAAAGGAGTTTTAATGCAGAGAAAGTCATAATGTCAGAAGCAGTACATTAGGGAATGGTGAATCTTTGTTGCTTAAATCTTTTCCCTAGCACATGGCAACATAAATCAATGCCAAGAGCAGTAACTCAATTTAAAAATTAGATAGCAGATATATAGAAACAGTGATCCTTTTCATTAATTCCTTTTCATTTTTCAACCTCCTTTATATGTCTACCACAGTGGAATAAAATCAAGGTAAAACATAGAGCCAAAGGCATGATCATGATTAATTTACACAATTTAAGATTTTATGTCTTCATGTGAACAGATTTGGGATTGTCCATAAATTGATTGATTCATAAAGTTGATTGATTCATAAATCATCCCTAATAATTATAGTTAATCCTCTACTTTGTATTAATATATACAAAAGTATGCATATATAGAATTTATGTTTGTATAATATAATGCTTACATTATGTTATATAATTTAATTATATATCTATATTTGTTCATGTGTGTATATATATATATATATATATGCATATATGTATTGTGTGTGTAATCAATAAAGGAATAATAAAAAGACAATGTCCAGGGGTAGCTAAGTGGTGCAGTGAACAGAACACTGGGCCTGGAGTCAGGAGGACCTGAGTTCAAATCCGGACTCAGACACAACACTAACTAGCCATGTGACCTTGGGCAAGTCACTTAACCCCAATTTCCCTGCCCTCCAAAAAACAAAAAAATAAAATAAAATATCCAGGCAAACGATTCATATCCATATGACAAGTATTTCTCTCTCTTCATTAAGGCATTATCATGAAGATGGAACCATTTTTCATACTTCAAGTTATTATACATATAATACTTATATAACAGAAATATAATAATCCATTGGTAATGGACTTTATCCTGATTTTAAGTGACTTGCCCAAGGTCACACAGCTAGTAAGTATTAAGTGTCTGTGGCTGGATTTGAATTCAGGTACTCCTGACATCAGAGCCAGTGGACTATTCACTGTGCCTCCTAGCTGTCCCCCTTTCACTAAAGTTTCAATAAACAAAATTCAGCAGAATGATTCAAGCATGATATAAGTCAAGAATCCTAACCTTGTCTTGCAATATAGTAGGAGAGGAAGTGCATTTCATGGGCAAGTCACTTAACCCCAATTGCCCTGGCCTCCTCCCTCCAACCCCCCCCCCAAAAAGAAACCAGTGAAAGAGACCAAAGACACTGGAGCTTTCCTCTCATCCACTCTTGCTAACTACTAAAAAAATCAGGATAAAGTCCATTACCAATGGATTATTATATTTCTGTTATACAAGGATTATATGTATAATAACTTGAAGTATGAAAAATGGTTCCATCTTCAATAGGTCTTAGTTTCCTTCTATATAAAATGAGGGGACTGGATGATAAAAAATCTCTCAGAATATATGGGACTATACATGAATGTGTAGTCCAACTCATAAAAAATCATACTATATCTTGCTTAAGCATATTTTAGGTCGGGTTCAATTTTGAATACCTTGTTTTCATGATATGCCTTAGAAAATGGGAAAATCAAGTAATATTTTTGTGTTCTATATTTTTCTAAGTTGTAAAGCATATTTAATGAACTAAGTATTTCCTCTCTGAAAAAAATAGAGAATGAATAAGAATATGTGGAGACAGGGGTATGACAGGGGTAGAGGGGACATAGCATTTTCTGCATAGCTAAAGAACATCAGTAATACTGAATTCTGCAGGCAGAAATATAAAAGAAAATAAACTTGGAAAAATTCAAAACCAAATATTAACAACTAGAAAACAATGCAAAACTATCTGAACACAGAATTAATTAGAGAATCCACAAACTAAATAGGATTCAGAAAGAAGTGAGATGATCTAAGGAAAGCAGATTGAGAAGTTCAAACTGGGTCTCAAGACAGTCATAGGGCACATATTGGCCAAGAAAAATGGCATTTCACGTTTCTATTTTTTTAAAGTATTGACTTTGCATCAATAAGTCCTAGGGTGAAATCCAATCTCTGTCCCATTATAGATATGGAATCTGTGGCAAGTCTTTAACCTTAGCAAACATCACGATCCTAGTCTTTAAAATGAAAATAATGATAGCACCTGTCTCACTGGATTGGTATGAGGATACCAATCTGAAGATAATATAGAAAAAGTGCTTTGCAAATGTTAGTGGTTTGTAACTCAGTTATTTTTTCAATCAAATCCAAGTCTTTGTGACTTCATTTGGGTTTTTTTTCTTTGTTTGCCTTGGCAGACTTAATGAAATGATTTGCCATTTCCTTTTCCAGCTCCTGTTGCAGGTGAGAAACTGAGGCAAACAGAGCTAAGTACTCAAAAAAATGAGTATTCCTGACTTCAGGCACAGCATTCTACCTTCTGTACCACCTAACTGTCCTTGTACCACCTAGCTCTCCTGGTTCTGGTGTTATTTAATGTTAACTCTCTTTAGTACAGTAAGTCTTGAAAAGTCAAAGTGGAAAGTTGTAGCTATGATAGAAGGGTCTATTGAAGAATTACTAACTCATGTTAGGTGGGGGACAGAACCATAGCTAGTATGGGGAGGCCTGGGTTTTGTCCCCAAATGCAGAATTTACAGGAACATCACTTGCAGTACTTCCACAATGGAGAGGCAAGAGTTTAGCACCTCATCATCAAGAAGAATTTGTTAATACACAGAGATTTCTAAGAGAGTTAAAGAATGGAATTAGTTCCTATACCACTCTTCTCTATTATCTCAATATGTAAGAACTTCCCAAGAAACAGCTTCACACCAGTGTCCCAAAGTATCTTTTCTACCTGCCCCATGAATGAATTGTAGGTTTTGTGTTTTAGCCCAGGCAAAGTTAGTACTTTTCCAGATCACAGAAACTCCTAGCTATTGATGATGATCATAGTATTATGGGTCAAACACTGGTAGGGGCCTTGGATGACAACTAGTCCATCCCTCTCATTTTCTAGATGAAGATATACAACAGATATAGGGAAGTTAAATGGTATGTCCAACATTATGCAAGTAATGATCATCAGAGGCAGGATTTGAACTGAGGTCCTCTGACTGTTCAGTTAATGTTCTTTTCACTGCAAACACAGGAGGAAGCATTCAGTTAATGAACATTGTCACTATATTAGCCTGATAAATTTACAATTCGCATTCACTGGACAGTTGCCTACATATAAGGTTGTTTGAGGCAAAAGCCCAGAATGTTGAGAAGAGATTTAAGAAGGAAGAAACAAATAAAGATGGAGAACAGCAGTGGAGTGAAGGGAAAAGAAAATGATAAAGTGCACTGTGAGCACAGTGAGTGCTCAATAAACATTTGTTGTTGATGATGAAAGAGCTTCATGATGGGGTCGATGCAATGCCTAGTCCTTTCTATTCTCTCATTTTTCCAGCTGACAGACATAAGGGAGAAATCAAAAAGAAAACTTATGTGCATTCTACTGGGAGGAAAGAGGCAGACAGACACTCCTTTAGAGAAAAAGTACAATCTCCAGTCAGCCACCCAACAAATATGTAGCTGATCTAAGAGATATTGAGTAAAATTGTGGCTCAGTATGAATCTATGATATAGTGGGAAGAGTATTTGCCTGAAAATCAGAATTTCTTGATACTAAATACTCTGTGACCTTGTGAAAGTCACCTAATCTCAGTTTTCTCATATATAAAATAAAGGGATAGAGCTAAATGATCTCTAAGATCTCCTATAGCTTCCAGATTCACTGAGTCTTTGATTCTTTCTCTACTTTGAAAAATAAATTTTAAAAGCTTATTTTATTGATGACAATTAGCATTTATATAGTATTTTAAGATTATTGAAGCCCTTTATAGATATATCATTTTATCCTTTTGAAGACACTGAGGGATAGGTGTTATTATGGTTCATAATATAATCATTGCCCCCATTTTTTGATGAAGAGCCTGAGGTTCAGAGAAGTTAAGTGACCTGCCCTCAGTTACAAAGGTAGTAATATCTCAGGCATCATTGGAACTCTGGTCATTGGTCCTACTGGCTCCTACTGCACTACTCTGCCTAATTACCTCATGCTAATTCTGTCATATTGTCATTATGGGTAAAGTCAACACATAACCATTAAAAATGTAAAGAAAATGGCAAATAAGAGAGTTGGCATCACATAATTGATTGTTGTTGTTTGCCCTTCCTTCTCAAAAAGGACCATGACATCAAGAAGATAATGCTATGACTTTCAAATGGATTGGTTTTAAGTGACAGAGGGCTGTGCAAGGTCACCAGCCTCTTTTTCTCCTCCAGAGCCATCTAAATACAGTGGCAAGCTATAGATCAGGATGACTGGAGATGACCCCATTACATAATTGATAGTGACCTAACAACAGAACCAGAAAAAAAAACATGGGTTTCAATTCTGCTTCTGATTTATACTGACCATTACCTTAAGAAGTTAATTTAGTTACATGATTAATTATATGTGGTACAATGAATAGTAGATCAACATAGTTTAGACTTGATTTGACTTTCCTGAAATGATGAACAAAAAATAAAAGCTTCAACACATACTAGGAACAAATAACATCCATTCAAACATTTTTTTCCTCCAGAAACTGTATTACACACCAAAATAGGAGTACATGGTTATCCTCTGAACAACTCTGTGAGGGAGTGGTGTCTAAACCAATGCAAGGCATTGGGAATACAAACACAAATGGGAAGGAACTTTATCAGCTTGGGAATCAGGGAAGGATATAGGAGGCTGCATATGAGATCTGGTTTGAAGGAAGCTATGAATTCTCAAAGATGGAGGAGATAGGTTAAAAGAGTGCTTTCAAGACATGGGGTAGAAGAGACACCTACCTGTATTTTATGTACTGGGACTTGCTAGCTGGCCTGTTTGACTAAAATGAAGAAAAAGTAAAAGGACCTAACATAAAATATGGAGATAAGATTAATTGTCAATATTAAAATTGTGGAATCTAAGTAAAATAAGAGCCACTAGACTACAGTTTTTATGCATTTGATTTTTTCTGTGTGGAAGGGACATAATGGAAGGTTATTAGATACTAAAATATTCTGATGGACTAGGCACTGCATGCTGCTATACATCATACCATGCAGATCCATCCTGCATGACTTTCATCCATATCATGAAATAAGTAATTGAGTTGGAATTTCAATCCAGGATCTCTAGAGCCCATGGGCTCTCCTCTACATTATGCTGCCTCCCTATCCTGTACAAACCCCTCACAACTAAATGGAATGGAACGTAGAAGCTGGGATGATCATGGTATTTATTCTGAACTAGTCCTTCAGAGTATCTCAGAGCGTTTTAAGTTCCTAAATCAGATAAAACCAGGAAGAAAGTTAAGTGTTAAAATATAGAGGGATCTTGAGCATTTTTTTAAAAAAAATGAAATTTGAATGGGCAGTCTTCTAGTCTTAGAAGATGTTGCTTTCATTTTTTCCCATTATTTTTTTTCATCATGCTTATTATTTTTCACACTGGAGGGAAGATAAGTGTAAAGTAACTTGGATGAAGTATTTTCCAGGAAAATTCTGACATTTTGAGCACTTTTGGATTGACGTGATTGTCTCCTTATTGCTTGACTACAAAACAAGCCACCTATGTAGATAACCCCTTTGCGGAAAAAAAAAGAGTGAGAGGTTGTCCGTGTTCTACACTTAGGTTTTGATTTTGTTCCTTTTTATTAATCCATTGCAGAGACTTACAAAAGTTTTCTTTCTTTTCCTAAAGTGAGGAATGGGGCAAAAGCCAATGAAAGGAAAGTTTAAAAAGCATGTACAGCTAGCTTGAGCATGCAAGAGGAAATTACATCTATCACTTCCTGTTTTTCCAAAAAGAATACCAGTCCTTTTTTTTTTTTAAAGGAAGTCTAAGGGGGAAAATGGTATTATCTTGTCAACCTTTGACTTTTGGCTTAAGAATGATCAAATTCAAATATGATTTTAAATAGAATTAGCAGATAGCTCTTTAAAGGAATTTAGGTGGCACTGAACCTGGAGTTAGTAAGGTCTGAATTCAAATACAGAATCTGACACTTACTAGATGGGTGACTCAGTGAAAATTATTTAGTCACTGCCTGCCTCACTTTCTTTAACTGTAAAATGAGGGTAATAATAGCACCTATCTCCCAGGGTTGTTGTGAGAATCAAATGCCATATTTATAAAACAATTAGCATAAAACCTAGCACATAGCAGGAGCTATATAAATGTTTATTCTCTCCCTTCCAAAGATTTTAGCTGTTTAATTTTAATTTACTATTTGGGGAAAATATTTCTTTATTTGGGAAGAGGGACAGACCTGTCATCTTCCAGTGAGAAAATCTCATCCACCAATGTAATTTATAATCAAGAAGGCTGATTTGCCTTTTAACCTTACTAGCTGTGCCACACTGGGCAAGTCACTTTAGCTCTTCTATAACACAGCCGTATCTCTAGGATTTATCCTGAGAGGTCCCAACTACATATCCAAAACAGATATTTATTATATTTTCCCCCAAACCTTTGTCTCTTCTGACCTCCTTCATTACTGTTAAAGGTTCACAACCTCATTGTCATTATCAACTCTGCACTCACACTCTCTCCACATATCCACCCAGTTGCCAACTCTTGTCATTTCTAACTAAATCATCTCTCTCCAATTATCTCCCCTTTTTCTACTCACACAAAAACCATGCTGGAGGAGGCCTTCCTGATATCAATTGATATAATATGACATGACATGACATGACATGACATGACATGACATGACATGACATGACATGACATGACACCGTATGGTACGATGTGGTATGGTACACTACGGCACGGCACGACACGACATAACATAACATAACCTGTTAGGCTTTAAAAGTCCTTCACAACTTGGCCTCTTCCTATTTTTCCAGTTCTTTTTTTATTTGTTTTTTACACTTTACTATCCTCTACACACTCTAAGATCCAGTGACACAGACCTTCTTGCCTTTCTTGGGACAGAATACTATTCTCCTATTACCTAGTGGTGTTCCATGTGTGGAATTCTCTTCCTCTTTACCTCCACTTCTCAGCTTCTTGATTTTCCTTCAAGAATCAATTCAAATCCCATCTTCTTCAAGGGTCCTTTCTCAGTCTCTTCCCAACCTTCAATGACTTCCCCTCTGAGCTTAACTTTCATTTACATTGTGTAGCTTAGATAGATAGATAGATAGATAGATAGATAGATAGATAGAT
>CM053595.1:155322718-155338831 GCA_028646575.1 Pseudocheirus occidentalis
ACTTGGGGATAACTGTATTGGCCAAGAAGGGAGCTTCTGGATCTCTCAGTCCACAGACAGGAGCGGAAAGGAATCATATAACTGGTAAGAGGGAAATTATAAGGGATTCTTTGCTAATGATGGATACAGGACCCTGTGGCATTTTCCCATATACTGTATTGGGTCACAGTCCTAGGGAAAGTAATACGCTAATATGCAAATATTTATGGCTGTAACTAACAACTATCTTGCTGACAGTTCCAGAGCAGAAAAGAGTGCTCATGGTTTTTCATAGGAAGTTATGGTCTCAGATCTAAGCAGAGGGAGCATTGGTGCTTGCAACTTCAGGAATACAGAAGCCTGTGTCATAATTCCAGGTTCATAAAAAGCAATGGCACTTGTGGTCCCAAGATTACAGTTACAGGGCTGAGAATCGAGCTTGTGCTTGCTCACAGGCCAGAGCAAATTCCAGGAGAGTAGGAATCACACTGCTCCTTAGATCATTCCATCCTGAAATAACCAGAGCTACGTTCCCAGAACTAGCTCGGAGAACAATATGAAAAGCCTGTTATTCACAACACTGTCTGCTCTACTCAGGGAGCAGAGACCAAATTTTACATAAAGTTATAAGTTAATAAATAGGCTAAAAATAAGCAAGCAATTCCTATGTTCCTATGGCAACAGGGAAGCTCAAGACAGAAACTCAAAAAAAAAGATAATGGAGTAAAAAAAGCTACATGCCAAGCTTCCAAAAAAAATGTTAATTGGTCATAGGTCCAAATAAGAAAAAAAAGAATTCCTGGAAGAGCTCAAGAGGCATTTTAAAATTTGTAAGAGAAACAAAGGAAAAATTAGGAAAATAAATGAGAGTGCTGCAAATCAATCACGAAAAAAAAGTCAATAGCTCGGTAATGAAAGCCCAATGAGAAAATGACTTTAAAAGCAAAATGCATGCCAAAGTGACAAAAATAGGTAGAAAAATCTAATGAAGGGAATTTCTTAAATGCAGAATTGGCCAAATTTAAAATGAAGTAAAAAAGTTCACTGAAGAAGAGTTCCTTAAAAATTAGAATTAGGCAAACAAAGGCTAATTATTACATGAAACATCAAGAAAGTTTTTTAATCAAAAGAATGCAAAAATAAAATAAAACCTGAAATAGAACATACTTCATCAGAAAAACAGCTGATCTGGAAAATAAATCAAGGAGAGATCATTGGAGAATTATTATAATACTTGAAAACCAGGATAAAAAAAAAGTCCTAGATACCTACATTTCAAGAAATTATCATGGAAAACTGCCCTGATCCCCTAGAACCAGAGAGTAAAATAGAAATTAAAATAATCTGTTGATTGCCTCCTCATAGATATCCCCAAATGAAAACTCCAAGGAATATTGGACTCAAATTCCAGAACTCCCAGGTTAAGGAGAAAATACTGCAAGCAGTAAGAAAGAAACAACTCCAGAATTGTGGAGCCATGGTCAGATAACAGAAGATTTAACAGCTTCCACATTAAAGGATCAGAGGACTTGGAATATGATATTCCAGAAGGTAAAGGAACTAGAATAACAACAAAGAATAACTTGCCAGAAAAAGTGAACATAATTCTTCAGGGAGAAAAAAATAGATATTTAATGAAAGAGAGAACTTTCAAGCATTCATGATGAAAAGACCCCAGCTGAACAATTTGACTTTCAAATACAAGACTCAAAAGAAGCATAAAAAGGAAAGAGAAGTCAGAAAGGATTAAATAAGTTTAAACTATTTACATCACTACGTACGAAGGTGATACTTTTAACTACTAAGAACTATATTATTATTTTGACATTTAGAAGGAGTATACATAGAGGATGTGGTGCACAGGTATTCACAGAAGACTAGCACCTTTGTTTTAAAGGCTACTCTCTGTGTTTGGTATTCAACGAGCCATCTAGTTTCCACCTGTGGCCACTAGAAAGTATAGCATGTCCAGCAGACACACCTTGGAAAACCATTTTAGCAGACAGGAAAGGCTAAACTAGGTTGAGGGTAACCAAGGTGCCTAAAACTAATTGATGAATTAGGGGGTTTCTTCCACAAGCATGTGAAAACTTCCTCCAGTGGAATGGGTGAATGAGAACAATTTTACCCAATAACCATAAATATGGCTAACGCAGGAACTTTGGAGACTGATCAAACGTTGAAGTTGCCAAAGTCATCCACTGCATCCAGAACTTCACCAGCCATCTTGACTTTGGTCTTGCCACTGGATTTCAATGACTCTGAAAGAGAGAGGTCAATGATCTTGTGCAACAAAGTTCCCCACTTAAATCCAATTTATGCATGAATCAGGAGACATCAATCAGAAGAAATCAATGCTATCAATAGTCATATAAAAATGGGGTGGCTAGGTGGCACAGTGAATAGAGCACTGGCCCTGAAGTCAGGAGGACCTGAGTTCAAATCTGGCCTCAGACACTTTACACTGACTAGCTGTGTGACCTTGGGCAAGTCACTTAATTCCAATTCCTGACCTCTTCCCTCCAAAAAAAAGCAAAAAAAAAAGTCATATAAAAATGCTCTAAATCACTATTGATTAGAAAAATGCAAATTAAAACAACTCTGAGTTCCTATCTCACACCTATCAGATAGGCCAACGTGACAGAAAAGGAAAATGACAAATGTTGGAGGGGATATGGAAAAATTGAAAAAAACTAATGCATTGTTGGTAGAATTGTGAACTGAACCAACCATTCTGGAGAGCAATCTGGTCTATGCCTAAAGGCTATAAAATTGTGAAAACCCTTTGACTTAGCAATAGTATTACTAGATTTGTGTCCTAAAGAATTTTTTATAAAGGAAAATGACCTTTAGGTATAAAAAATATTTATAGCAGCTGTTTTTGTGTTGGCAAAGAATTGGAAATCAAGGGAATACCCATCATTTGAAGAATGGCTGGACAACTTTGAGGTATATGATTATGTTAACTACTGCTGTGCTAAGAGAAATGATGAATGGGATGATTTCTGAAAGACCTGGAAAGACTCAGAGGAACCACTGCAAAATGAAGTGAGCAGAGCTAGAAGAACATTGCATACCACAATAACAGCAATATTGTATGATGATCAATTTTTAAAGACTTAACTATTCTTAGAAATAGAATGATCCAAAACAATTCCAAAGTACTTATGCTGCAAAATACTAACCGCTTCCAGAGAAAGAACTAATGGAATATACATGCAGATTGAAGCATGTATTTATTTTAATATCTTTATTTTTCTTGAAATCCTCCCCAGCCCCAGGGCAGTCTGGGTTTCCTTTCACAACATGGTTAATATGGAAATACATTTTTCATGATTTCGCATGTATAATCTATAGCAAATTATTCGCCTTCTCAAGGAGGGAAGAAGAGAGGGAAGGAGGGATTTTGGAACTCAAAAAAAATCTTTTAATTGTACATTAAACATTATTATATCTAATTTAACACGAAATGTAAAATTTTTCACTTGGAAAAAATAATGAACAGATCACTTCTAGAAAGTACAGATCTTAATGGTTATTTTTGCATAGTATCTTTGTGTTTCTTTTTAGGCAGATTTATTTGCATATTGGCTAAACTCTAGATTTGGAATCAGAGAGACTTGCATTCAAATATTATTTATAAGCTGTGGGATTCCTCTGGGCAAATCACTTAACCTCCACCTGCTGCAGTTTCTTCAACTATAAACTGGGGATGATCATAGCACCTATGTTGCTAGGTTGGTGTGAGAATTAAATGAGATAATATAGATATGGTATTTTGTAAAATGTAAAACACTATATAAATGCTGGTTAGTTACATGATAGTCCTGAGTAAATACACATATGTGTGTCTGTGTGTAGATGGGTGGCCACTCTAGGGGAGAATTTGAAAATATTAAGGAAAAAAAATGCTTCTCTACTCTCTCAATTATATAACAGAATTAAATGTTCCTTATAACAATGAAAGAAGTATCTCAAGGATAAGAAAAGTAGGAAGGAAAAATTTTAAAAGGCTCTGAGTGAATGTTGACCTATATGAGAGGTTTGGAGAGTGGAAGGCTATACTATAGAGAAAGGAGAGAAAAGGAAGGACCACTGAATTTCAACCAAGCAATAGATTTGAACTTTTTCCTATGGATAAAAGAGCTTGACCCTCTCAGAAGGAAGCAGCTTCTGGTATCTTACAGAATACAATGAGTAGTGGTTAGAAACTTCCTGCTGAAAGGGAAAAGGTGTGTATTTGTCAGTGTGACATAAATAATAGAAATGTTTACTGCCTTTGCAGAGAAAAGTTGTAGAGTAGCATGTGACCTAGAATCTGACATAAATGTTCCATCACATAAGGGCAAACCTAATGACCACTGCTGACTTCTCATGATTCACATAGTTCATTTCATTCCCCCAGAAAAAAACTTAGGAAGCATTTTTAGGGATTAGTAAATCCTAGTAAGGAAACTAGGTGGTAAAATATGAACTATACACATATACACAATTAATATGTGTGTATACATGTATATGTGTATATGTATATATATGCTATATATATGACACACACACCTATATGTATATATACATATATATATGATTTTATATTATATATTATCACTATTTCCATTAGAAGCTAGAGACTTCAAAAGTGAAGGAAAGATTTAAGACATGAACAGGATGAGAATGTGATTTGTATTTCTAAGGCATGGTTTAAAGTATTATGGGTTTTTAAAAAAAAATGGAGTACATTTTATATAATTATGCCTCATGAAAATATATTGACCTAGAGTCTTGAAAATATGATCCAGAGTTATTCAAAGTGAATATTTAGGGGGAAGGAGAAAATTGCCTACATGTATTTGCCAAGTCATATGCCATAGAAAGTAAGACTAGTCACAGTGCTCTTTACATATATTAAAACATTTGATACTGAAAACAGTCCTGGGAGAATCAGTACTAATATTTTCTAATGTTAATATTTTTGTAATATTATATTAATATTATTACTATTTCACAAATAAGGAAATTGAGGTAGATAGAAATTAAGTGACTTACCTGGTTGGGGTCACACATCTGGTAAATGTCTCAGGCAGGATTCAACCTGAAATCTTCCCAATTCCAACTCCCATACTTTATAATCTATACCACTTAGCTGCTTAATAGCATTAGAAAAGCCTAGTAATTCACAGGAGACAGTATCTCAGATAAGAAATAGAACTATTGCTTCATGTGTCTGTACAATTGTATGAAATATATTTCCACCAATAGAATATACTTTCAAAGATCAACACAATAGCATCTGGAAACTGTAATACCTAGAGCACTCACCATCTACAGAGAATTCCCTTTCCCTTGAACACTATGGGATTTCAGTTAATTTACATATGTATTTATGCACCACCTTATGTGAAAAGTAACATGGACTATACAGAAAACCTCAGAGCCTAACAGTCTGGACTCAAGTCTTACCTCTCTTAGATACTAGGTTGTATTATGTTTCCATATATATGAAGCATTCCTTGTTATGAGGGGCTTAATGTCAGTATTTTTCTGTCATTAGTCATTTTTTTTAAATCTATAGTTAAACAGACTGAAATCTTGTGTCCTCTGCACCTTCCAATCCAATCTAAACCAATTTGTATTTACTAAGTGTCAACTGTATGACAGTGTTGTGTCATGTTCTGAGCATGGAAAAGAACACAGAAAACCAGTCCTTGATCTCAAGGAACTTATATTTTACACCTTTTGGTCAATAGCATTACTATAAAGATATGGCTAACTATAGAATATTAAACTTATTCTGAACAAACACTACAAAAAATGAATGAGTTGACCCAGAATTGAATAGGAGAAGGCTGGACTGAATTGTATTTAAGCAATTTTCCTTCAGTGACCTGAAGCTTTACCCTGAAATAAAGGTTGATGTTCTTAACAATGTCATTTCATCCACACTGTATGGTTGCAAAACAAGGAAAACCATAATGTTTAAAGAATAAAAGCTTTAAAATATGTGGTTACTGATATTTTTAAAAGGAAAATTCTATGTTCAAGTCTTCAGCCAAATAAAAGAGGCAAAATTCAGGGAGACAAAACTAAAAGGACTTTAATAAAAAGTACCAAGACTGAAATGTATTGGTAGGATAGCCATGAGGATTCAAACCGCCAGCTGCTTTTAAAAACAACTTTTTTGTAATAAGAGCAAAACAATCCTGACACATCTATAAAAAGGAAAGGGTCACTACATCTTAGCTCCACCCCCATTACCATATCAGAGAAATGAGGTTAAAGGTGAGAGGGATGGGATGAAAGCCAATATGACCAAATGTAAGCGATAATACAAAGACAGAGGCAGCTAAATTGTAAAGTGGATATAATCCCAGACCTGGAGTCAGGAAGATAAGTCTTCCTGAGTCCAAATGTGGCCCTAGATACTTTCTAGCTCTGTGATCCTAGGCAAGTCACTTAATCCCATTTGCCTAAATTTTTTTTTTTTTTTTGCTTTTTGGAGGGCAGTTGGGGTTAAGTGACTTGCCCAAGGTCACATGGCTAGTTTTTTGTGTTAAGTGTCTGAGGCCTGATTTGAACTCAGGTACTCCTGACTCCAGGGCCAGTGCTCTATTCACTGCACCACCTAGCCGCCCCTAAATTCTTAATCTATAAAATGATCTAGAGAAGAAAATGGCAAACTATTCCAGTATCTGTGCCAAAATAACAAACAAAACCAAATGGGGTCATGAAGAGCGGAACACAACTGAAAAGGACAGAACAATAAAAACAAAAGACAAGAAAATGGGATCAAAGTACAACTCTCCCAAAAGGCTAATTTGTACTATGTTCTGACTAGCAGGTATGTACTGGGAAGACAGATTCTTGTTTTTTGTCCTTAATCCTTGAAGAGGACCTATGACATCACAAGGGTGATATCTTGATTTGCACACAAATTGAATTTAAGTGAGGCGGAGATGAACAAAGTCACTAGCTTCACTTTCTCCTACAGAGTCATTAAAGTTTAGTGGCAAGACAAGGGTCAAGACAATTGGTGATGACCCTGAATGTAGTAGGTGACCTTGGCCTTTTTAAGGTAAGGTCTTTTCCAAGTTTCAGTTTGTCTGAGGCAACACCTATTCAGTGAATAAGGGGGTCAGTAAGAATGAAGATAAAAAAAATGGCCTAGTTATCCAACTCAAAAAAATCAAGCTGGGAGAGAAAGACCCTCAGAGTTTCTGTCCAGAAGAGAAAACAACTGCTATTTCCACTCACTCTGAGCCATCAAAATCCACATAATGAGCAAGAGAGGTTTGGGCTGGAGCCTATATATTGTCCATTCAATGAAAGCCAGAGTGATTTAGGTTTAAATGGAGAGGCAAGTGGCTCTTTGCATCACAATGGGCTTTTTGAAAGCCTATTTTTTTTCAGAGCTATATTTCAAGTAATCATAAATTAAAACTGAACAAGACAAAGAGTCCCAGCTTTAAAAAAAGATAAAATAAATAAATAAGAAATTTAAAGAAATCTACCCCCTGGCCCCAAGATATCTTACAAAATATAAGCTAAGAAAATTATGTTCATTTGGACAGAGAACCCACTTATAAGGGTATGACTCCCCATCCATCTGGCTATGGAAAGTCACACATTTATTGTGACTGGGTTGCAACACATTACAAATAAGCAAGTGCACAGAGACAACAAAAAGAGTGTCCTGAGAAAGATGCCTTATCAGAAAAGTAGGTGAACCACTCATAAGATGAAATCTTATGGGTGGATAATTAATGGGTTCCACTGCTATCCATACAATGTGAAGAGATCTAAAGAAAGGCCTCTAGTATATCAAGTGGAACCTCTGAAGGAGGAGCAGAGTTACATCAACAAGAGCCCAGGGGAATGAGGAGAAATGAATGGGTCACACTGTTAGAAGGAGTATGTATCCACACTGATGAGATCACAAACATAGCTAAGTATTCAAGAACTATAAATCTTAAATCAAACACATGGATTTGACATCTTAGATATTGCTGAGTATTCATAGCATGACACCTGTGACTTTAATATGACCATGGAATGCCATAACTCATTCAAACAGGACAGAGGATATACCACAGAGGCCTATAATCCCTGCTGCTAGGGAGGCTTGGACTGATGGATGAAGTTTATTAGTTCTGAACTGAAATAAAACTAAAGTTATGTACAAGAAGGCCTAGCAATGAGAGAAAAGGGGAAGCAGAAAGAGGATGTTTCTTATACATGCACTGAACTAGGATAGGAATGAAAGTGTTTAGCTATCATTACACAAAATGTCAAAAAACAGTAAAGAGGAAAACAATACTGTGGACAGAGTAGGGTAAAATCACAAATAGCCACAATATCCTAAGAATACATATAGATCAAAGAGCTAGGAGGAAACTTAGCTAAAGTAAAATTGAACAAATCTGACAGTTTCAATAACAAGCTGTCCTCTGTGGCAATGACAGTGGAACCATTACATTTGAACTATTAAACTTCACTACTCAATGTGATATAAGGAGATATTAAAATAGAATTCAGGGAAAAAAAGCAGAGAAAAACTGATTGAACTCAACCAAATATCTAAAAATATATATTATGCATTTGTCCATGGACTTTGAAAATATTAAATGAATAAAAGTAAAGACTGACTCTGATGATCACCATTTCACAGAAATATTTAATCAGTGTAAAATAATCAATGAAACAAAAAGGGAAATGTGTTCATTTCAGTTAAAGAAAAATTATCAAGCAACTATTATGTACAAAGCATATTGCTGGGCTCTTTTAACCTTTATGGTGTATTGATTTTTTTTTACACTGGTAAAATTAGTGCAAGAAATGATGATATTCAGAAAATTTTTGCTGAAGGTAACATAAAATAAAATGCACTTAGGAACTGACTCTCAAAGAAGGGAAGATGTTAAAGGATAGAATAAATATGTGACATTAACAGGAAAAATAAAAGCCAAATTAAGAAGCAATTTCCATGTTATATGAACAACAAGATGAAGGACTAGACATTTTTTTCTGATCTGTATAACCTCTCAAACCTCTACAAAACAGAAAATTTGCACCAAAGATAAAATAATTTCAGCTGTCTCCATAGTGTAAGATATCTAGAATCACGCCCCCCCCCACCCAATAAAGGAAAACTTGAAACTCATTGAACATAAGCACACTCAACATTCCGCCGTGCAGCTCCACTATCAGACTTAAGAGCATGACATAGCCTTACAATAAACCAACACACACACACACACACACACACACACACACATCCCACATCCCACACTCCAGTAACTCCCTCTCTCTTTCCACTGCTGTGGAAACCTAGCTCCAAGCTGATGAAATTTTCCCTATCTGTGACAACCTAGACACCAGAGCACCTCAAAAGCAAAAGCTTTCTGGTGGGTACAGCCCTGTTGCACCAGCACTACAAACCTCAGAATTGCTCATTCCCAGGACAAATAATTGAGGAAAAAGGAGCAGGACAAGGCACTAAAATATTGTACTGAAGTGGGATTTGGGGAGCAGGGGAGGCAATGCTGTGCAACATTCTAGGCCTAAGAGAAAGAGCACAGGGCTCAAATGGAGCCAGTTCTGACCACCCAAAAGTAAGCTGGAGCAGAAACCTAGACTGGTGAGTCATAAATTGCCCAGTGTAGAAGGAGGTTGAGACATTTTGATATCCAACCCTCAAGGAAACCATAATCAAACAGTAGAGAGTCAGAAAGTGAGTGAAAAAGAAAACAAGAGGGTCAGCTCAGTGGCACAGTGAATAGCACTGCCCCTGGAGTCAGGAAGACATGAGTTCAAATCCAGCTTCAGACCCTTAACACTTACCAGCCATGTGACTTTGGGCAAATCACTTAATCCCAATCACCCAGCCTTCCCCAAGAAAAGAAAAGAAAAGAAAAGAAAAGGAAAGGAAAGGAAAGGAAAGGAAAGGAAAGGAAAGGAAAGGAAAGGAAAGGAAAGGAAAGGAAAGGAAAGGAAAGGAAAGGAAAGGAAAGGAAAGGAAAGGAAAGGAAAGGAAAGGAAAGGAAAGGAAAGAAGAAAAGAAGAGTGGGGAGATAAATTATCAAAAAGGCCAGGAATAATACAATTCTTAGACCTTCAATGTATACATATGGAAAAATGGTAACAACAGAAAAAAAATGGCCTCCAGATTTAATGAGTATAGGAATCTATGAATAAATAATGCAAAACAAACAAAGGAAAATGATGCAGCATTTGATGAGACAGCATACCCTGTAGAATTTGAGGAGAATGTGGAAATAATAAACAAAACCCCAAAGGGGTATGTAATGAACACAAAGAGGGGATATGGGATAAGAGAAAAAGAACCAGTGAGAACATGGCCACCCTAAAAAAAGAGATTAAAATAACTAAAGAAACAACACTCCATTTATATGAGAAAGAGGGGATGCATAACGGAGAGAATAAGAGAAAACATTTTTGGAAGGAGGAACACAACAACTGAAATTTTAAAAAATGGTGAACAGGAGGAAGAGAGGAAGGAAGAACCTACTTAACTAACAAAGAGGAGAAAAAATGCTGGGGGAAATTATATAAACAGATGAAAGTAGGAAAGAAAAAGGAAATAATAATTTTTTAAAAACCCAAAGGGAAAAGTGTAACAAACAAGATGAGAACATCAGAGATGGGAGGAAGAAAGCCAGTGGGAATATTGGTCACCTTTAAAAAGGATGAAAGTTAAGCAAATGAAGGAACATAATGCTGTATTTACTGCAAAAAAGGGAAAAATCTCGACTATGTACATAGTCTCCTGCTAAGCATTTATCAATTTTGTTAGTATTTTCAAAGAAGCACTTTTTCATTTTATTTATAAGTTCTCTATTTTTTAATTTCTATTTTATCTATTTCCTTTATTTTTAAAATCTCCTCTCTTATGTTTATTATATACTTTGTTGGCTTATTTATTTTCTAGTTTTCTAAAATTCACATTCAGTCCCTCAATTCTGTTTTTCTATTTTGTTGATGTTTGTTTCTATTTTGTTAATGTACAATGTTGCGAACAAATGTCAAAAGGCAGAAAGAGTTAATGAATACTTTATAGACTACAATGCAATTTAAAAAAAGAAATTAATTTAGGAAATTTAATTTAGAACAGGAACAAATGCAGAATTAAAAATGAAATCTTAAATAACAACTAGGTCAAAAACAAATAATAAAATAATAACTACTATCATAACATTGTAATGATAAAATAATTTATCAAAATTTCTTGGATTCAGTTAAAGCAATACTCAGGAGGGAAATCATACTCTTACAAACATAAATTTAAAAATAGAAGAAGAGAGGACTGACTAACTCAATATGGTTCAAATCTCCAATAATAGGAGAAAAACAAATGAAAACAGCCTGGGATTTCATCTCATACCCTGCAAATTGGGAAAAGTGACAAAAAGTAATGTTGGAGGCATTATGACAGAATAAGCACGCTAATATATTGTTGGTAAAGTTGTGAAATGGCACAATTTGGCAAAGCAATTTGGAATTATGCAAAGAAAGTGACTAAAATATCCACACCCTTTGAACCAGAGACTACATTAATGAGATTATACTGCAAAGAAACAATCAATAAGAAGAAAGTCTTCCTATATTCCAAAATATTTTTAACGTCTATTTTTGTGATAGCTAAGAATTGGAAGCAAAGTAGAGAATGATCAATTGGAGAGTAACTGAACAAATTGTGGTACATGAATTATCACCGTGCTGCAAAATATGATGTATGTGAGGAATGCAGACAAAATATGGAAAAATCTATATAAAATGATGCAGAGTTCAGAGCCAAGAAAACAATATGCACAGTAGTTTTTTAAAATGCAAAAGGATAGAACTATAGCAAAAAAAACCCCTTCAAAAGTAGATGTAACATAATTATAAAGATCAGGCAAGACTCAAATGAACAGATATATAAAAAGACACCCCTGACCTATGCCTTTGTGTAGGAGGAAGAGCCACAGGTGTTATATATTATGTGTTTCCAGATTTTTCAATGTATTGATCAGTTGTGCTCATCTGTTTTCTCTCATAAAAATAGTATTTGTCACATAGGCTAGCTCAAGGTGGGGAGGATTATTTGAGATAACTGTGATGATATGAGAAACAAAATTATCAATAAAAACTTGTTTTTTAAAAAGATGTAATTTCTGGCCTTCATTTTCTTTATAAAATATCTTAATTAGAATATCACATACATTTAGATACTCTAAATGACAATATGAGAAAGGAACAGTCAGGTTTTTCAAGATAGTTCAACAGAGCAAAACAGATACTAAGAATTACATAATGTTGGTCAGTCAACAGGCATTTATTAAGCACTTGCTATGACCCAGACCCTGTGCTAAGCACTGAAAATATAAAGAAATATAAAAGACAGTCCTTAATCTCATAAGTTTGCAGTCTACTCGAGGAGACAACAGGCAAATAATACAATGAAGTGAAAATTGTAGATAACATAAAATTTCTCTCAAATGTTTTTCTATTATAAAAAAGGGGGTACAAAAACACAGACTGAAATGCTCTGCTACATCAAGGTATGTTTCATGAATCTGTTAGGATGAGATAATACTGCTTGCTAGATGCAACCAGAAAGAGAGATTTATTCATCAAATATCTAACAATATCAATCATGATATAATACAGCAATGACAGATGGTTACTAAATGTAGAATGGTCACTGTCATAAAGAATGTGCTGCACCAAAGTACAAATGGAGGGAGGATTCATTTTAAACCTGTTTCTTAATAATATTGTGTTGATTTTATCAACTTTTGCAGCACTTCAGAGACTCTTTTGTGAGATTTATGGCCATTCAAAGTAAAGTGGACTAGTAATCTACAGGAAAGAATAATAAAGAATAAAAAGATAGTGCTTAGAATATGACATGTAATTAGATTGTTAATTGATTGAATGGAATTAATTATTAGCTAACAGTCCCATCAGTATGTATGTCAACATCTATATTTATCTTGATATTTATACCTATATATCTGACAGACACTGCAGATGGATAATAACCTGGGCCCATAAGTGAATAGGAGTAGAATAAATTTAGGAAACTATTCAATGCTTTCAATTGTCCCAAGTTGCTCTCCCCACACACAAAAACCTTTTTTTTTTAAGATACCAATCTTCCTCGGCGCTGTATGCCGTATGCTATATGCTAGTAACTTGTGGAACATATCTGAGGAATAGAAACCGTGGATGATCCAATGGACAATGGAAAAATCCATGTTGGAAATGAGCAGTTCTCAGTAAGTTACCATTAATGATTTGCAAGGAAAATATCATTTCAACATGCATTATCTATGGTCTGGGTAAAAGGAAAAGAATGTAGGCTGGTCATAAAACAAAAACAAAGGATAAACTGATGGAAAACTGAAATGTTGCACTGGTATTTATGAACTATTACAAGAATCCAAGGTAAGTCTCCTCTATGTAATACTGATGGATGGATGTGAGCTAAAATTAGACAAATAAGAAGTCATTAACGGTCTACAATTTTTATTGATATAGGAAATACATATTTACGTATTTTCTAAATCAAGGTGAATCAGTCTACTAACTAATAATTTCAGGATCATAGATTTAGAATTGATGGTTATTTCAGAGACCGAACTTTTTCATATTATAGATAAGAAAGCCAAGATCCGTAAGTTCAAGTGACATATGATCACACAGTCACTAAATAGCGGAGGCAGAAATACCTAGATATTTGGTCCTCTAATTTTGTTCTACTCACCAAGTCCTCTGATTTTAAATTCTGTACTCTTACCAATATCCTATGCTGATGAATTATATGATTAAATTCTACATAATGTTTGTGCTTATTGTATTTTGTTAAATTACTTGATGTATGTACATAAGTTGATTTTTTTAACCTTTGATATGATTAATAGAGAGAAAGAGAGAAAAAGAGAGAGAGAGAGAGAGAGAAAGAAAGAGAGAGAGAGAGAGATATTGTTTTTCTTTCCTGAGGTTACTTTTTAAAGTTGATAAAGGTGGTAATTGGTATTTCCAGGAATATAAGGCCAGATCTGTGACTCACACATACAGACTCTAGCATGGTATAATGGCAAGCAAATAAGTACTTAGCACCTTGTTTCAGCTATTTAATTATTTAGCACATTGTTTCAATTTAAGTTTCTTTTAAGCCTTGCCCATGATTATGTCTTCATTAAGAAACAAAACTTATGAACCCTACAACTTGTGAACACCTATTGATGATGCAACAAGAAGGGGTGGAACAAGGAGGAGCTTAATGACTATATATAAGGAAAAGCCCAAGCTTGGAAAGGGCAGAATTGAGAAGAGAGCACTAGTGGCAGAATTGAGAAGGGAACTTTCTGGTGGCCAGGCACTCTGTTTGTCTGTAATGTTAGTGTTGAGTTTTGTTTGTGATACTTTGTGCAGAAGCCCTGGGATCTTACTAGAAGCTCTGAAAGAGGATTTTCTTGTTGTCTGTTTACATAAGTCTTGGAGGAGGCCTTCAGAGGTCCTGGGATTGTACTGGTGATTTGTCTTGAGTTCTCAGACCTTGTATGTGGGTCTGTGTTGATTTCACAGGCAGATAGTGAATTGATGATGGTTCCAGCAATGTGTATCAATGTTGTTTTGGTTCTGTTAAGCTTTGTCTTCTAAGAAACAGGAATTGTGAAAGACTTGAGATGGACTGGACACTGTGAGCTTCAATATGGAATGAGAACTGAATGAGGAACTGGACAAGGAACTGGATGAGGAGCTGAGAGCTGCCTACCTTTGAATCCAGGTAACAATTGGGTCAATTCAAGCAGGAGCTGGGACCATGGAAGAGGAACCATGAAATTTGGGACCCAGCCACAAATCAAGACGAAAATACCTCTCCTTGGGCACTTAGTGCTGACTGAGAAGATCATGTTTTACTGTGGCCTAGGGGTGGAATGACTTTGTACTCTGTACCTTGTACCTCTTAAGGATGATTCAGTTAAGGAGGATTGGAAACTAATCTCCAATTAAAAAGGAAAGACTTTTTGACTGAGAAAGACAATGTGACCTAGATGTAGAGAACTTTGACCTTTGTACTGTGTGTCCCTTAAGGAGGCTTGCTGTTTAATGATGATTGAGTGAAGAATTTACTGAATGATATCTTTTGCTTAAAACTATGTGGCCACTTTGGTAATAATTTGTTATGTGATAACATTGTGAATGCTGTACTTTGATTTCTGTGAATGTTTTGCTTTCATTTACTGCTCAATAAATAGAGAGTTCACTATACTATGTAATCAGAACCTTAAAGCTGTTCACAGTAGCAGTCCTCGGGAAAGCTGTTCATGCTTGACTTTACACATGGCAGGACAGAGAACATCAATAATCTCAAAAAAAATAAAGACTGGTGAAGGCCGACTGGCCAAACCACATGTCAAAATGTAAGAGAAAGTTATAATTATAAAAATCAAAAGCTTGTCCTTGAATAACAATGCAGAAATACTCAACGAGGGAAACAAAATAGAGAATCCAGAACCTGAATTCAACATATATTAAAGAAGTGATTTAAAAATCCATGTGGCTTGGTCTGGGAGCAGCAGTCTTAAATGTAACTCAGAACTTTCAGTGCCTGACCAGCAACCTCAATTTCCCCAAAAATGGGAACTACTGTCAAGGATCAGCTGACTGTGAATGTCCTAAAGAAAGAAGAGGTTCCCCATAATAAGATTACTGTTGTTGGCATTGGTGAAGTTGGCATAGCATGTGCTATCAGTATCTTAATGAAGGATCTGGCTGATGAACTTGCCCTAGTTGATGTCTTAGAAGACAAATTAAAGGGAGAGATGATGGATCTCCAACATGTCAGCCTTTTCCTCAAAACATCAAAAATTGTTTCTGGCAAAGACTACAACGTGACTGCAAATGGAAAGCTAGTTGTTGTTATGGCTGGGGTACATCAATAGGAGTGAGAAATGAGAAAATCATCTTAATTTGGTCCAACATAATGTGAATACCTTTAAAATCATCATTTCCAGTTTTTTGAAATATAGTTGTAATGGTAAGTTTCTTATTGTTTCCAATTCAGTGGATATCTTGGCATATGTGGCCAGGAAGCTGTAATGGTAATTAATTTGTTTAATCAGATGTTAA
>CM053595.1:155356278-155371956 GCA_028646575.1 Pseudocheirus occidentalis
AAGGCCAGTGCTTATAAGGAAGAATTTTAGAGAGACAAGAGAGATTTTGGAGTTGGCTCCTCAGTGAAGGAGGATTCATGGAGACTGAAGTCAGCTGAGAGGGAGAAAGAGAGAGTGTTCCTCTCCCAGTATCTGAAAGCAGACTGAAGACATGAACAGGATGGGACTTTGTTTGTTGGTGGCCTGGCTGATCCTTGAGTTCCAGGCAAGAGAAGTCCTGAAGGGATTGAGGTGTGCTGAACCCTGTGAACTTTAGTGTGTGCCTGGGATTGCCCTAAGGACTGGACAAGGACCTGGGAACTCTTCATCTCTGAGGACTGGACGAGAGCCTGGCAGGTTTCAGCTCCTAAATCTAGGTGATTGTCTGGCAGATTCAGGAGGGAGCTGGGACCAGGGAAGAGGATCCAGGGAATCAGAGAGACCATACAGAGTAAAAATGAAAAAAGTCTTCCCATTGGACGAAACTGATGTTTGCTGAGGACAAGGACCTGGGAGCTGATCATCTCTGAGGACTGGACTAGAACCTGTCACCTTTTTGTTCCTGACTCTAGGTGATTGTTTGACAGACTCAGGAGGGAGCTTTGACCAGGGAGGAGGATCCATGGAATCACAGAGACTACCCAGAGTCAAAATGAAGAAAAGGCTTCCCCTTGGATTAACTGTTTCTTGGAAATCAAGGGGTGGAAGGATTGTGTGGTTTTCTAAGAACTTTATTTGGAAACTAAAGTTAATGGTTGCCCCATGAGTGGAAGGTCAGTATATTGTGAATTGTTGATTGAATCAACTCCCTCTTAGGGAAATTAGGTGATTCCTTTTGTTAATTGATTGAGTGGATCTTTAACTTGATTGAATATTTAAATATGAAGCTGGTTCCCTCCTTAGGGAAACCAGGTGATTCTTCTCTTGGGCCTTGTTACCTTCTGTAATAAGACATAATATTGAGACTTTCCTTGTTCTAAATATTGTATATAATATTGTGAATTGCTGATACTGTGAACATTGTACTGAATCTTGATTTTTAATGGAATAAACAGAGTGTTCACTGATACTGTGTAATCCGAATCTTAAAAGCTGTTCACAGTAGCATTCTTTTAGGAATCTACTGTTGATTGGCTTACAGTACCTTAATGGGAATAGAAGCTAATAATGTTAATAAAGTAAGCTCATAATTAACACAGAGGTTTCTGAATATGCATTTTTAGGGAGAGTATAGGGACTTAAGCACTGGCTTAAATTTGAAGGCCATTCGATGGCATGATCCTGGGTTGCTGTGGGTTTTTGCAATTATTACTTCCTTTTCTGTGCTTACTTATTATTATTATTATTACTATTATTATTTTGGTAAAGATTACCTCCGTGATGCTTCATTTTGGTCATGTCCTCTTTTTGTTAACTCTCTTCATTAACTGGCATTTTCCATTGTTCTATTTTGCTTAGTATAATGCAATACATTTTATTTGTTTTCTTGTTTACATCATTCATTTTCATGAGATTTTTGAATTACAAATTTTCTCCCCGTCTTTCCCCTACCCCAACCCGAAAACAACCATCCCATTGTAGAGCCCCTCCCCTGGTCTTCTCTCTAACTTTCTGGTAGTGCAGGGAGGGTCTCCCTATCCCACCCCCTGTATATCTTGATTCTTAGTTGAAAGTATTGCAGAGCTTTAAGTTCTAGATTCTTTTGTTCCTCACTTGTCACCCACCCCTGCTGGAAGGACAACCAATTCAATAAAGGTTGTGCAGGTGTGATTATACAGGACATCTTCATAGTGGACATATTGTGACAGTGATATGTCCTTCCTTCCATTGCCTCCCACCTTGTTCTGTTCTCTACCCTGCCCTGTCTCTTTATTGTAGTGTGGACATCCAGCATCCCTCCCCCAGACCCTGCCCTCGCCTCCATCACCTCGCCTTTCATCCCCACGTCCCCTACTCTCTTGTGTGGCATGATGCCCCATTTAGAGTTTATGCCATTTTTCCCTAAACCAGATGAGAGTAAATGAAAGTAAAGTTGTAACAGTTATCCCTTGCCTCTTGCACACGGGACGATTAGCCACATTTTGTCTCTCCCTGCCTCCTCTCAATCTAATCCACTCCCACCTCAGAATTTGCCTTTTTAAGGATCATCAATGCATATTCAATTGATCCTATGCCCTCTATAAACCCATATATATACACATGCTCAGATATGTATTCATTTGCATATATAGCCTCCTATATGGTCATATGTGTATATAATACACAAATGTGTATGTATAATACATACATATACATTTGTATTCCCTTCACCCATCATCCTACTAAGAAAAGTTTCATAAGTTACTATTATCATTTTTCCACATTGGCACGTAAATAATTCAAATTTGATAAGTTCCTTATGACTTCTTTCCCATGTTTACCTGTTCATTCTTCTTGTGTTTGTCAAATTTTCTGTTCAGTTCTGGTTGTTTCAGCAAGAATGCTTGAAAGTCCTCCACCTCACTGAATGACCATATTTTCCCCTGGAATAATTTGCTTAATTTTGCTGGGTACTTGATTCTTGGTTTTAATCCCAGCTCCCTTAATCTTAGAAATATCATATTCCAGGCCCTTCTATCCCTCAGTGTAGAAGCTGCCAGAACTTGGGTAATTCTGATAGTGCTTCCGCAGTATTCAAATGGTTTTCTCTTGGAAGCCTGTAATATTTTCTCCTTTAACTGGGTATTCTGGAAACTGGCAATAACATTTCTTGAAGTTTTCTTTTCGGGATCTTTTTGAAGAGGTGATTGGTGAATTCTTTCAAGTTATATTTTGCCCTCTGACTCTAAAATATCAGGGCAATTTTCTTTGAGGATTTATTTAAGGATGCTTTCCAAGTTCTTTTTCTGGTCATGGGTTTCTGGTAGACCAATAACTTTCAAATTGTCTCTCCTGGATCTATTTTCCAGGTCAGTGGTTGTTTTCCAGGAGATATTTCACATTGTTTTCTATTTGTTCATTTCTTTGTTACTGTTTAATAGTATCTTTGTTTCTCATAAAGTCATTAGATTCCATTTGTTCCACTCTAATTCTTAAGGAATTATTCTCTTAAGAATGCTTTTGAGAATCTTTCTCCATCTGGCAAATTCTACTTTTTAAGTCATACTTCTCCTCATTGGTTTTCTGGGTCTCTTTTGCCATTTCAGTTAATCTATTTTTTATAGTGTTGTTGTCTTCAGTCACATTGTTGACTCTCTTTTTGTGGTTTTCTCACATCATTCTCATTTCTCTTCTCAGTTTTTCTTCCACTTCTCTTATTTGGTTTTCAAAGTCCCTTTTTTCAGATTATCTATAAGTACTAGGCATTCTTCAAGTGTCTTGGAAGCAGTTGGTGTGGGAGTTCTGACTGTGTTGTCTTCCTCCCGTTCCATGCTTTGATCCTTTTTGTCCACAAAAGAATTCTAGAGTTTTATTGCTTTTTTTATTTTGCTTCCTTTTCCTCATGTTGGCAAGTCAATTAATTGGTTGGTTTTTTTAGCTTTGTGAAACTATCCTTCTGAGGGGAAAGCTCTGTTCCAAATTGCTGGGGTTTTCCCAGCTGCTGGAGCTATTAGGAGGCTGTTGCAGCCTCCCCTAGCTTTGGCTTGCTGAAAGCGCTCCCCAGGACCACCTCCCAAGACCATGGTCTGGATCCAGGCTACTGAATGCTAGAGCACTTGGCCCTGATCCATCAACTCAGCCCCCCTGCGGGATCCATAGGCCAGGGGCTCTGAAGAAGCTCAGCGGGTGCAGCCGCTGGTTACGTCAGTTTCTGCCCTTCCCCCACTGCTTCCTTGCCCTGGGGGTGGATTGGCCAAAGTGCTTTTCCTCCCCCAAATTTAGCTTGAAAGCTTAACTCACTTTCACTGACTTTTAATCCTCGCTTAGTAGATGTAAAGATTTCTCCAGGTGCTTTAGATCTTCTCTGAAGTAGACTCACGTTCTGGCTTGGGATGCTCAGCTACTCCCTACCACCCTGGAGCCTGGCAACATGACGGTTTTAGGCTGGGCTGGTCTCAGCTCCCAACTGCAGGCCTGAGGTGTGAGCCCCTCCTGCTGAGCTGCCTCTCTTTAATCCCTATTTTTCACCTCTTGGTACATGTGGAGTTGCTGGAAGCTGTATATCTTCTCTCTTGTAGACTGGCTGCCATGTGGCTCCACTTGGCTCGGCTCCTTCCTACTGCACTGTGGCCTGGCCATGGTTTCAGTTTCAGTCTGGGCTGGCCTCCTCTCGGGGCCTGCCAGGATTATCCCCTGCTGCTGAGCTGCTTTCTGTGCGATATGTGTTTTCTGTATATTTTGAGTTTGAGAGTCCTAGAATTTGTCCAGTCATATTTTTATGGGTGTTTAGGGTAGCTGAGTGGGAGCTGCTGGATACTGCTGCTTCTACGCTGCCATCTTGACTCCATCCCCCAAACTCCCTCCATTGTTCTTAATACAATCTGAGGGGGAAAGGGGATTGACTAAAACTTTTACTTCATTAACATTGACATAAGTTTGGCTAGACAATCTTATCAAACTTACCAGTTCCTTTTGAAACTTTATCTCTTCCTTGCCCCAGAAGAAAGAACTGTCAGCAGGCCTTTACATAATGATTTAAGACTTAAAAACACAGATGTGAACTCATTTTAATCTCCTCATAACAACCGTGGAAAGGAGGTGCTGTTGTTATTTATGTTTTAGATATGGGGAAAATGTGGTAGATAGTTGTTTAGTGACCTACTCAGGATCATACAATTAGTAATGGATGATTTCAGATTTGGATTCAGGTCTTCTTGAAGTCAAATAAAGCACTCAGTTCATGGTACCACTTAACTGTGTCATAGCTGGATTCCTTATTCTGGTCCCTTATAGACTGTACTCTCTTCTATAATACATGTCATAGATATCAACTCCTTAAATTCTTAACTCCTATCTTTTTAAACCGCTTGCCAATACATTCACTGACTGATATGCAAAAACAGTTTTAGGGATATACATATATATGATTATAAATAAGTTAACTTCATTTTCCTCAAAGCCTCATAAAAAAAGTCAGCATTTATTCTTTCATTCTTCCATTTAGGGTGATCCTCATTTACTTTGGGAACTATTGAATTACAAAAATATTCTTACATTTTTTTCTAACCCTGAACACAAAATTTCCCCCATTATTGATCAAGAACATTATTTAACATGTCTTTGGTGACTTATGAGAATAATTAATTTTCTGAACTACTTATAACTGCATTTGTTTGTAGACAGTTTATTATTCTGCTCTTTTTTTCCTCTAAGAATGAAAATTCTCAGTGCAAATCAAAGTATGAAAGAAACTTTCAAAGAAATTCCCAATCTTTTGAAACTCTTTCCAATCGATTTTAAGGATATCATAAAGGGAACAGGATTCTAATTATGGTTTCCAAAGAAAGGATCATGGCTTTTAGCTATGTAACTTAGCAATGTGGCATTTTTTTATTATGTATGCTTTTGAACAATAAAATTATGAAGAATACTATATATCTCAACAATTGTATATACAAAAAGTTTATAAAGAAAAGACTTTAACAAGTACTTGTTAATCACCTACTATGTGCCAGGAATTGTGCTAAGAATTTTTCAAATATTATCATATGATTTTCACAACCATCCTGGGAGAATGGTTCAAAGATTATACCTGATTCAAAAATGAAGAAATGGAGAATGAGAGGACGCGTCTGGTCAAAACTAATGCACCTTCTAAATACCAGAGTCCAAATTTGATCTCATGTCTTCCTGACTTCAGGCCTAATGTTTTTGCCTTTTTTCACCCAGATACCTTTAATGATGTATCTCAGACTCTAGGGACACAAGCACAAATTGAAAAAAATAATGTCTGCCTTCAGGAAACTTGCGTACTACTGGGTAGATAGAACATGAGAAATAAAGTATTTATATAATAATTTCAGGATAGGAAAAGGGCAGTAAAATTTAGTAATTATAAAGGCAAATACTGATATTATTTTCTCTTTGGAAAGCACTTAGTCATTAAAATAAATCAAGTTTTAGTTGGAAAGTAGCTTCAGAAAAATTTCAGTGAACTTCATAAATGTGCTTATAGAAAAAGTAAAGAATCAAGATAAATTTTAATGAAATAATTAGCATAGTTTAAGTTCCAAGTAATATTACCTGGTATTAAGTACCTTAATATTTGAGGCTGTTACCTTCATCTAGTTGTTTTTGGCATTTTTGGCATATAACAAATGGCATTGTTATAATTTTTTCATATATATATACAAATACATAAATAAATAAATATATACACATATGCATGCACATATATACACATATATATGCATATATGCATGCATTGACATATGCACACACTCTTTCTCTGGAATTGTAATATAAAAATTAAACAGAGAAAAACAACAGAGGCATGTAAATATTTCAATGAAGAGTGCTGTCTTTGGCCTGAGGAAAACCAAAGTTCAAATCCAGTATCAGAATCTTCCTAGCTGTATGATCCTAGACAAGTTACTTAAATGCTATCTTATTCATTTTCCTTATCTGTAAAATGAGGAGAATAATATCACTTATCTCCCAGGGTTTATGTGAAGATTAATGAAGAAATAATCATTTTAAAGCATTTTGTAAAACTGAAAGTGCTAAATTTTTATGCAAGTCGTATCTATAACCACTATGAGATTGATAGCTGCTGCTGGGTTGTGGTTCCTCCTCCTACTCCCTGTACTAGAGTAATGCAACTCATTTGACTATCATTAATAATAGCTAGGGAGGTAGACTTGGAGTCAGGAAAAGCTATCTTGGTTTAAATCTGTCCTCAGACACTAGTTATGTGAATCTGGGCAAATCACTTAACCACGTTTGCCTCAGTTTCCTCATCTGTCAAATGACCTGGAGAAGGAAATGGTAAAGCATTCCAGTCTCTTTACTAAGAAAATACCAAATGGGGTCACAAAGAGTCACACACAACTGAAAAAATGACTACAGAGCAGTAACAACAAATCATCTCATTCCATGCTGCCAGAGTATCTCATTCCAGTTCCTCTCTGCTGTGTTTGGTGCCCAGGCTCCCTGTTTGTTCTTTGTTTCTCTTTCCCATAAACATGTTTTAGGTATTCTGTTCCTTTCACTCTGGAACTTTTTTTTTCCTTTCCAAAAAGTGATTATGGACACGTGGCATAGTAATATGTCAACGAGCACTAAAGGATTAATGACTGGTGCTCCCAAGTAACCAGTAAGCATCATTGTCAAGCAGAGAGACAAGAGCTTATAGCTGCAAGTAACACGGCAATGGAAAAGCATAGTTGAATTGTGCTGTACAACGACTGTAGATAATAGAGAATATTAAACAACAATGTTTAAAAGCAAGTTCTTTGGGGCAGGCCAAGATGGCAGCTTAGAAGCAGCAAAGTTTGGCAGCTCCCACACAGCCACCCTAAACACCCATAGAATATGACTCTAAACAGATATTAGAGCTCCAAGACTCTCCAAAATACAGAAAAGGCATCTGTTGCTGCAGGCAGCTCAGCAGGTGGGGCTCACTGCAGCAATCTGGGAGCCGTGGCCGGCCCAGCCCAAAACCCTGGCCTGGCCAGACCCCAGAGGAGTCGGTCCAAGCCAAAATCTATAGGAGAGCAAATCGGCAATACTGGAGGCACAGTTCCCACATTTATAAGGTCAGAGGAAAGAAGGCTAAGAGAAAGGTCAGTGGATTTTGCTAAATTTGGGGAAGAAGAGTGGTCCGGCCAAACTGTTCCCAGGATAGGGAAGCAACGTGAGGTGGCTGTGGCAGCAGGAATGGCTGAAAGCAGCAGCAGCCTCCACTGGGCTGCTTCAGAGCCCCTGGCCTGCAGATAGCAGGGGGGCTGAGGAGATAAATCAGGGCCAAGGGCTCTTGTGTTGAGTGTCCTGGATCTGGATTGTGGTCTTGAGTGGTGGTCCTGGGTTGCACTTTCAGTGAGCCAGAGCTGCGGAGGGCTGCAGCCCCCCACTAATAGCTCCAGCAGCTTTGAAGGCCCCAGCAATTTGGGACAGAGCTTCCCCCCACACACACAGAGCTAAAACACCAAGCAACTGATAGACTGGCCAGCATGAGGAAAAGGAAGCAGAGTAAGAAAAGCAATTGAACTCTAGAATCCTTTTTTGTGGACAAAAAGGATCAAAGCATAGAGCGGGAGGAAGACAACACAGTCAGAACTCCCACACCAAATGCTCCCAAGACACTGGAAGACTGTCTACAAGCTATGGATCTACTTAGAAAGGACTTTGAAAACCAAATAAGAGAAGTGGAGGAAAAATTGGAAAGAGAAATGAGAATGATGCGAGAAAGTCATGAAAAGAGAGTCGACAACCTGACTGATGAAGACAACACCTTAAAGAGCAAATGAACTCAGATGGCAAAAGAGGCCCAGAAAGCCAATGAGGAGAAAAGTGTCTTAAAATGTCAAATTTGCCAGATGGAGAAAGAGTCTCAAAAGCATTCTGAAGAGAACAATTCCTTCAGAATTAGAGTGGAGCAAGTGGAATCTAATGACTTTATGAGAAACCAAGATACTATTAAACAGTTACAAAAAAATGAAAAAATAAAAAGTGTGAAATATCTCCTTGAAAAAACCACTGACTTAGAAAATAGAGCCAGGAGAGACAATCTGAAAATTATTGGTCTACCTGAAAACCATGATCAAAAAAGAGCTTGGAAATCATCCTTCAAGAAATTCTCAAGGGAAAATTGTCCTGATATTTTAGAATCAGATGGCAAAATAGAACTTGAAAGAATTCACCGATCACTTCTTCAAAAAGATCCCCAAAAGAAAACTGCTAGAAATGTTATAGCCAGGTTCAGGAACCCTCAAGTCAAGGAGAAAATAATGTAGACTGCCAAGAAAAGACAATTTGAATACTGTGGAAACACAATTAGGATAAGCCTGGATCTGGCAGCATCTACACTGAGGGACTGAAGGGCCTGGAATATGATATTCCGGAAAGCAAGAGAGCTGGGATTAAAACCAAGAATCACCTACCCAGAAAAGCCAAGTATAATGTTCCAGGGGAAAATATGGTCATTCAGTGAGGTAGAGGACTTTCAATCATTCCTGATGAAAAAACCAGAACCAAACAGAAAATCTGACATTCAAACACAAGAAGCATGAGAAGGTAAACACGGGAAAGAAATCATAAGGAACTTATCAAAGTTGAACTATTTACATGCCAATATGGAAAAATGATAATAGTGACTTATGAAACTTTTCTTAGTATGAGGATAAGTGAAGGGAATACAAATGTGTGTGTATATGTATATGTACATATATATGTATACCTACACATATATTTATACAGGAGGGTATATATGTGTATGAATACATATCTGAGCATGGGTGTATATGTGTACATAGAGGGTTCAGGATAAATTGATTAGGAAGAGATGATATTTTAAAAGGTGAATTTCTGAGGTGGGAGAGGACTTGAATGAGAGGAGACAGAGAGAGACTAAATGGGGTTAATCATCCCATATAAAATAGGCAAGGGATAATTGTTAAAACTTTGCTTTCATTTACTCTCATTAAATTTTGCTTAGGGAAGGAATGACATAAACTCTAAACTGGGTATCTTGCCACACAGGAAAGTAGGGGGGTTTGGGATGTGAGGGGGAATGATGGTGGGCAAGGCGTGGTTGGGGTGGAGGGATACTGAAAGCACACACTTCAGTAAAGGGACAGGGACAGGGAAGAGAACAATACAAGGGGGGTGCAGGGTAGGAAGGTGGGACATACAATCAGCCTCTCACAATATTTCCACCATGGAGATGTCCTGCATAATTACACATGTACAGCCTGTGTTGAATTGCTGCTCCTTCCAGTGGGAGTGGGTGACAAGGGAGGAACAGGAAGAATCTAGAATTTAAAGCTATACAATCAAATGTTAAAAGAAAACCAAAAAAACCCAAACAAAACCAAGTTCTTGAAAGTAATCAATTGAAATATTCTTCCTTTATTTGAAAGGAATAAAGGTGACCTGCTGCTGGTAGTTATTATACTGACTGATACTGAAAAAATTTTGGATTGATAAGTTATTTTCAGAGTGACTCAGATTCAGGGAAGTCTTTGGAATATATAATTACATTGCATGATATCCCCTAAAGACTTCTTTGATGTGGACATATTTTTCTGTGTTATTTTACAGATCAAGGGGGAAGTTGGGAAGAGTTTCTATGATTATGCTATATTTGTGTTTTGCCTAACTCACTGAAGCTGGATCCTATGGATATGGTTTGATATCCATGACTGCTGGATGAGTGAGAGGTGATAGTCTTATGAGAGTTTTATGATTCTGAGAAGTTATAACAATCTAACACAGTGGACAATATGAAGATAACATTCTTTTGAGCAATTTGGCCTGCACATGTGTGTAGTGAGTGTATGTATGTAATACATATGTATATGTATTGCATATACATACACACAATACATATGCAAAGATATATAGACATAGATATAGATAAACATATCATATACCCAGATAAATTCATATATAACAAATATATGTGGGTATGTATATGAATGAAAAAATCAAATAAGAAAAAAATATCATACTAGAATCATCACTAACAAAGTACAGGAATATAGTATCTTAGAGTTGGAAGTGACTTCAGAGCACATATAAATACAACCTTTCTCTGAATAAGTGAGAGGAAGTTTGATATGGATAGAGGTTACATAACTCAGAAGATATACAAGTAAATTCTGTCTCTGGCTCACACTATCTAAACACAGACTTTTTTTACCTTTTCATTGATTTAGGGAGTTGTTTTAATTAACATACCAGTTTCTAAACTGGGAATTACCTAACAGAAGAAATAATGAGTATTGACCAAGCAAAATTAATATAAACAAAAATTACCACTACTATCCCCATCAAAAATGTATCAAGGCTTCAGTTGAAGAATTTCTGTGATGATGATGATGATGATGATGATGATGATGATGATGATGATGATGACGATGATCATGATGATGATAATAAAAGCTCACTATTATATAGATGTTTAAGGTTTGTAAAAACACTTTAGAAAAATCTCCTTTCCCCCTTACAATAATATTAACAAATAGTTGCTATTATTATCATCATTTTATGAAAGAGAACACTGAAGCAGACAGGAATGGTTTTCCCAGGACTCTATAGTAAATATCTAAGGATGAATTTAATCTGTATCTTTAGACACCAATGTTCTATCCACTGACCCATCTAGCTGCAAAAGTGGTGCAGTTCTCTTTTGAAGGGTTCAAATCCTTAGAAATATTTTACTAATACTGGCCTTGCATCTTCCTTATTCCTAGGTGCTCAGGTACTTACCTAGGTGCAAATTTTCCACCTATTCTTCCTACTTTGCCCTTCTTTGACCAAAGGGGGGAAGAAAAGTTTCAGAACCCTTCACATGTTAGAAGATAATTTTCTTTATCCATACCCCAAGTCTAAAAAAACACTCCAATTTGCCCATTCTAATATGATCCAGTTGACAGTCAACTCGCCCTTCTCTGGCGGTTTTACCTAAAGCTCCCCAGAGCTCCTCCCTGGATCACTGCTTCATTCCTTTGAAGACCTGTATGACCTTGCCTATAGATGTGACTGTTTCCACTGCCAACTACCAACTATGGAGTCAATGCACTACTGTTACTCAGTGACTTCAAAGTCAGCCCCTTCCTTCTGACACCCCACAAACCAGGTATAGATTACTGATGAGGAATTCTCCTAATATATGTGGTTATCATCCAACTGAATCACTATCCTGATAAGCATAGTGCTTAGATTTAGGAGATTAACAAAATGACCACCAATGTTGTTCATCTCAATCCCAACAAACACTCCCATTCCTCAAAAGGACACTACTCGCAAAGGAATTAGACAATGGATGAAACACATTTTAATAATATATTCTAGAATGTTTCCAGGAATTCAAATTTCCTACTGGCTTATAGGGGAAGGAATATTCTTTTATTTCCCTTTCCATACCATTACCTACTTTTTAGGGGAAAATCAGAATATTTACCATTTTCTAGAAAACTAGCATCCCTCCCCATTCTCCATTATCCTTCATGTCTTCTAATAGTAGCTCAAAAAAGACACAAATTATATAAGTGATTCTCCCTTCTCTGATTTTTAATTGTTCCTCATGTATGAGTTGGCATTGTTTGGCAGACCTAATGAAGGAATGCAAGGCATAAA
Organism: Pseudocheirus occidentalis; assembly: GCA_028646575.1. Lineage (NCBI taxonomy): Eukaryota > Metazoa > Chordata > Mammalia > Diprotodontia > Pseudocheiridae > Pseudocheirus > Pseudocheirus occidentalis. The sequence continues at coordinate 155,368,477 of CM053595.1, forward strand.
ATGGGTAAAGGAAACATAACTTTAGGGGAAAATGAATGTTTCTTACCGAAATATACATTAGTAATATGGGATTTAGTTCCCACTTCTGTCTTTTAGTAAATGTGTACTCTTGAGCAAATTACTTAAGTCTCTCTGAGCTTCCATCTCCTTGTATATAAAATTACTACAATAATTATATTATCAACATGTATTAGCATAGCTGTTCTAAGGAAAGCACTTTTCAGTAATAATAATACCTAACATCTGAATTCTACTATAAAGTTTGCAAAACACTTTACAACTGTCCCCTTACTTGACTATCACAACAAACTCATAGTAGATAATATAGGTATTATCACTCCTATTTTTTTCAGATGAGGAAACTGAATCTCCAAAAAAAGGTTAAATGAATTCTCCATGGTTACCCAGTGCCTATCTTAGGTGTTTATTAATCCCAACATTTTTTAGTCCATATCCAAGAAATAAACATTACTTTATATTGTTTATTTTTGGATAGAATAAAGCATCAGATAAATGATATAGACATGAATATTTATGTGAATGTTTATCCATTCAAAATGGACATTGTTAAAGGATATAGTTTAAAATAAAATCCTAGATTAATAATGGCTATATTAACAGTTACTGAGATATGTTTTCCAGGAATTTTCTTTTAAATAAATTAATTTAAAACAACAACCCTGCTTTATTTAAGGTGTTTCTAGTGTCACTATGAAATTGCATCCAAAGTGCTTTCATTTATTAATTAAATTCAGAACATTTACCAACTAGTCTTCATTATTCATTTTCCCAACTATTCAGAGACCTCTACTTTCTTGCTCTCTTGATAATAAGAAGGTGCCAAGCCAGCAATAAATAAAAAAAACAGTTCTTTTATGCTAAATGTCCAAGAAGCTTTGCATGGTAGTGATACCTATACTGAACAATTCAGCCTAAAATAATAAAATTGTTTTCCCACGGAGCTGAAATTCCAGGTATGATCTGTCAAAATCAATAAAAATATAACTATGTCATTGAGTCTGTAAAGACCCAGAGGAAGGAAAATTAAAGCACAAGATGAATGTGTTGCTGTTCACTAAGAATATGTTTGATGAAGCTAATTGCAGAATTAAAGACACTTTGTGTTCCTAGGTAAGGGAATAGTCGGGAAGTTTGAGGAGTCAGAAAACTGAGGGAACAGATTATTAAGGCTATGTTCTTTTAAGTCCAGAAGTTCCCAATTGGTACGAATAGCTGGACCTTCTATTTCAGTGTAAGTTACTTTCAATGCTTATTTGAGACATAGGGCATCATAAAATATGATGCACTATGACCTAGGCTATGAATATCTGTAAGCAGCATTACATATCATTATTCTCAGGTAGAATACCCAGAACTGACTTTTGTGTTGAGTTGTATCTAATAAGATATTTACCTACCTTCATTCTTTGAATTCAAAGTATTCTGGGATTATTTGGGGGGGTTGCATTTAGGGTATGGATAAAAAAAAGGCAATTGAACTTAACTCATTTATAAAACTAGTTAAAATTTAATATTCTACAGTAAAGAGCTACAGTAGTATAAAAGAAAGAGTAACAATACACGCACCAAGAAATATGGGTTCTAGGGGTGACATTAAAAATATTTGTGTGATTATGACCATATCTTCAAATTTTGTCAGATACCAGATTTCTCAGTTTACAATTAGGGTGTTAAAATAAATAATTTACATATATATTTCAACTCTTAAAAATACAATTATTCCTAGAAGTTTTATGTCAGTGAAGTCCAATATTTCATCATCATCATCCCTTTATCTTACTTAGAGTGTATAATATTGTTGCCCTTATAGTCTGTTCTGATTATTATCATAAACTGGAATTCTAATGAATTGCACATGTAAAATAATAAAATCTTAGTATTAAAGGATGTCTTAGATTTTTTAAAATTCATTTTCTTTTAGTTTAGAACATTCAGTTCCACAAGTTTTTGAGTTCCAGATTTTTTCACCATCACCCCCTCATACCCACTGTCCCTCAGGGTGGCATGTAATTTGATATAGATTCTACATATACCTTCACATTAGACATTAGTCAAGTTATAAAGAAAAATTATAATCAATGGGATGAACAATGAGGAAGAAACAAAAGAAAAAAGAGAGTGTGAATAAGTAATTTACTTCAGTCTGCATTCAGACACCTTAATTCTTTCTCTAAATATGGATAGCCTTTTCTGTCATGAGTCCTTTAGAGTTGTCTCATAGCTTTGCATTGTGGAGAAGAGAGCCGTCTATCAAAGTTAAGCATCACAGATATGATGTATCCATAATTGTGTAATATGTTCTCCTGATTCTGCTCCTCTCACTATGCATCAGTTTGTATAAGACTCTCTCAGTTATTATGAAGTCTGTCTGCTCTCTTTTCTTATAGCATGATAATATTCCATTACATCCATATACCACCACTTGTTTAACCTTTCCCCCATTAAAGGACATCCCTTTGATTCCCAATATTTGCCAACACAAACATAGCTGCTATAAATATTTTTGTACATAAGAGTTCTTTTCCCATTTCTGTGAACTCTTTGAGATACAGTCTTAGAATTTGTTTTTGAGATATAGTCCTGATATTGCTGGGTCAAAGAGTATGCACATTTTTATGGCCCTTTGGGCATAGTTTCAAATTGTTCTCCAGAATGGTTGTATAAGATCACAACTCAACCAACAATGCATTAGTGTTCCAATTTTCCCACATCTTCTCCAGAATTTATCATTTTCCTGTTTTGTCATGTTAGCCAATGTTCTCATTTTGCAGAGGAGGAAGTTGAGTCTCAGGTTGAGTAAATTATATAAAGTGATACACTTAATAAATCTAGTTCTCTTTCACCACTATCATATTCTCTAGCTAGGTTATTTTGAGTCTTTTTTTATTTGAAACAAATACTAAAAGTTACATACATAAAGAAAAAGAAACATGATAAATTTAAATATAACATAAAAAAGAAAAAAACGCAATGTGCAGAGCAGAATAATGGAGAGGATTCAAAATATATAGCAATAACTTATCAAATCAAGAAAGCCTATATATTAAATACACTGCATTAAATTGAAAACTGCTTTTTCTTCTTTTCTCTGCCATATACTTTCTTTTTTTATTTATATTTTATTTGTTTTCTTGTTTACATTATTCATTTTCATTACATTTTTGAATTACAAATTTTCTCTCCATCTTGTCCCTGCCCCAACCCTAAAACAGCAATCCCACTGTAAAGCCCCTCCCCTGCTCTGCTCTCTTACTTTCTGGTAGGGCAGGGAGGATCTCCCTATCCCAGGTCCTGCATATCTTAATTCCTAGTTGCAGGTCTTGCATAACTTTGAATTCTAGACTCTTTCGATTCCTCCCTTGTCACCCACACCCACTGGAAGGACACACAATTCAATACAGGCTGTGGATGTGTGATTATACAGGACATCTTCATAGTGGACATATTGTGACAGTGATC
>CM053595.1:155372456-155389427 GCA_028646575.1 Pseudocheirus occidentalis
GATAGATAGATAGATAGATAGATAGATAGATAGATAGATAAAAGAAAGCACTCAAATTAAGAGGGGTTAGGGAAAGCTTGCTGTAGAGTGTGGGATTTCATTTAGCTCTTAAAGGAGGTCAGTCATCTGAGCAGAGAAATGAGAGCATTCCAGGTATGGTGACAGCCAGTGCAAATGGCTAGATTGAAGCCGGATTGAATGACAGGAAAGAATGCTAGGAAGTAGGAAGTAGGAACTATGAGGATAGTTATTCTATAGACATTTATGTAAGTAAAAAGGAAGAGGCATGTAGGATATTAACTTGAGAGGATGGACTTTATTTTTCTTTTATGGATGAGTAAACCCTAACATATTTGTAGACAGCAGCAAATCAATCAGCAGATGATAGCTTGGTGTTAGGGAAACACAGAAAGAAATAGGAAGACAGAGAATGTTATGGCAAGAAGGTAGAAGAAGAAAGGGAGATGGAATGGGATCTGGTGAGACTGCAAAATGAAAACAACAAAAAGGTAAAGTGAAGAAGGAGAATAGCAAGGGAACAGAGAAAAGGAAAATGATCAATGATGTTAGCTCACAAAACAAATAAGCATGGATGTTGGTGCAAATGGACCAATTAATCTTAATGAGGACTATTTAAAATTTAATAAAAAGTCATTAATTATACAGATTTCTAAAGAAAACATTACATAAATACATCCTACCATAATTACTGAGCATAATTATTTAAATCAACCTATTAACAAAATATAACTCTCACCTATATTTGTGTAAACTTCTGTAACAAAGAAGACATGGTTCCTATCCTAAGTTGCTTTGTGCTTGATTTGTATTTTAGACTGAAAATATATTATTTTATGGATCTTGAAACCATTAACTTTATACTCAGCTTTAATCAATATGGGTGGAGTGAAATAAACTTCCTACATCCAGGGCTGATAGGGTGGCAAAACACTGTTCTCACTACAGAAAAACAATAATGCACTTAGCCTTGATTTCTCTTTTATTCATGGATAGTTGTAAGGATGCATGTCAAGGGCCTTAAATGTCTTCTTTATTGTTTCAGTGTTCTATTCCCTTCCCCCAAGTAATTCATTCCTTCTCTGAAATTCCCAGGAAGCATAATTCCTTGTTGTTATTGTTGTCTTCAAAGAAGGTGGGTTATGGACTACAGAGACTGATATGGCTTCTGTGGTATACATGTGTTGTTATATTTCTGAAGTTTTCATTTTCATGTCCTAATTCAAGATCTTTCTGCAGAAGAGAACAGATAGGCAAGGGTGTGAGGAACATGTGAGCTCAATTCCAATATTTGAAGGACTCTCATATGTAAGAAGGATTAGTTTTATTTTTTCTATTTAGAAAGATCATAAGGAAGATCCAAGAGGTATAGGTAGAAGTTATGAATAGGAAAATTTAGATTTGATTAATAACAAATCAATATTAATCTTCGCACCAACAGGCATTGTTTTAGGGCAGAATGGGACTTCTTTGAGAAATGATGTATCCCCCTTTCCTAGAAGTCTTCAAGTTTATGTTGAATATGTATTTGAGGCAAGAGTGAGGGGCTACAAAAGAAGAAGTTGCAGCAATATAGAGGGCAAAATACCCTCAGCATATGGCTTAGACACAGTTATACATACGTGTTTCCAGCTGTGTTGTGCTGTTGCTTAATAAAACCATTTGTCTCCATTTGTGATTTTCTGTATAAGGATCTAATGATTACAGATTTATTAGACAATTAAGATAAGAGTTCATGAAATAATTAATATTATTAATCCTGACTAAAATTTGTCCTAAAATATACCCTTTTCCTATTATATATTTCTAATTCTTTGACACCACAAAAAAGAGTTGTTATAAATATGTTTTGTACATATGGCTCCTGTTCTCTTTTTATAGCATTTTTGGTATACAGATATATAGTGGTGTTGCTGAATCAAAAAGTATGCACAGTTTCACTGTCCTTTGTAAATAGATTCAATTTGCTCCCTAGAATACTTGGACGAGTTCACTGATCCACCAAAAGGGTATTAGTGTCCCAACTTTCCCACAGCTTCTTCAATATTTATCATTATTGGCATTCAGGAGAGTGAATCACTGGCACCTCTGGTGGTTTACAGAATTATTAACCCACAAATGCAAAAGGGAAAGTGAAAGGTCACTGGAAATTGACTGAATTTGGGGGGAATGGAGGTGCAGGTTTAGCCATCTACCCTCAGAGCAAGAAGTGGCAGAAGTGGCTGTCATGAAGCTCCCAGCCTAGAGTTTGGGGCGTGGGGAGGGGCAAGTGACCATTCAGAGGCTAAGTGCTCTTGACTTATCCTACCTGGATTTGGATCATGGTCTCCTGATGTGTGTGACCAGTGAGCCAAAGCTGGTGAGAGCTGTAGACACAGCTGCCTTGTAATAGTTCCAGCAGCTGTGAAAACCCCAGCAATTTGGGGCAAAGCTCTCCCCTCTGGAAGCAGAGAACTACTGTAGCAAAGAGCTCAAAATTCAAGTTACTTAACTGGCAACATGAGCAGGCAAAGGAAACAAAGCAAGCACAACAATCCAACTTTAGATTCTTTGTTTGGGTACAAAAAGGATCAAAGCATGGAACAGGAGGAAGACAAAACAGCCAGAACTCCTGCACCAAAAGCTTCCAAGAAAAATACAAACTGGTTACAGGCCACAGAGGAGATTAAGAGGGATTTTGAAAATCAAATAAGAGAAGTGGAGGAAAAATTGAGAAGAGAAATGAGAATGATGCAAGAAAATTATGAAAAGAGAGTCAACAACCTGACAGAAGAAAACAACACATTAAAAATAGATTAACTTTAATGGCAAAAGAGGTACAAAAAAGCCAATGAGAATAATGCCTTAAAAAGTTGAATTTGCCAGTTGGGAAAAGAGTCTCAAAAGCTCACAGAAAAGAATAATCCCATGAGAATTAGCTTGGCGCAAATGGAAGTGAATGGCTTTATGAGAAATCAAGATACTATTAAACAGATCCAAAAAAATGGAAAAATAGAAGGCAAAGTAAAATATCTCATTGAAAAAACCACTGACCTGGAAAGTAAATCCAGGAGAGACAATATAAAAATTACGGGACTACCTGAAAGCCATGATCAATAAATGAACCTAGCAATCATCCTTCAGGAAATTCTCAAGGAAAATTGCCCTGATGTTTTAGAACCAGTGGGCAAAATAGAAACAGAAAGAATCTACCAATCACCTCTTGAACAAGATCCCCAAAAGAAAACTCCTAGGAATGATATAGCCAGATCCCAGACTTCCCAAATCAAGGAGAAAATATTACAAGCTGCCAAGGAGAAACATTTTAATACTGTGGAAACACAATCAGAATAACACAGAATCTAGCAGCTTTGACATTAAGGGACTGAAGGGCCTGGAATATGATATTCCAGAAATCAAGGGAACTGGGATTAAAACCAAGAATCATCTACCCAGCAAACCTGAGTATAATGTTCCAGGGGAAAATGTGGTCAGTCATTGAAGTGGAGGACTTTTAAGCATTCTTGATTACAAAAACAGAGCTGAATTCAAGAAGCATGAGAAGGTAAACAGGGAAAAGAAATGATAAGGAACTTATCAAAGTTGAACTATTTACATGCCTACATGGAAAAAGATAATTGTAACTTATGGAACTTTTCTCAGTATGAGGATAGTTGAAAAGAACATAAATGTGCATATATATTTATATATACATATATATAATATATTTATATATCTGTACACATATGTATACATTCACATAGGTTTATATAGGAGGGTATATATGCATATGAATTCATATATGAGTGTACACATATATGTGTACAGGTATATACATAGACAGAGAGGACAGAATGAATTGAATCAGAAGAGATGATATTTAAAAAAGTGAAATTGAGAGGTGGAAGAGAGATATAATGAGAGGAGATAGGGAGAGACAGAATAGGGTTAATTATCTCATATAGAAGAGGGAAATGATAACTGTTACAATGGAGGGGAAGAACAGGAAGGCAAAAGGGAATGGGCCAAACTTATTCTCATTGAATTTGGCTTAGGAAGGGAATGACATATGCTATACACCGGATATCATGCCCTACAGAAGAGTAGGGGTGAAGGGGATGAGAGGTGGGATGATGGAGGGGAGGGTAAGGTGGGTAGTGGGTTGCTGGAAGTATACACTTCTGTAAAGGGACAGGAACAGGGTAGGTAATAGAACAAGGCAGAATAGGATAGGAAGGAGTGACATATACTCAATCTCTCACCATATGTTCGTTGTGGAGATGTTCTGTATAACTACACATGTATAGCCTGTATTGAATTGCTTGTCTTTCCAGTGGGGGTGAGTGATGAGGGAGGAAGGGAAAGAATCTAGAATTTAAAGTTTCAATATCAAATGTTTAAAACACCTCCATTTATTATTAATTTTTATTATTATTAATATGCATTTGGGAAATAAGATATGTAGACACTGGGGTAGGGAGATTCATCTTGCCCTCCAGAAAAAGCAGGTGTGATGGGGGAGGATGTAGGAGAGAGCAGACTGAGGGAGGGCGTATACAGTGGGATCACTGTTTTGGGGTGGTGGGTAGGGGAAAGAGTGGGAAATATTTGTAACTCAAAATTTCCTGGAAATGAATGATGTAAACTAAAAATAAGCAAAATTTAATTTAAAAATGAAATAAAATTAAATTAGCATTTTCTTTTTCTATCATATTAGCCAATTCAATAATTGTGAGGTGGTACCTTAGAATTATTACATTTTGCAAGATTTGTGAAATTTCAGAGATTTTAGGTGTTTTCAAAAATCATTAACTAAGGAAGTTTCAGAGCTTCAGAGTCTTGGAGTATTGGAGAATTCACTGGCTTAGCTCTGTCATTGCTCTGCCCTTGAAAAAAAATGTCAAGTGACATATTCTTTAAGATAAAGAATACATTATTCTGTGTAGAAGCTAATAACTTTCATAACATAGTTCCAACCTACTTCACTATTCTCATTCATGCATTCTATATTTTAGCCAAGGTAGTCTACAGGTGGATTTCCAGTCTTTTTCTGTCTTACTCTGCTTGTTTATTCTTGAAGGCTATCCCTTATGCTTGAAAAATATTCTATCTGCATCTCTGAATGTTTAATTTTTATTTCAAGTCCCATGTTAACTACTACATGCTCCATAAGGTCTACCCTCATCCACCCAGCTAAAGTGACCTTTTCTTCCTCCAAAATTTAATAGTGCCTTGTCTATATCTTTCATTTTCCTTAATTTTCCAATTGTACCTTTAAACATACTTACTTTTCCATGTCATACTCTCGACCAATTACATTGTAAGCTTCTCAAGGATGAGAACTAGAAGGTTTTTTATCTTTTATTATCATTTAATTATATAGTGACGCACACATTGTGTACCATTAAATTATTGAATCAAAGTGGACTAATTTTCGCAGAATTAAATAAAAATTGACTTTGATTCAGCATTTTCAGAGAACATGATGTTCACAAATTTAAAATGGTTCAATTCAAAGTAATCAATTGCAGCCTGTTCGATAGCATCTACAAAGAACTTTGTGACTTGAAGTGAGTAGTTAAATGTGGGAAGTATATACTACTAATTACCTTTCATTGCAAACAAAAAGAAAATGGATTATTCAGTCAATGGAAAGATTCTACTACTTTAACCATACATGTGGAACCATTTGAACTTTGGGCTCTTAAAAAGGAATTTTTTGTAAACTTAATGAGGAAAACAATAATATCCTTGCCTCTGAATAATAATTAGATATACATCTATACAAAGTGGTCTGTGTTATTCAGAAATAGTGGAGGTCTAATTTCCAATCCATAAATTTCATAAGACTCAGTTTTCTTAAGTAAAATAGAAGGACTGAATAAGATTTTTAAAGTACCTTTTTCCACCTCAAGTATTCCATGGTTCTCTTCAAGGAGGTAACATTTGAGAGGAAATATAGGGAAATGTCTAATGTTAGGATTTGAGAATCATTGGACTTTGGCTCTTTCAATAACATACAGGGATCTACAAATGATTCTCAAGTATCAACAGCAATTAGTTCCTTCATTCACATCTATAGGGTGACTGATGCACCAGTCCATTCCACAAAATGATCACTTTTCTTACCCTCTACCCCCTCAATCCATGCATTCATTCAAATGATGAGCTGAACTGAGAATCTTTGGTCCTGAATTGTGCATCTGAAGAATTCACTTTCAATTCTCAGAGATCTGCCTAATGACTCCTATGGTGTCAGTCATCATTCATTTTCCAATGGTAGCATGTAAACACATTTGAGATCATGTGAGCATCAGAATTCACTAAAAATCCATCAAATCTTACTCTTTGATCTCCCATGTGCTAGACACTGACTTCTGGTCTATTCTTCCTTCTCTTAATTTATTTGCCTGGATTTATTTGTTTACTACTCAGAGTTACAAGTTTCTTCCTGTACAGCCGTTTCTGATTTTGTTCCATCAACTAGTTCTGTCTTGCTGCTTTCTGATTAACAAATATATATTCACTGAAAAATGTTTGATTGCCATTAGGTAGTGATTTTACAGATGAAGGAAATGAGACCCAAAGAGGGTATGAAGCTTACCTGGGATCAGAAAGGTAGTAAGAAACAGAGACAAAAGTGGAGTCAGTCTGTATCTTCTGATGTCAAATACAACCCTTCTTTCCACTGCACTCCATGATTTTTTACATCAATATAGCCATGGACCCATTGAAATGGGTTATCTTTTCACTAGTTCAAACTGAAATCTTTCCATATTATCTCTCTTTAGTCGATTCTTACTAATATTTTTTTTCTGTAAATACTGCATAACATATACCTAACATGATGTAGTTTTTTTCTAAGTATTTTATTTCATGAACCAATAGAGTACTTGAGTTACCTATCATAAATTATCTTCAATCTTGCAAAATGAATGGTTCAGGTGTTAATCTAGACATAAATGTCTTTGATAATACATATTTTATTTTGTGTCTCAAAATCATAATTGGTGATAGTGCAAACTTTTTTCTACCAGAATATGAATTTCTATTGCCCTTTGTATCACCTGCATTTGTATTAGCATGTTTATAGAATATATTTGGCAATATGAAGGAAAGGGTTGTTTCCTTAGTCTGGCATTAGTCTGGCTACTTGTACACTGTGTTGTATCTTATTATATAATATTGATCTTTTAATAAAAGGTAAACTAAAGTAGCATTTGATTCTAATCATTGACTTGCAATTGTTATCACATCAGGGGAAAAACAGAAAAATACATCTTCATTATCATCACTTCCTATTATAGGGGAGAAGAAAGTAACACTTGGTACCTCAATAGTCTGATCTTATTATTACTAATGCCATGTGAAGGGAGCAATGAAAGGGAAAAAGAAAATAGTACGTTATATTAAAAACCTTCATTTTCTCTTCACATCCTCCACAAATCTGTAATCTCCATATTGGTTATAACTGACTGATTGCTTCACTTACCCTTCAGACAAATTATATACTTAGATGTTTGTTAGTTTCACAGAATCCATTGAATAGAATGAATCTCTTATCTAGGCAAAGTTCATGCATTCATTCACTTTCCATTCATTCATTTATTTAAAAGAAACTTTTGTCATATTTTTGGGAAAATAGTCTACATTACTTTGTTTAAATCCACACCATTACAGTATTTAAACAAATGTACTTTTGTTATGTTCTCATTCACCTTGACAAAAGACTATCCATATATATATATTATGACTAATCAGAATAATGAATTAGGGTTTTTGGTGCACACCTTTAACCAAATATTTGGATCCTCATTCTCTCTCCTTCCTTATTCCTTATTTAAGAAATTTGAGTTAAAATACTGTAGAGATTTAGAGGGATGTGGTACAATTATTATTCACTGTTCTTCACACTCATTCTTTATCTTTGCATCTTCTAGATCTCCCTTTTTTCTGTCCCTTTTGTACTCTTTTTCTTCACTTCTTTAACATGGCAACAAGACTATATTGTCTAATCTTCACTGTGGTTCAATGGTATTTGAACAATTTCTTTATAAGTGCATGACGTATTTTCTCTTTGACCTGGGAATTCTGTAATCAGACTATAAATTTTTATTTTGTTATTTTTCAGGTAGCTTTAATTTTGGTATCTTTTTCAAGAGATATGTAGCTTCCTTCAATTTCTATTTTATCCCATAGATCTAGGATATTAAGGCAGTTTCCTTTATAAATTCCTGAAGTAAGGCCTCAGAGAGTTTTCTTTGAGCAAATCTAATAATTCTTAAATTATCTCTCCTTGACTCTTTTAGGTGTTTTTTTTCTGATTAAATATTTAGCATTTTCTTTCTTTTTCAACTTTGTTTCTTTTTCTTTTTCATTTGTTATTTCTCCATGACTCAGGGAGTCATTAGCTTCCACTTTTCCAATTTTATTAGGAGTTGAATAACTCCTATTCATTGAGCTTTTAGAGCTCTTTTTTCAAAAAAATTTTTATCAGTAAGTTTTCTGCCTTTTTTTCCATTTCTTCAATTCAGTTTTCCAAGATATCTTTTTCAGTATTTTTATGCCTCTATTTTCCTACATATTAATTGTCTTTTCATAGTTTGTTTTTGAATCACACTCATTCCTTTTCTCATTTATTCTCTATTACTCTTATTTGATTTTTAAAATCATTTTTAGCTCTTATAAGAATTCTTACTGTACTTATGCCCAATTTGCATTATTTTCAAGGCTTTGCAATTAGCCATTTTGGCATGATTGTCTTCTCCTGAGTTTGTACCTTGATCTTCCCTATCACCACACTAGTCTTTTATTTCTTGACTTTGAACTTTATGATAAAGTTGGGCTCTGTTTCCCAATTGGGGGTGAGAGCTTTAGGCTTTTTCACACTGCTATTTTTAGAGCTAGTTCTGGGGATATGAAAGTTTGGAACTCTTCCAAGGTGGTGTGATCCTGTAATGGGTATAGTCTCTCCTCTCCTGGTCTGCACTTTGGTCCTTAATTAGGAAGGGCTGCTTATCTCTTATGGCCACATGATAGTGATCCTCAGGGCTCCTCCATCCTTGGAACAGCAAACATTCCTCTCTGCCCTGGAACTGTGACCTAGAAGTGAATAGAGATAATGGAGTTGCCAAACAGTGCTCAGTCCTATGCAGTGTTAGCACAGGAATTCTCTGTGTTTTCTTACTGGACAGCTGCAAGATCCCTGTTGCTATACTCAAAGCCTACATCTGGTGTTGCTGTCAAATAGGCTCCACTCCAACCCTACTCCAGTGTCACAGATAACTTGTCTTGGTTTGGAAAAGTGTCTTGCCTTAAGCTTTTGTTGGCTCTGCTGATCCAAAATTCAACTTGAGGCACTCCTTTAAAGTTGTTTTGTAGGGAATGTTGGGCTGTTGTTCAACTGCTTCCTCTTCTCTGCCATCTTGGCTTAGCCACTAGAAGTATAGGAAGCATACTCTCAACCTAATGATTATAAGTCATCAGTAAATTGCCCTATATCTCATTTTCCACATCTCCACCACTAACAGTGTAGAAGGCATACAGGAATAAAAACCATTCATGGGCTGTCATGGACACATGATCTATTACATGGTGGCATTGAAGATGAATGTTTCATTGAGCTTGTTATTAGATAGTAAATTCAGTCCGTTGGTTATACTGTCTGTATTCATAGTCTTTCCAACATGGTAAAATCCTCAAGAGTTTATCATCTCATGGTATATCCTACAACAATGCAAAGTTACTTTGATTGAAAAGATGAGTTATAAGAACAGGATTTTATGTAGTGTTATATAAAATATAATAAAATTCAGGGGATGCATACATCAAACTGCATATTTTCTCTGTGAAGGACCCAGGGCAAAAGGTAAGTAAGAGTCACAAAATATGATAAGGTATGGGTGAATTGTAATAAATAAATAAAGTTGGCAAAACTTGCAACAACAAAGTGACAGGTACATTGAAATATTAAATATTGAATATTGTAGAACCTGTGCAAGAGAGTAGGAGAAATAAAAGTGAAGAAGAAGAGGAAAGATGGTACTAGATCTTACAGTAGAATAAGATGAGAGATAGGAAAAAAGTATTACTGTTTTAGCTTCTATAAAATTATAGAATGCTAGATCTAAAAGGGAGTTTATAATAAATCTAATTCAATTTTATTGTTCCTGTTACAGATTAGTTAATTAAACCCTACTGGGTCAACAGTATTTAAAAAGACACAGAGTTAGTGGAGTCAGAACTTACATACATGTCTTCTGACTGCATTTATAGTTTTCTTTCTATTGCAATTAGAAGCAGCATGGAATGTTGGGTAGAAAGACAACCTAGAAAACAGGAATACCAGGGTTATAATCCTACACCTGAATAAATTGATAAATCAGAACATCCTGTAGATGTAGGAAATTTTATAATGTTATGAATTGCACAGAAATATGTTTTTCTGCATTGTTAAAGTTATTTTCTTCATATGGGATTTCCTGATAAAAATAAAATCATGGTAATAGTCTCTATATATTACAGTGAATCATATTGAACTTTAACTACTATTATTTCTAAAATTTCTATGCTTCAGGTCTATTCCTTTACTACTATCATTTCCTTGCCATTTTAAATTTTCTTATATCCATTCAGCTCCCATAAAACCACCATTTTGAAAATGATCTGATAAACTAGATCTTGCAATGGTGCTAAATCTAACGGCTGGTATCAGACGTGAGATTTTCTTTTGGTGTTTGCACACCATAAGAGGATTATTCAAGAGAAATATCAAATTCTCAAAAAATTATTTTTATGAATGTAATTTTAGGTACCTTCAAAGGCTAAATGGGTAGATCAAGTTTCCTTATTCCTGAAATCATCCTGGAGAGACTACAATCTACACTCTGCCTGGGAAAAAGACTGGCCATGTCTATAAACAGTCATGATATAATATACCAATTTTTTTCTTCCCAGATTGGATTCTCCTTGTCCTAGAACTTTTAAATTGTCTACTTTTTTTTTACATTTGAACTGACACACTCAAATCTCATCCCTGATGGGATCATTTTATTGTTCCTTAGTGTCCCAGGCCCTAATTTCATAGGACCCTTTACATTTTCTGCTTCCAAAATAGAAATTTACTTTTACATAATTTGTAGCTAGCAAGATTATAAAATCCATGATAACACACCATTGCATATTTAAAACTCCAACTACATGCAGGACATTTTGGCCACAATCTAAAATGTAATTTGTTTGTTCATGTGTGTGGGGGGAGTGTGGGTGTATGTGTGTGTGTGAGCATGTGTGTGTGTGTTTTCCTCATAATGGGAACTTGAACACATGGAAGTTCTGTAGGAATTCGACTAGATACTGAGAAAGTATTTTAAAAAGCAAGGTAAGCAAATCAGGTGTTTCTTCTTTGATTTGGAAACCAGAAATCATGATGATTTCTGTGATTTATTTTCTTCATTTACTTAACTATTTCTTCTTGGTGAATGATTTGAACCTGTGCAATAAGTGGAGATGAATTTTTATGACACAGCTTCTCCTAATTATGACACTACTTCAAAATAAATACCCCAAATGAAAAATGCAAAATTGAATTGGTTAATTTGTTTTCTTAAGAAAACAAATTTTACCTTTTTATAACTTTTTTTCTTTTTTGAGATGGTTGATTTCAGTAAGAAGAAACCAATTTATTGACAGAGGTTGAATACAATTATTTTAATAATGAATTTTAGTATAGCAAATTACCTGTATAAGACAATTTTGATTTAGCTGTGGGCTACTGAACAGGACCTACATAAATTTTAAATGTCTTTTTATTGTTATAATGGAATTTATTTTAATAGGATTTAATTCCTCTCCTTTTCTCAGCCATCTATTAATGATTTGTTTTCTACTGAGATAGTATACAAAACTAAATCTATATGACTTAGGAGATTTTAAAGGAAAGTGAATCTGGAACAAAACTATAGCTCTTCAAGATGTCCTTAGACAAGGTAAATATATTTGCTGAAGCACCAACTTTAGTGAAGTTAATTTTGAAGAATATTACGTGATGCAAAAGATCTCACATTTTTTCACTAGTGCGAAAATCATCAAAATGTCTTCTCATATCTCTTCCTTGAGGCCATACTTGTTTTTTGGAATTTTGAAAAATTAACTCAATATTTTTCCCTTCCTTCTATGTTGTTGTACTGATTGTATTGTTTTCTTGGCTCTTCTTACTTCACTCAGTATCAGATTGTTTCAATCATTCCATTTTTCTTTATTTATGGTTTTCCTCATTTCCCACATGAGAGTAATATTCCACCATAATTATGCATCACAATTTATTTAACCATTTTTAATCACTAATTAATTCTTTCAATGAGCTTAACTGGTCAATTGCCAAAAGCTTCATCTTTTTGGTATTGCTTTTCTAATGATGACATACGATATTTATATATTGCTATAAGTACTTTACAAATATTATCACACATTAAACATATACACACATATGCATATATATGTTCATACACACATACATAAACACATATGTGCATACCCACACACCTCTAAATGCACACATGAATGTGCATGTGTGTACATGTGCATATATGTTAACACACATGACAAACACACATAAATACACATGCATGCATGCATCTGCACATGCACTCACATATACATATATGCACATATATGATGTGTATATATGCATATGTGTGTGCATACACATATATACACACATACATGCATATATGTGTGTGTGCATATGTGTGTGCATATATACAGACATACACATACACATACACATACACATACACATACACATACACATACACATACACATACACATATATATGAGGGATGGCATAATATCAGAAGAACAAAAACTTCAGGTATCCCAAAGTACATCTAGTGGGCACAAGTTGGCTAAAAACATTGGAAATAAAGCTTATTTCTGAGAAAAGATGTTGAAATATAAAGAAAGATAAGTATGAGAAAATTTTAAAAAGGGATTCTATGCCTGTAACAACAGTGTTGGGGAAAGCATGAGCTGTCCAGCTGCTTTACTGATGTCTACAAAAGAGCAAAAGATCCACTTTCAGATATTCTTCATATTTCTTAGGTAATCTAAGACCAATTTTTGGACTGATACATTTCACAGGATGAAAAATCTGTGAATGATTTGCAATATGCACCAAAGCAGTGAGTTGTCAATATTGTTAAATGAATCAATTGAAGTGTAAGATTATTGATTTCTCCTACATTCTCAATATATCCCTGATTCTGGCATGCTTTCTAGGTCCGTATCTTTGCTTCTATACATAATTCACTGGGTATGACTTGCTCTTTGGAACTGTGAAAAGCAGGCCTTCAGGTAAAAGAACAAATTGACCAGATGTTTAGTTGTTCTATAGAGCTTTTATAGGACATGTGTATTTTTGTGTGTTAATATTTTCCAATAATTTTCATTTCTGCTTGCCTCTTCTTTCCAATTATATGTTCATTGTTGAGTAAATAGCAAGCAAGAAATGTGAGTTTCTGTTTTTTCCAGCTGTAACTTCTGCTGTAAAAATAGTAGTCACTTTTAAGATGACCCAGGACATGCATAAAGGATGATCCTACCTGGTGATAAACAGTATTTTGGAAAACCCTCTTTCTGCACATTACAAGATCATGTACTCACATTACTCCATGCTGTGATAATGCCTTCTATAAATGTAACTCTAGACTCTAATTAGCAAGCCAAACATATTAACGGTGATATGAGGCCACATTTCCACAGTCTGCTCACAATCACTATACAGGTGCAAGCACTTACTAGGAGCAATGGTGGCAGTCAAAAAGATTACCAAGAGCTCCAAAGTCTGAGATAGCAATATTGGATAGCTGGATCAATTCCCTCTTGGAATTAATCTCCTGAGCCTTTAAAAATGACCAACTATATTCTTTAAGCGATTCTGACTTCTACCCCAATACATTTCCTCAGACTAAAAGGGAAATGTTTTAAACATTATATATCACCACTAAATTGTATCTGCCAGGAATGCTAAACTATATGCTATATGTATTCTGACATATTACATTTAATTCTATGTTGGAATAGATTGTTTGTATTCCATTTTTTGAGTCACAAACTGAATTTCAACTCTCTCCTTCACTTGAAAAAATAAGAATGTATTTTAAAAGTAGCATAATACACATTTATCTGATTTATTTTTATTTAAATAAGCTACATTTTGTGACCTGAGAGATGGTGGATGTCCAGAAAGTAGAAGATTTAATGCACCCTTAAAATTATATTTTTTCACATTAGGAGCCAAAAAAAGCAAGTAAGAAAGAAACTAACAGCATCTTAACATTCAGTCTATGTATGGTTATTGATATGAAAGTAATTTCAAAATCATCTGACTTTGTTTAGTCAGATAATGCAATTATTAGAGAGAGGGACTGGACTTGTGAATTTATTGGTATAAGGAATTTTTTCTGTCAGTGTCATCTGGCATGTTATCCATAGTGCATAATTTTCAAGACATATCGAGAACACATAGAAGTTAAGTGAATTGCCCAAGGTTGCATATCTAGTCACTATATGTCACAAGTAGGCCTTAAGCACAGGTTTTTGTGGTCTTGAGATAAGTTTTCTATCTACTATGCCATGCTCCCTCTTCTGGCCCAAATTTGTTAGATCAAAGTAAAAAATCAACATCAAATTATAGCAAAAGTTGAAGGCAAAAAGAAAATAGTGATACAACTTTATTTCCAACAAAATTTATTTTTAAATAAATTTTAATCTGACAAATGGGAAATGGAGAAAAGTAAAGCTAGTGACCATCCCTTAAATATGGTTAGACTGCGTAAAATAAGAAATCCAAACAACCAAGTCAACAGACACAGATACTGATCTATCTATCTGTCTATCTATCTATCTATCTATCTCTCTATCTATCTATCTATCTCTCTATCTATCTCTCTATCTATCTATCTGTTTGTCTGTCTGTCTGTCTGTCTATTTTCTATACTGTATCAACAATGAGATATTCACAATGCCCATGATGGTTATGAATATGCTGGTATAGTTTTGGATCACAAAACGTAGCAAACTCTCCACATGGAAGGCAGAACTAAGGTCTTTATTCAGAAACCAGAACATTGAGTCACAAAATCAGAAGGATAAGTGCCAAAACCAGAAAGCCAAAGTCATTATAGTGGTCACAAATTTGATACACATAGTTAACGCAGTGGACACCCACATTCCCAAGTCTTCACAAATAGAACAGGATCTGTCAAGGAGGGATCCCTCTCAGACTGATGACAGTTTCTCAGCCTGGTCCTTGGAAATTCTCAGTAGAAGCTGAAGAAGGAGGATCTCAGGAAAAGGTGCAGTCTCCAGGTGGTGACTGAGAAAAGATCTGAAAGTCCTCCTGGTTCTCTCCTTATATATAGTATAGCTCCTCCCTGTTCCGGCCCCTTCCTGTTAAGGTGTGAATTACTCCCAAGGAGTTAACTGGAAGTAAGGAGCTAAGCCCTTACTAGGTGCTAAGTGCCTTTACTAGGTGCCAATAGAAAGGGGCATGGAAGATCTTCTGATTTCATTAACATTACATATACATATATGTATATGTGTGTATGCAAAAAGAAACAATGTATTGTAATCAGTCAAGTGCAATGGGTCTTTATAATATAAAATTATTCATAAAACAATAGAGGCAGTTGTTGCTTGTCCTTCATGCTTGAAGAGAACTAATACAGAGAAAAAAGAAAGAAGATTGTGAATGGTATTGTCCCATGAGGTATCAAAAACAAACAAAAAATAAGAAATCAGAAAGCTTAACAAACCTGCCTGAATCAGAACATTTCAAGCTGAAGATGATGATGATGATGATGATGATGATGTGTGTGTGTGTGTGCGAATGTGTGTGAAATTAGAAGGAGACTGGCAATAAATACTGGAGAAATAGAATTTGGTTACAAACATTTCTATGTTGACATTTTAAAGTGTAATTACACTTGAAGCAGAACATAATGAATGGAAACTTAGGATCAAGGGTGGGAGGATCTGGGTGATTTCCTATTTTTGACATATATTGGATGCAGGACTATAGACAAGTCTACTTCCTTGGTGCATGCCCTCTTACTCTTCTGCATATCAGAGGATATCCTGTAGTTGATTCCCTTTTTTTCTGACTAGATATATACCATACCCTTGAAATTATAGCCATTGTAAAGTCTCCATTTCTTTCATGAGAGTGTTCTTCAATATGATGCTCTCTCATCACTAAAACCAGCTTCCCCTTCCCCTTTTTCCTGTTTCAATTATCTCCCACTAAATACACTACCTTACTTAACCCCTTTGGGCCATAGTTTCTTCACACACTAAAATGAGAGAGGGTGTAATATCAGATCACTTTGTTTCCATTGCTCAAATTCTGTGATTCCAGTTGTCAAAATATAAAATTTTATATTATAATGCCCTCTCAATTATTCCTTAATCTCATTCATTTGCCATGTTGCATCCCTGCAGGGTGGCAAACTACTCCTCATTTTTAGAATTCTAGGTTTGCAGTAAACCTGAGTGTTTAATGTTGATTTCTAGAGCTATAGTTCAAAGCTTCTACTATTGTATTTCCTATTGATTTTTTTGACCAGCTGGATTCGATTAATTTCTAAGAACATATTTATTGAGATTGTAGATTAAAAAAATAGTTGTTAAAAACACTTTCTTCAAAAAATAAAGCCCAGGATACACTCTCCCAAAAGTACATAGAATGTCTAAGGAAAAGAGAATGCCAATTTAGAAAACTTTTGTCAAAAATCTGTAGCCCAGTGTAATGGTAATTAATTTGTTTGATCAGATGTTAAGTAGATCCTAGTAACCTAGTGTTAAGTATAGAACTCTGTCCATTGGTGAAAAGGTGTGAATTCCCAGAACTCTGTTCATTGGTGAGAAGGGGGGAATGTCCCTGTGACTTGGAAGAATGCTATTGGCTGAGACAC
>CM053595.1:155389927-155419831 GCA_028646575.1 Pseudocheirus occidentalis
GGGAAAATATGGTCATTCAATGAGGTGGAGGACTTTCAAGCATTCTTGCTAAAAAAACCCAGGGTTGAACAGAAAATTTGACAATCAAACACAAGAAGCATGAGAAGGCAAACATGGGAAAGAAATCATAAGGAACTTGTCAAAAAAAGCAATGTTAAAAAGCATGTTTACATGTAACTGGGGAAAATATAAAACTAAATTAAATATAGGAGATAATATCTTCATTCACATGATATAGATTTAGCAGAGCTAGCTATATGAAAAGAAGCTTAATTTTTATTGACTACATATCAGAGGCTGAAATATTAGGCTCCATGCTCAAAGTCTATAACTGAAATTTTTAATGGAGAAAAAGGAAATCTATCATAAAAGGTAGACTAATATTGATTTTAAAAAGCAGTTGTTATAGTCAGCACAACATCTAGCATGAAATAGGTATTTAGTTAATGCTTATTTACTGACATGCTATTGACCTGGTTTTAAATTTCATCTTTGTCATGTGTCCTGCTGCAAATTATTTAATTTCTTTGTACTTCAGTTTCTTCATTTTTAAAATCAAAAGGTTAGTTTCTGAGGGAACTTTTTGCCTCTGAATCTATAATCATATGACCCTCTTGTATTGTTCTGGTACTTGAGAAGCATTTTGAAAATTTCACACTGTCATGTTCTCCACTTCCCCTGCTACTCCTTTTTCTTCCTGAATCTCTGATGTGAATACTTTTGGAAACTCCAAAAGCAAACTCAGTCTTTTACAAATTGTGTAATTCTTATTTTATGTAAAGAGGATAAATACATTCTTCTACTAAGCTAGTTATGATAGTAATTTAGGATCAGAAGTTTACAGATGCAGAACTGAAAGGCTGTTACTAATCACCTAATATTAATCTGCATTTTACAGGTGAGGAAACTTTGAATTGAGGATCAAAAACCTTGCTCAAGGCGGTGCAAGAAATACATATTAGGGATGGGATGCAAAAACCAATAATCTGATCTCAATTTAAAACACATTTTACTCTCTGTCATTTCTTCAAGATATCTTAATAAATCACTCAAAGGAGCTGAAGCTAGGAGGGGGATAGGGATACTATTAGGACAGAGACAAAGTGTTCACTTTTTTTTAAACATTTAATTACATTTAAAAGAAACACTATAATTGATGAATACCTTACAAATTAAGACTATCAAAAGTGACATTCTACTATTTTCCCTTTTCTTTTTTATAAGCTTTATGATCAAAACTGGTTGACAGAGATAGTAGTACTTGAGGTTAAATCATGAACTTCAATGAGGGCAAACTTATGTATAATCAGAAGCTTTATTATAAAATAAAGTTATAGAAGGAATGGAGAAGGAGAGAGGGAAAAGTTATGATTCCTGGCCTGATAAACTAATTAGTAAGGAAAGGGGCCAAGAGTTTTAAAAAACATATAGAACTAGAATTTCAGTCAACTCAGTATGTACATATTTTGCTGGCCTGCAAATACTATCAATATTCAAGGTTTAGCTTTTATTAAAGTTTGAATTCAAATCAACCAAACTATTTATTGATTAAAAATGTTCCAGGAAGTGATTTTATATGGTCAATATACTTCCAGGGTTGCCAGATTTTAAAAAATGACAATTACTGATTTGGGAAGAGTCAGAAGTACACAGAAAATGACCTAGTTAAAATCATTTGCCTCTTTCCCTATGATGTATACTCTTATAAACTAGATATGAGTGTGGTTGAAATATTGACTTATTTCCTTTCATATCCTTCCACAAATATACTTTCCAATTCTATCACAAACTGCTTGCAAACACTCCACTCTTTATCAAGGATAATCACTTCGGTACTTCTGACAATGGGGCATTTTTGCTGCCCTTCTTTGACAATAAAAGGGGCCCATTCAGTAGGATTTAAACCAACATATCAGTCAGCAGTTTTTTGGTCACCTCATAAAGCCATTGAACATTCCATCCAGTCAGTGTATTTGATATTTCATATGCCTTCATAATAGAGCTATCAATTTTCTGATTTGCAAGCCGGCTGACAGAGTTAATACCCCAAAGGGCTATTGCAGTGTTAAGCTCTTAAAATTGTTTTAGACTTACTCATAAATTAGACTATAACCCAATCATGTACATTTTTATCGATGTGCTCATTCAAAAAGCACAAGCCCAGTGTTCCAGAAACTACACTGACTGGGATATTAGCCTATTAGCTCCAGTTATCTGTCTTTTATTTATGATTCAACCCAAATATTACATCTCCCCAACGGAAATTATGTTACATCAGGAGCAAATATAGATTTTTCAGAACTTTCTGTGGGAATTGAAACTTTGTCCCTGATACTATCAGGACTCAGTACAACACAAGCTAATTATTAGGGTTTGAGGCATATAGGTTAATTTTTTTTTCTAAATCTATTTATACCTATTGATATTTACTGGAAAAGCCCAATTAGAGATTGGCACACATGCTACCATGAAAGTATATAGTTTTAAAAAGTTCAATGCTGCAAATGAACTGTTGGCAAATGTTTATTTCCCATAAGTATTGAATTAAAGAATATCACTGCAGTAAGCATATTATTAAGTACACTTTACCTATTTTCGTCCTCAGGTTTCAGTACACAGAATTGTTCTACATCATTTATCCTTTGGGTCAATTAAAGAGTACATGTCAAATCAATGGTATATTTAGTGGGAGACTTTGCCCATTCTTAGCCTCAATCATAATATGCACTTTGGATCACTGAGCTTAATATTGTAAGTTGTACATAAGAGAAAAATGAGGAATTAGAGTTTTGATTACAACCTTATTCTCACACTATAGAGGCAAAGAATTACACCCAGAGAATTTCAGGAGGAAGCCTAGTGAGAATTCTTTTCCTTCTTACTTCAGGACATTCTGAGATATATATGAGTGCATGGTATGTATGCGTGTGTGTGTGTGTGTGTTTGTGTGTATGCATTGTAAATCCATGAAAAAACTATCTTTTCAATTGCTATCAAATAATTAATGCCTACTGTTTGCTTCTAGGCAATCATTCAACCCTGTATGAATTCACCCAACTTGAGTAAACTGTTCCCTAATCTATTTTGCTCCACCTTCTTAATTAAAATTGCCTTAGAAAACACATAACATGCTATGCTATAACCTAGGGGAAGTGTATCTAGAGCACAACTCTGATCTATTAGTCTAATAATCATTGTAAAAGAGGGGGTCATAGTATAGTAGAAAAGAGTTGGCCTTGAAACCATAAAAACATACATTTAAGAACCATTTCCAACATATACTGGATATACTACCCTGGAAAAGTAAGTTAATCTTTCTCTCTTTTTTTCTGACAGTTTTTTAAATTACAGTGAGGCAGCCCACCTGCATTAGTAGAGGGAGCTTCCTCGTACAGGAGAGATCCATATGTCAGTTGAATCATATAATACAAGTTGACACATGTAAGTATATGTGTGAGTGTGTGTACATGTATGCCATATGCACACAGAGATACACATCTGTATACACACATATACTGAATATAAATGCAACTAGACCTATGATTTAATTTGCATTATATGGAATATATTATATTTAGAGAGTGTATATGACATGAATAAGTGTTTGAATATATTTACAAAATTATAGACGTTAATAAATGTGTGTGCATATGTGCATACATGCAAATATATACACAGACATATATGTGCATATATACATATCCATTTATACATACATATAGATAGATATAAAGTGATTGATAGACCAATACATCAATAGATAGATCGATAGATGGATGGATGGATGGATAGATAGATAGATAGATAGATAGATAGATAGATAGATAGATAGACAGATAGGTAGATAGAGGGATATATCAATGGATGGATATATCAATGGATGGATGGATGGATGGATGGATGGATGGACAGATGGATCGATAGATCAATCAATAGATAGATGATATATCGATGGATGGATGGATGGATGGATGGATATATCGATGGATGGATGGATGGATAGATGATAGATAGATAGATAGATAGATAGATAGATAGATAGATAGATAGATAATATATATGTATATGTATGTGTGTATATATATGTGCCTGTGTGTGTGTATACACACACACACACACCCATGAGAGTGAATTAATGAGTTAATGATTCTGGTTCAAATTACACACATATGCATATCATATACATATACAGACATAAATGTGTGTGTGTTTGTTTTTTATAATAAGATTTATTCTAGTTTGGGAAATATTTTATTTCAATTATGTTTTTTTATTTTGTTTTTCTTGCAAAATGAAATAGAATAAGTAAATAAAATTCTGATCTAGGCACCACATTTTAGATAAAATATTAAAACTGATTGCATAAGAAGTGGCAACCATAAAGCTGAAGATCCATGATATAATGTAATGAAATGTCACTAGAGGAAAACGCACATTTTTGACTATAGAATATTGAGGGGAAAAGGGAAATGATAGCTGAATTTAAGTATTTTGATGACTATCTCACAGAAGAAAAATTAGACTTCTTGATTCCAAAGGACTGAATGAGGCATAAGTTGACAAGAGGTAAAATAAGGCTGATGAGGAATAACTTTCTAACCACCAGAGCTATACAAAACTTTTATGGGTTGACTTGGCATGTAGTGTCATTCCTCTAACTGAATATCTTTTGATGGTATCTGATAATGTTGGAGATAGGAAAATTATATTTATAGATATATTTTTGGGTCAAAATACCTCTGAGATCCCCCTTCCAACATAGATTTTTTGGTTCTTAGTTATAGATCCGCTGATTATAGTAAAAGATTGTTTTTTTTTCAAATTGATGTGCATGTTATTTTCCTAGAACAACACCACTTTGTGTGATTTAAACTTGCTAAGAATGAATACACACATGAATTTTCCATCATTATGGGTAATAATCTTTTTAAAAAGAGTGTAAATCAGCTTTTGACATTTTCTTTTAAACTGTCAGCTGAATTCTACAACTACAGTAATGCAAACTTTTCACAGGTTATGCACACAGTCATGAAGTGTAAGAAGAATCTTCTGTGACAGGTAGTCAGATGCTTGTTTTTTGCATAAATTATCAGACATAAAATAGCAAGAAATGAGTGAGTACCTCCAGACACTAAAGCGAAGTCAAGAACACATAGAAAGAATAATTGTTTGTTGCAGTGATCACATTTCAGACTTTTCCAGATAGAGTGAAAGTAGGAAATCACCAGAGGTCTCCCCTTAAACCCTCCAAATATTTGAAAAGATGACACTAAGCATATTCTAGAACAGCAGAACCCACCAAAGATAGAGTGCAAACCCAAGACAACCAGGAAGGTCAATAGGAAAGTTCTGTTGCACCAGGCTGAGAGAGAAGCACAGTTCTTTCCAGGCTGTGCCAACACAGACCAGGGCCTAGTAAATTCAGAGAAGGCCTAAGGGGACTGAACAGTTGCTGCTGGCTGTAGCAGTGGCAGCAGCTGCTTCTAGAACTATCATCCTACAGATGGTAAGGGGATTGAACAACTGTTAAAAAGTTGATTACAGGTGTCTCTTTGCTGGAAATGAGGCAGGATTCTGTTGCTTTGCCCATACTTGGATGTGAGTCATAGTATCAGGTGGCTGTCCTGGGGCAAGGAGGAACACTGACACAGAACTTGTGGCAGCATGGCAGACCTAATTGCCCTCACAGTTCCATGGCAGGAAAAAAGTGCTTGTGGTTACTCACAGAATAGAGCCCAGGCCAGGAAAGGAGTAAACACCTCTTCCATGATCATACCACCTTGGAAGAAGTGAATACTTACAGGTCTCTAGCAGCATCTCTGAAAACACCTACCCAACCTGAAGTCTGGCACAGTATGAACTCCACACTGGAAGAATTCTTTAACAAAGAGTTAAAAACTCAAATAATCAAATGGGAAAATGAAAAAAACAGCTGAAAAAAAATCAAGCCTATAGAAACTTACTTTGGTAACAAGGATGATCAAAACATAGGCTCAGAAGAAGACAACAAGGTCAAATGCTTTACATCCAAAGCCTCCATGAAATATGTGAATTGGTATCAGGCCATGGAAACATTCAAAAAGGATTTTGAAAATCAAGTAAGAGAAGTAGAGAAGAAATTGGGGGGAAGAAGTGAGAGTGATGCAAAAAAAGTCATGAAAATAAGTCAAGAGTTGAAGGGGACCCCAAAATACTGAAGAAAATAACACCTTAAAAATAGACCAAATGGTAAAACATTTCCCCCAATACCAGTGAGAATGCCTTAAAAAGCAGAAATGATCAAATAGGAAAAAGAAGCCCCAAAGCTCAATGAAGAAAAAGATTCCTTAAAAATTAGAAGGGAGGAAATGGAAGTTATTAACTCTATGAGAAATCAAGAAGTTATCAAACAAAACCAAAATAATGACAAAAGAGAAAACAATAAAAGAATCTCATTTGAAAAACAACCGACCTGTAAAATAGATCCAGGAAAGATAACTTTTTTTTTTACAGGCAGACACACTTTAATGAGTTTTTTTTTAATGGAGAATCAAGCAATGCTGCCAGCATTAGATGCAATCCTGGGCCACAAGTCAGCACACTCCTTGGCAACAGGTCCCATGATGGTCGAACCTTTCATCTCGCCTTTGTTGTTTACTATGACCCCTGCATTGTCTTCAAAATATAGGAACACACCGTCTTTTCTCTGATACGGCTTCTGTTGCCATATTACCACTGCTGGATGAACCTTCTTCCGGAGCTCTGGTTTCCCCTTTTTAACTGTGGCCATTACCATGTCACCTACACCAGCTGCAGGGAGCCGGTTCAATCTCCCCTTAATCCCCTTCACAGAAATGATGTACAGGTTCTTTGCACCTGTATTATCAGCACAATTGATGACAGCTCCCACAGGGAGAACCAAGGAAATTCGGAACTTTGCTCCCGACAACCCACCACGTCCTCGCTTAGACATCTTGGCTCCCGGAAAGGACGAAAAAGGAACCAGGAAAGATAACTTAAAAATTATTGGACCACCTGAATGCCATGTTAAAAAGTAAAACAGAAAGAGCCGAGACATCATCTTTCAAGAAATTATTAGGAAAGCTTCTGCGATATTCTAGAACTAGACATTAAAATAGATATTGAGGGAGTACACCAATCACTGATCACTTCCTGAAAGCAATTCCAAAATGAAACCTTCCAGGAACAGTAGAGCCAAATTCGAGTGTTCCTACATCAAAGAGAAAATATTGCAAGAAGCCAGAAAGAAACAATTCAAGTATTATGGAAACATAATCAGGACAACATAAGATTTAGCAACTTCTACATTTAGAGATTGACTTTGAATATGATATTCCATAAATCAAAGGAGCTAGGATTAAAACTAAGAATCACCTACCCAGTAAAACTGAGTGTAATAGATGAAAGTAAAAATGTTCAATAAAATAGAGGGAATTAATGCATTATTGAGAAAATACCAGGGCTAAAATGAAAATTTGACTTCCAAATACAAGACTCAAGAGAAATGTGAAAAAAGGTAAATGAGAAAGAGAAACTATGAGACTTATTAAAGTTGAACTTCTTATGTTCCTACATGGAAAGATGACAATTGTGATTCATGAGATATTTCTTAGTATTAGGTCAGTTGGAGGGAATATTGACAGACTGAGGGCACAGGGTGAGTTGAATATGAAGGGATTATATCTAAAAAAAAAATTAGGGGGTGAGAGACGAATATACTGGGAGAAGGAAAAAGAGAGAGGTAGAATGGGGTAAACTACTTCACAGAAAAGAGGAAAGAAAGAGCATGTACAGTGGAGGGGAAAAGGAGGGAGGTTAAAGGGAATAAGTGAGCCACACTCTCATAAGAATTCATTTAAAGATGGAATAACATACTGTAATGGTAATTAAATTAAATTTTAGAATTCCTTTTTGTTATGTCAAGTAAGCAGGTACTTAACTCTTATTCAAGCCTTTGGAAAGAGGCAGAGGGTGTAAACTCTGTCCCCTGTTTCTGACATAACAGGAAGTGTTTGGTTGAAACAAGAAGCCAATGCTGTGTTTGTGTATATAAGAAAAACCCCAGAGAGGCAGGACCATAATTTTTCTTCTGGCAGTCTCCTGGTGGAGGAGGCAGAATTTTCTTCAGACAAGCTACTGATGGAAAAACTGTTCTACTGGAGAGAGAGAGAGAGAGAGAGAGAGAGAGAGAGAGAGAGAGAGAGAGAGAGAGAGAGAGAGAGAGAGAGAGAGAGAGAGAGAGTTCATCTTGGCAACATCTGGAAGCTGAATAAGAACTGAAAGGATTTTCTTGAGACCAGAATCTGGCAAAGGCTGAAGTTGTGGCTGAGAGGGCCACCTGGAAGGCTGAGATTTCTTCTGGGTCCTAGGGACAGCTGAAATGCCAGAGGAGAGAAGAAGCATGACTGGGATAAGACTTTATTTGTTGGTGCTTGGTTGATCCTTGATTTCCTGGGAACAGAAGTTGTGAAGGTTTTGAGATGTGCTGGACCCAGTGAACTTCAGTGTGTAGCAGGAACTACCCTGAGGACTGGACAAGGACCTAGGAGCTGTCTGTCTCTGAATCCAGGTGACTGGTGGATTCAGGTAGGAGCTGGAACCATAGAAGGTGATCCAGGGAATCTTAGAGGCCACCCTGAATCAAGATGAAGAAAAGGTGTTTCCTTGGATATTGAATGCTGTGATGAAATTGAAATTTACTAGAGACCCAGGGTTGGAGGATTTGTGTAATTTTCTAATGATTGTATTTAGTGATTAATGATACTTAGTGACCGATTGCTAGATAAATGACTGATTAAATTGACCTATGATTCTGCCTATTGTATTGTGAGATGACTGAATGACCGAGTTAGGAGGCAAATCTCCTTAGGGATACCAAATGATTGTTCTTTTATTCTTTGTTTTAAATACTATGACCACTTTGGTTAAAACTATGTGGCCATGCAAATGATAAGCTGTTGTGAACACTATATTGTGATTTCTTGTGATAAGATATAATATTGTGAATATTATATTATGATTTGTTGTGAATGTTTTCTTTTGATTTTTTTTCTTGAAAAAATGGAGTTTTCACTATGCTGTGTAATCAGAACCTTAAAAGCTGTTCACAGTAGCATTCCTTTGGGAAGCTGCTCATGCATGGAATTGCACAGACACACTCAATTGTACATGGAAACCTATCTGACCCTAAAGGAAAGTAGGGCAGATTGGGGGAGGGGGCAATCAGAAGCAAAGACTTTTCAGGAGAGAAAGGGTGAAAAAAGAGAATAGAATAAAAGGTGTTGGGATAGGATGGAGGGAAGTATAGTTAGTTTTCCACAATATGACTATTAGATATGTGCTTTGCATGACAACACATGTATAATCTATATCAAAATGCTTGCCTTCTCAATAAGCGTGGGTGGGGAGGAAAGAAGTGGGAGAATTTGGAACATTCAACTTTTCATCAACCCAAGGAATTCTTTCTAGGTTTTCCTGAGAGCATACTGCTTGTCATTTCTTATAGTAGTACAATATACCATTACAAACCCAAAGGTATTTGGCCTTTCCCCCAACTGATGTGTATTGCCTCAATTTCCAGTTCTTTACACCCAGTAAAGAATTGTTATAAATGTTTTTGTACAAATACGTCCTTTTCCTTTTTTTTTGGAATTTATCTCTTTGGGGTTAGAGACATAGTAGTGGTATTGCTAGGTCAAAGGGTCTGCATGGTTTTATTGCCCTCTGGGCAAAGTACTAAATTGCTCTATGGAATGATTTAATTTATACACAACTCAGCAACTGTATATTAATATCTCATTTTTCCCACATCCCCTCCAACATTTGTCATTTACCTGTTCTTTTCTATTATCTAATCTAATAGGCATGAGGAAGTACCTCTAAATTATTTTAACTTGCATTTCTCCAACTAAAAGTGTTAGAACTTTCCCCCATATTTCTATAGGTAGCTTTAATTGCTTCATGAGAAAACTGATTTTATCTTTTGATTATTTATCAATTGGGGAATAGCTCTTACTTTTTTTTATTAATTTGACGCAAGTCTCTATAGGTCAAAGAGATGAGGCCTTTATGAGAGAACCCTGTTCCAATTATTCTCAATTTTTACTGCTAACTGTATTTCCTTCATTCCTATTCTGCCTACTCCCATTTATTGTATTCCTTTTCTTTTTTCACCCTGTCCCTCCTCAAAAGTGTTTTGCTTCTGAATACCCCTTCCCCCAATCCATCTTTCTTTCTATCACTCCCCCTTCTCTTATCTCCTTCCCCTTATATTTTCCTGTAAGGTAAGATAGATTTCAATACCCAATAACATGTAAAAACAATTTTTACCATTCATTTATAAAACTTTTTTTCAAATGGCATATTTACCCAAAGTAAAAATGACATATAGGAAAATAAAATGGAAGAGGACAAGAGAAGATAGGGTGATAGGAAGGAAGGCAAATTGGGGAAGGGATAATCAGAATGCATGCTGTCTTGTGGTGGGAGGAGGACAGAGATGGGGAAAAATATTAGAACTCAAAGTCCTATGGAAACAAATGTTGAAAATTAGAAATTAATAATTAAAAAGTAAAGTGTAATGGGTACAAGGTGAAAGCAATATTGTAGAATGATCAGGTGTGAATTACTTAGCTATTCTTAGCATTTTAATAATCCATGACAACTGAAGGCCTTAGGATGAAAAATGCTATCTATCCCCAGAGAAAGAACTGACAGTGTCTTAATACAGATTTATCTTTTTTACTTTCTTTTATCTCTTTGAGTTTTTTTAGTCTATGTTTTCTTTCACACTATGTCTATTATGGGTAGGTTTTGTATGACTATACATATATAATCTATATGGAATTTCTTGTCTTCTAAATGAGGTGTGTTGGGGAGGGAGGAAAGGAGAGAATTTGGAATTCAAAGTTTTAAAAACTAATGTCAAAAATTGTTTTTATGTATAACTGTGGGAAAATTACATACTAAATAAATAGAAAAAATAAAATGGTGGGGATAAGCCAGCTTACCAAATGATAAAATAAGAAAAAAAGAAAAAAGAAACCTCTTCTCCTAGGCAGATCCTGTTGGGGGTTATCAGAGCCACTGATAAACCATGATTATTCCCATACCTTGGTGAGGAATCACTAAATTGTATAATTATAACAGTAACTTGGTTAAAATTACATTGACTATGTTTAGGAATTCAATTGTGAAAGATATTTTTTTTACTCCAGAAGGTTTACAATTATGGCTTATTTTGTACAAAAAGAAATAAAAACAAATATATCTTGGAGGAAAAATAATAACATTGAAGTACAGTACCACAGTCTAGTATTTTGCTCATTATATTTTTATGCTTGCATTATAAAATTTTTACATTATGCTTTAATCCTTAACATATTTTGCAGAATTACTAGATTGAAAAGATGATTCAACTAGATTGAACCAATGGTTCAGAGGTCACATTCCAAAATCCATACCTTGCTAAGAATCCTCGGCAATGTAGGTGTCAAATGTTGGTCTAGTCTTGAAAATCTTCCATGCTGGATAACTACTTTGAAAACTCTATTAAACTTTTTTTTTACAATTTTTAGAGTACTACAAAAAGAACAAAAGAAAAGTAAACCATGGGTTTGCAGCATAACACATTACAAATAATGAATTGTGTAGAAAAAGAAGTAAAAACCATGCTATCAGAAAATAACTAAAATAATGGAAAAGATGGAATTGTGAAAAATTGATAATATCCTGATCACATAATCAGAGCAATGGAAAACTAATGGGCACTGTGTGTTCTACTTTTGGATCCACATGGTTTGAAGAAAATTTCAGGAACAGCTCTAGGAAATGGAGTGAAACCTCATGTTTAATTTATTAAAGGACATGAATTCTGTGTGCATAAGCTATTTTTGTCAAAATCTGTATTTAGGAGGGATTACCAAAATCAATAATGTAATAGTTCTGATGCAATGTTAAATTATCAGATTATTGAGTCATATTAATATTATATATCATGACATCCTAATTACTAAATGTTTATCAGATGAACTTCTATTTTCCCATGCCTTCTTATCTGATCTTTTTCAAATTACTTTCTTAACCCAAATGAAGCACTAACATTCAATACTATTACATTTTATCCATGTATATTAGTAGACTTAGTAGACTCATTTTAGTAGAATAATCTCAACATAACTGCTTTGAAGAAATTTTTGACTTTGACACACACTAAAATATCATCTATAAATTTTAAAAGCTTGCTTTCTCTTCCTTTATCCAAGTCACAGATAAAAATGGTAAACTGTACAGAATCAAGCACAAATCACTGCATTCAAAATTAGAAATTTTTCTAAAAAAATATTTAAACCAACAATCACCATAATTCAAATAAAACCATTAAAACATGTCTGGATTAATCCAACTTTGCTATAGCCTGGTCTATATCCCTTAATCCTGTTCATGATAAAAGTGAGAGGAAGTTTGTTAAAAGCTGAGTGCTTATGGGAATTTAGGTAGACTACGTCTCCAAAAGATTCCCACGTTCCCAAACTACTAGTCTGATATCCTTATGACAGAAAAAAAAATATCAGTCTGACATGACATATTCTTTATGGGGTCAATTCTTAGTACAGTGATTACTGATTCCTTTTATAGATAATGAATATTAATCCCTTTTATAACATTGTGTAGATTTGTTTTTCAATCATTCTCACTATTTTATATTTCAAAGACTTATTTACCATTTTCCTTTTAAACCATGACTCATGCACTACTCCAGTATTACTGTGTCTCTCCCATTTTCATAGTAAATATCATGTAAACATTGTCAAAGAAATAAAGGTATCATTTCTTTTAGATTTGGAGGGTTTTAATAATCTGAGATGTTTGACTTTAAATCAGGGAGAACTTGATTCTTTTTCTACATTTCTTTGCATACTTTGCATATCATTTTTCTATTAGTCATTTTTATGTTGTCCCTTTTTGCCCAGACTTCATTCTTGTAGTTAGAGAAAATAGAATCAAAGTGGGATTTGTGGGGCGGCTAGGTGGTGCAGTGAATAGAGCACCGGCCCTGGAGTCAAGAGTACCTGAGTTCAAATCCGGCCTCAGACACTTAACACAAAAAACTAGCCGTGTGACCTTGGGCAAGTCACTTAACCCCAACTGCCCTCCAAAAACAAAACAAAAAAAATGGGATTTGAGTTTCTCATTACTCTTTTCATCTACTATTATAACCAATTCTATCTTAAGCAGTTAATCTGTACCTTCTTTGTTCTTCTTTTGCCAAGCTCATTCCGTTAGCTGACCTGAGATTTCTCAATAATAGTTCGTTCTGTGCTCTCTCTTGAATAACTTGTTACAGGAACATGCCAAGCTCTTCTATTACCTGTCAATTTTTTGGTATTGAGTAATACATTTTAAAAAATTTAGGTTGGTTAAAGGGTGACTCTCAATTTACATTTATATCCTTAGACATTTCTTCCTTTTATTCTTTATGAGTACTGTATTATTCTCAAAAGTTTCCTTCAAAACTATAGCCCCCCAAAAACTACAATGATGCATTAAATGGGATGCCATTTAACCCAGCTATACCAGTACTAGATCTATAACCTCCCAAAAGATAAAAAACCAGGAACATGCATGTATGCATGTATGTATATGTATGTATACATACATACATGCACATATGTATGTATGTGTGTAAATGTGTATATATACATATATATACATATGAAACAGGAACTATTTATGGTAACTCTTTCTGTGTTTTACAAAATTAGAAACTGAGAGGGGGTATACTGCTGTTGGGGAAAGGCCGAACAAATTGTAGCATATTAATGTAATAAAATACAATTATGTTATAAGAAATGACATAATATATACATTTTAAAAGGAAACTAGGAAGACCTCTAGAAAGTGAGAACAAGGAAACAATTTATGAAATGTTCATAACAATATGAAAAATTTAATTTCTATATAATTGTGATGATAGATCATTAATGCACAGAAATGAAAATGTAACATCACTTAACTGATACTAGACAGATTATTACATTGGAAAGGAAAGGTAAGATGCTTTTTGAAATTTGATCAATGAAGGGTTTTTTTTGTTGCCTTTGCTGGACTGTATATTTTATTGAGGTCTTTTTTCTTTTTCTTTTCTCTTTTCTTTCTTTTCAGATATTTAGTGGGAAGTAGTGTAGTTGGAGAGAAATTAAGAATATAAACAATAACGAGGGTGCTGGAGATACAATAATAAATGTAAGTGACATAGAACAAATAAATGATAAAATTCATAATAAAAAATCGGAAGAAACCTACCCATGGCTGCTCATGCTGGCTTGTACTTTCTTTTTTTTTTAACTGTTTGTTGGAGTCTTTTTTCTTTTGTTTTAATTTTGATGTCTGCGTCTTGGCAGATGGTTTCCAAAATGGAGAGCAGTAGTGGAATTTATTTTTATTGGAGACAATGAGGTGATTGAGTGATTAATGGATGAATGGGTCGATGGATTGATGGATGGAAGGATGCCATGGTAAGGGGGGGAGGTGGTCTTGGTGCTGAATATCTTTCATTGCACTGGCCATTCTTTATAATCTGAGCTTGGTCCTTCTTCAGTGTCTTCTTTTTGAGTTGTACCTGATCTTATTACCATTACCATTTGAACCCATGGAGGGATGGGATGATTCTGCTTCCGTTTCTTGGCCAGGAACTTCTTGATTCTAAATGTTTTATGAAAGGAAATGATGATGAAATGACAGCCAAGCTTCCATCATGATGGCTTTCCTCTGAAACCCATCCTTTTACCAAGGACATTAGCTTTAAGTCTGTCTTGGAGGAAGAGAAGTTCTATAAAGCAGAGAAATCCAGGAAGAAAACCAACCCAGCTGGTAAGATTTGAGCTCTAGCCTATGTCACTAAATTTTATACTGCCTACTCTTTGGCTTGCACAGTCTACAAGCTAATATTTTATAATGCTCATTCCAATGTGAAACATTTTGAAGATGTCCAGGTTAACATTACAGGGTTCTTTTCCCCCTTCAAGCTAGAAATGCAGACATTTTGAAACTTTAAAGATATTCATGTAGTGATAATGTGTATATCAAATTCCATTCCCCCTCATCTTAGGTATACACCTTGGGGTCAAGTACTGTCTCTCTACTTTTGTATATACTCCCAATATGTAGCATAGTGCCTTGCACATAATAACTATATTGTTGACTTGACTTACTAAATTTAAAGATGAAATGAAATCTGGAAATAACAATTTACACATTTCCTAAACAATAAAATGTAATGATGTACAAATAGGATATAATGATGGGCTAAATTTTAAGAGGGATAAATGTAGTATATTAAAGTTGTGCTACAAAACACAAATACATAACAACATAATTTACATATATGAGTGTAAAAGCAATCAATTTAGCAGATACTTAGCACTTAGTAACTTAGGCTAGGTATGGAAGGTGTGAGCTCTGTCCCCTGTTGAGAGGGTGTAAACTCCACTGTTCCCAACATGGCAGGAGGGGATTGGCTGAGACAGGAGTCCAGTGTGTGTATATAAGAAGAATTCTAGAGACAGAGAGACAGAGTTGGAAATGTTCCTCCTGGTGGCTCCTGGTGGAGGAAGAACTGTGGATACTCAAGCTGGCTGAGAGAGAGAGAGAGAGAGAGAGAGAGAGAGAGAGAGAGAGAGACAGAGACAGAGAGAGAGACAGAGACAGAGACAGAGACAGAGAGAGACAGAGAGAGAGAAAGAGAGACAGAGACAGAGAGAGACAGAGAGAGACAGAGACAGAGACAGAGAGACAGAGACAGAGACAGAGAGACAGAGACAGACAGAGACAGAGACAGACAGAGACACAGAGACAGACAGAGACACAGAGACAGAGACAGAGACACAGAGACAGAGACAGAGAGAGACAGAGACAGAGACACAGAGAGAGTTTTTCTATCACAGCATCTGGAAGCTGAAGAAATGAGTTGGAGTTTTTCCTGAGACCAGATTCTGGTGAAGCCTGAAGTAACTGTTGCTGTTGCCTGGAAGGCCAGTGTTGCTGCTGCTGCCTGGAAGGCTGAGTTTTCTACTGGGTCCTAGGGCCAGCTGAATTGCTGGAGGACTGAAGAAGCATGACCTGGATAAGACTTAGTTTGTTTGTAGCCTGGTTGATCCTTGAGTTCCCAGCAACAGAAGTGGTGAAGGGTTTGAGATGTGCTAGAATCTGTGAACTTCATTGTGTTCCAGGGGCTGTCCTGAGGACTGGATGAGGATCTAGGAGCTGGTTACTTCTGAATCCAGATGACTGTTTGGCGGATTCTGGTAGAAGCTGGGACAATGGAAGGGGATCCAGGGAATCAGAGAGACCATGCAGAATCATGATGAAGAAAAGACATCCCCTTGGATGAAACTGAGGTTTGCTGGGCACCAAGGGGTTGAGGGTTCATGTGGTTTTTTTAATGACTGTACTTGTGATGAATGATATTTAGTCATTGTGAATCTAGATTAGTGACTGATTAAGTTAATGTTTGCCCCATGAGTGGAAGATTAATTATTGTGTTGTGAACTGATTGAGTGTCTCAGTAAGGAGGGTTTCTCCCTTAGGGAAATAAGAGGATCATTATTTTGTTCTTTGTTTTAAATATTGTAACCACTGGAGTGAAAACTGTGTGGCCATTCTAATGTTAAGCTTTTGTGAAGACTATATTCGGATTTTCTGTGATAAGATGCAATGTTGTGAATATTATATTATGATTGGTTGTGAATGTTTGCCTTGATTTGTAATGGAATAAATTGAATGTTCACCATACCATGTAATCTGAACCTTAAAAGGTGTTCACAGTAATATTCTTTTGTGAATCTGGTTGTGCATGGTGTTAAAAGAAGTTGGCTTAGATGACTTATAAAAATTTAACAATTTTAGTAAGATCAATGGGAGGTGAAAATGAAACATGAATTTATTAAAGAAGCTAATCTAATATTGGGTCACATTGAGAAGTATTACATCACTGAAAAGGAATAGGAAAAATAAGCATTTAGTATGTTCCAAAGGAGGCAGGTAAATGGCTCAGTGGAAAGAGTACTGTCCTGTTGTCAGGAAGAGCAGAATTCAAATTTGACCTCATATACTTATTTGCTTTTTACTTATATGTAAACCTGTGCAAGTCACTTAACCTTTGTATGCATTAATCCAATGGAGGAAGACATGGCAAACCACTCTACTACCTTTGCCAAGAAAACCCTATAGTCAACATTTGTGTGCTATGGTTCACAGGGTCACAAACATGAATGAACAACTAAACAACAGCTATGTTCCAAATGCTGTGCATGAAGAATGAAGGAATTTTTGGTCTCACTGCAAATTGACCTGGATGGAACACATGTGCAGTGTCATGTTCATTTCTTGGTACTATATTTTAACAAGGTCATTGACAAACTGGAACTTATTCAAAATAAGTTGCTTATGATATTACAGAGATCAGAGGACATGTCTTATGAGCATTAGTTGAGGAAACTGGGAATTTTTAAGCCAGGGGTGGGGAGCCTGCTAGGTCTTTGGGTGCAATCTTTTAACTGAATCTAAATTTTAAAGAAATACCTTATTAAAGGGATTTGTTCTATGAAGTTTGGATTCAGTCAAAGAGCTGCACTTGAGGACCTCCTGACCACATGTAGCCTCCAAGCCACAGGTTCCTTATCCCTGGTTTACGCTGAAGAAGAAAATAGAATTAGGAGGAAGCAACAGGATAGGAGATGCTAGACATTTCATAGTGTTATCATGTGATTATTGATTTAGATTAATTCTCCTTGGTTCTTTTGGTAGAACAAATTAAAATCAGTGGAATTAGTAATAAGGAAGATATAGGCACATAGTATATCAATATAATTTATAAATGAAAGAGTAGATAGGTTGGTCATGGTGCAAAAGGGAAGGACAAAGAGTGAATGAACATAGGTTTCCACTGATATCATCCCAATGTCAGAAAAAATAATTAAGATTTATGACACATAGGATGAACATCTTGTGAAGAAATTGAAGGAGAGCATGGAATGTATTTTTTGTCCTTAAGACAAAACCTAGACCTATTTACAGTACATTAAAGGGTAATTACTTTGTCACTTTAGGCTACAAGAGTAGAAAAGAATGTGTTGCCTTTGTGCCTAACTTAAAAAGGGGAAGAAAATTCATTGATTTATTTGTAACCCATCTGTGTATTTGAAGTTATTTTCAACATACACCATTTCAAAGACTAAAGGAAATTGTCATGACAAAGGCCTTTGATTAAGGAAGCATTTGCTTTCTTAATATAGAATCTTAAAAGAATTATAAATTATGTGCAATGTGTGACTCCAACCATATTAAGAATTCTTATATGATTTAACAGAATTTGGTCTTCTATTGTAAAATCTGAATTATGTCTATTTGAATTATATTAAAAGGGATTAAATAGTAGCCAGGCTGATATTAATTCATTTAGAGGAAGAAGATCTAGGGAAATCAAACAAACAAACCTCAGAACTCTTTTCATTGTCTGATTTTAGATCCCTCATTTCAATTCTTTGAGCTTTAGTGTCCTGAACTATACATTGATATTTTTGGACTAAACAAGCGCTAAGGTCTTTGAGGGCATACAATCTATAATCCTATAATTCTAAAATTTCCCCTTCTCCCATAAGACCTTTGTGCTATCCAAAAGTGGAGTTGTTAGTTCTGACATAATATATCACTAATAACTCCATCTATTGATCGAAAGGCACTGAATTCTCAAAAAATATATTTCCCCACTTGTTATATAATTCTTGAATTTGGAATGATAGAAAAATAATATTCTACTAACCTCTGGATTTTTAAAAATAAAAACACATCATTATTATCTTTATTTTTTTAACTTTTTTTCATTGATGATGGTTAGACTCTGGTTTACAGGATATGATTTAGAATTATGTTTGAACTTATTTACTTGTTCAAAAATATTTTTTCCATTATCTGTTGTGATTTGTTTTGACTATGAAATAATACTTTTATTCAAATTATCTTTCCTTTATTTGTGAAGCTCTTATGGCTGTTAAAATAAACATTATAGTGGTTGTTGATTTATTGAATTTACTCCTTATATGAATTAGGGTTTGTAACCTGACTTTTTGTTTTTGTTATTACTTTAATTTAGGACAACTAGCTAATTGTCATCTAGGTTTATTCATTTCCATTAAAGTAAACGCAATTTTGCCTTCTGTGTAGCATATATTTTTTCACTTTAGTATCTGTAATGCTCAGGCTCGGAAATTTACATCAGCAAAATCAACATGTAAGCCACAGGAAATGGAAATAATTGGTTTATAAATGGCTTTCTTTTCACAAATATATTATCAATTCACCATTCTCATTGTCTCTGTGTGTGTGTTTTTGTGTAATTTACTGCTAAAGACATTTTGCTCCTTGAAACATTATGAAAATATTGGTCCACATCTTTCAAAGACCAGAGCTTGACTGATTCATGTTTATTATTTTCCCTAAAAGGGAATGTGACTTTCACATATTAGAGATAATAGGGGGAAAATGTGATTTTTGTGTCATAATAATACAATAAATAAGAAAAATTGTTTAGTCCACAATGGATAACAACTCTTGAAGTGCACGACTAATAAATCTTTGGCAAAGTCATCTATGTTTCTTAATAGTCATTGTGAAGTGATCTTCTTGTTCTGTGATTTGAAGTTTTTAGAAAATCCAAATAGGCAGCACAATTAACACTAAGACACATCCTTGGCATTCCTCTTTCCCAAAGTTGGAATGTCTGCACACATGTTCTTCTACCACCACTCACTCCATATAACAAAATAACCTCAACTTAAGTATTAGATGCAAACTCATCATCTTAAATTGTACATTGACCTATTGAGAAACAGATCAATATGTTATTACATTCAGTATGTTTAATCTTTGATATTCCAAATTTAATGACAAATCTATTAAATATCAGAAGAAATTTTAGTTTTTTGTTTTGCCACAGTTAAATTAAAATAGAATATGGAAGGCAAACTTCCAGAGAGACTGCCAGAAACACAAACAACTTGAGAGAGGTCTATGAAGATGCTGAATTCTGTTTTGTAAACATCTAACCTCTCTTTTAAAACTGTACTTCTTCTCTATTTCACTTCTATATTTTTATCTTCTTTTCTTCTGTGATATTCTCTGAGAACTTTTCCCTTTTTTCATCATGGAAAGTGATTTGACTAGCTTATTAGGCATAAGCTGTAAGAAACTGAGTCTCTTAGTAGTCCTCAGAGTGGCTCAATTTTAAAATAAGATTCTGGAGAGTCAAGCTTTTCCCCAAAGGAATAAATTACTAATGGTGCAATTCAGTCATCAGTAATGGCTATAACCTTAGGTAGAAGGCATTTCAGAACTTGTCAAATTATGTAATAATTTCAAGAATCTTTAGATAACAGAATGTAACAAAATGAGGATTTTAGTAATACTATACCAATTTCTTCCCAAATATATCAGATATATTCCAGTCATGTATAGCCAACCATCTGACTTTGTACTTCATTTCTAATTGTTTGAAAGAAAGCATTCCTGTTGTTGTCTCCTCCCCCTTCCCCATCTCTTGGTAAAGACATTTAAAGTAAGCTTAAGGGGGAAATAGTTGTAAGTAATATGGGCTTTTCCTGGTAC
Organism: Pseudocheirus occidentalis; assembly: GCA_028646575.1. Lineage (NCBI taxonomy): Eukaryota > Metazoa > Chordata > Mammalia > Diprotodontia > Pseudocheiridae > Pseudocheirus > Pseudocheirus occidentalis. The sequence goes on from CM053595.1 coordinate 155,410,589, forward strand.
CTTATGGAATCATTCTGAGAGGACTCCTACTTGATCTAAAATTGGTCCTATCTCTAAGTTTGTTATAATTTGTGTGTATTCCAGGGCATTCACTGAGGAGCAATGTGTGCGTGTGTGTGTGTAATTATATTATCAATAAAATCCAAATATGCTCTGTCTTCAGTTTGCATGTGTCTATACTAATATTACTTTAACATTACTGTTGGATCCCCCAAAATATTCACCAAATCTGCTAAAGATATATTCCCTAAAAAAATATAAGCTTATTGGTAGTTTATAGCAAGGATACTGAAGAAAATGATATGAATTTCATATAGTATATGAGCAATTAAGTAGGTTGCTATAACAAAAGAACTGGAAATTGAGGGCATGCTACAATTTAGCAGATACTTAGTCCTTAGTAACCAAGGGCTAAGTGCTTCTGTGAAAGAGACAGAGGGTATGCACTCTGTCCCCTGTTGCTGACATGGCAATGCTGTACCCAAACCCAAATTACAGATCACTATACACCACCTAATTTGTGGCTCACCATTAAGCCCCTTTATATTTTTGTCTCTGTCCGTATCCTACACCCAGTAATACCTTGAAACTGCTTAAGGAATAGTCCTGGGTGTTACCAAGCCATAGTTCCCTAACCTCCTCCCTCCTCAAATCAGCATTTCTGTGTATTCTCCCTAAATCAGCATACTGAACAAAGATCAGCGTAGGGTTGTGGTGCACGACTCTCTTATGTAGAGACCACCCTGTTCTGTTCCACTGACCAAGCAGGGTCCTCACACCCTTCACTCAGAACATGACCCAGGTTGACTGTGGGAGATTTACTGTTCTCCATTTCCTCTTTGGCCAGCAACCCTCCACACTGCAGCCTCCAACCTGTTCTGGAAAGCTGACCATGACCCTCCACCCTGTGCCATCCATCCTGTTCCAGGAGGGACCACCATGTCATAGGAAAGATGTACCCTTGTACCCTTGTGCCATATTCCCACATCTGCCCTGAGCTATAGATCTAACCAATGGCTGTTCTTGGCTTCTGTATATCATTGCTTCTGCTAGCTCCCCTCCCTGATTGTGGCTTTTGTGGTTTTAGCATTTTTTAAAAGTGGTCATATCTTCAACTGAGGCTCCTGATTTGAGTTTACATTCCATGTAGCCCTGCTTGATCAATAAATCCACACCTAAATTTACCTTGAACCCAGGTCTTAGCTCTTTCTTATTCTCTGCACAACAGCAGGAGGCTGTTGGCTGAGACAGGAAGCCAGCATGTGTGTGTGTGTGTGTTTCTGTGTGTGTGTATGTAAGAAAAGTTCCAGGGACAGAGAATCAGAAGCAAGAGTTTTCCTCCTGGCTGGTTCCTGGTGGAGGATGCATTGTGAAGATTAAAACCAGAGAGAGAGGGGACAGGGAATGGCAGAGGGGGAGGGAGGGAGGGGGAGAGAGAGAGAGAGAGAGAGAGAGAGAGAGAGAGAGAGAGAGAGAGAGAGAGAGAGAGAGAGAGAGAGAGAGAGAGAGAGAGAGAGAGAGAGAGAGAGAGAGAGGAGAGAGAGAGATAGGATAGTGTTTTTCTCCAAGCATCTAGAAGTTTATTGAGAACTGAGATGAAGTTTTCTTGAGACCAGAATCTGGTGAAGGCTGAAGTTGCTGCTGCCTTAGAGAGAGAGTTTCTCTCCCAGCATCTGGAAGCTGACTGAGAACCAAGTTGGAGTTTTTCTTGAGACCAGAATCTGGTGAGGGCTGAAGTTGCTGCCTCCTGGAACTTTGTTCCTTCTGGGTCCTAGGGCCAGCCAAGATGCTGGAGGACTAAAGAAGCATGACTGTGATAAGCCTTTGTTTGTATGTGACTTGATCCTTGAGTTCCCAGAAACAGAAGTATTGAAGGGTTTGAGATGTGCTGGACCCTGTGAACTTCAGTGTATAACAAAAACTGCTTGAAGCATGGGACAAGGAGCTGCGAGCTATGTCCTCTTAGTCCAGGACACTGGTGGATTCAGGTAGGAGTTGGGACCATGGAAGGGGATCCAGGGAATCTGAGCGACCACCATGATTCAAAATGAAGAAAAGGACTCTCCTTGGATATTGAAGGAGTGATGAGTTTGAAGTTTACTAGCCACGACTGGGTGAAGGGTTTGTGTAATTTTCTCATGGTTGCATTTAGTGATTAATGATACTTAGTAATTGTGAATCAAGATAAGTGACTGATTAACTTGATCTGTGGTTGCCCCATGAGTGGAAGATTCATTATTGTATTTTGAAATAACTGAATGGTTAAACAAGGAGGGTTTCCCTCTTAGGGAAACCAGATGATTAATCTTTTATGGCCGCTTTGGTGAAAACTATGTGGCCATTCTAATGTTAAGCTGTTGTGAACAGTATATTGTGATTTTCTGAGATCAAATGGAATTTTGTGAATATTATATTGTGATTTGTTTTGAATATTTACCTAGATTTGTTCTTGAATAAATATAGTGTTCATTATACTGTGTAATCAGAACCTTAAAAGCTGTTCACAGTAGCATTCTTTTGGGAAGCTGCTCGTGCATGGTGTTACACCTGCCTAGCAATTTGGAAATGACTCACAACTTATAGTATATGATTGTGGTGTAACACTATTGTGCAATAAGAAATGATGAGTGGGTGGGGTAGCTAGGTGTTGCAGTGAATAGAGCATTGGCCCTGGTGTCAGGAGGACCTGAGTTCAAATCTGGCCTCAGACACCTAACACTTACTAGCCCTGTTACTTTGGGCAAGTCACTTACCCCATTTGTCCACCTACCCCTATCCAAAAAAAAATGATGATTGGGACAGAGTCAAAATGGCAGGATAGAAGCAGTAATTCAGTTAAAGTCCGTCAACAGTACCTTCAAACAAATATGAAATGCCTCAAATCAAATTTTATTTTTTTGTTTTTTAATGACAATTTTATGTTTATTTTTAGTTTGCACCATTCTTTTCCACAAAATTTTGAGTTAGAACATTTTCCCTGTCTTTCCTCTACTCACTACCCCAAAACAGTGATCTCACTGAATACGCCCACCAATCTGCTCTCTCCTGTTTCTTCTCCCACCCTCCAACTCCCACAAACTTTCCAGTAGGTCAAGATGGCTCTCCATACCCCAGTGGCTATATATCTTATTTTCCAGTTGCGTGTAGAAAAATAAATAATAATAATAATAATAAGAATAAATATTGGTTTTAAAATCTTTGAATTCCAGATTCTTTAACTTCTTCCCTCACTACACACCCGTACTGGGAAAAGAAACAATCCAATATAGGTTGCACATTTATTTTTATGCAAAATATTTCCTTACTGGATATACTGTGAAATATTGACTATATTTCCCTTCATTCTATCCTGTCCCCCAACTTATTCTGTTTTCTACATTGACCTTGTCCCTTTTCAAAAGTGTGTGCTTCAAACTACTCTCCCACCCAATCTGCCCTCCCTTCTATCATCACCCCACTTATCTCCTTCCCCCCTACTTTCCTGCAGGGTAAGATACCCAATTTAGTGTTTATGTTATTCACTTCTTAACCCAAATTCAATGAGAGTAAGGTTGACCCATTCCTATTCTTCCCCTCCATTGTAAAAGTTTTCCCTTGCCTCTTTTATATTAAATAATTTACCCTATTTTGTCTCTCCCTATCTCTTCTCATTACATTCCTCTCTCACCTTTTAACTTTATTTTAAAAATATCACCCCTTCCTATTCAATTGATCCTGTGCCCTCTATCTATGTGTAATAGTACACCTACATACACACTCTCACTCATAGGCTGGAAAACTGAACAATCAACAGACAAAAAAGAATTTGACCACCAAAAAATACTAGGGTATTAGGGAAGACCAAAACACAAACACAGAAAATCATTAGGCAGAAACAGCCACAAGCAAAGACTCAAAGAACAATGCTAATTGGATAAAAGCCCAAACAGAATTTATGGAAAGTTAAAGAAACAAATAACAGGGATAAAGAAAAATTTGGGAAAATAAATGAAATTGGTGGAAGAAATCTGTGAGAGAAAAATTATTATCTTGTTAAAAAGTTGCACAAAAATACTTTAAAAATTGTGTTGGCCTAATTGTACAAGAAATACAAAAATTCACTGAAGAAAAGAACTGCTTATAAAGCAGAATTTCCCAAATGGAAAAAAAAATAAGTACAAAAGATAGCTGAAAATAATTGTTCTTCAAAATTAGAATTGTGTAAGTAAAAGCTAACTATTTCATGAGGGATCAAGAAACAATAAAACTGAGGCCCAAAAGCCAATGAGGAGAAGTATGCTTTAAAAACTCAAATTGGACAGATGGAAAAAGAATCTCAAAAGCTCACTGAAGAGAATAATTCCTTCAGAATTAGAGTGGAGTAAATGGAAGCAAATCACTTCATGAAAAATCAAGATACTATTAAATAGATCTAAACAAATGAAAAAATACAAGGCAATGTGCAATATCTAATTATAAACAAACACTGACCTGGAAAATAGATCCAGGAGAGATCCCTTTAAAATTATTGGACTACCTGAAAACCACCATCAAAAACAGAGCATAGAAATCATCCTTCAAGAAATTCTCAAGGAAAGTTGCCCAGATATTTTAGAACTAGAGGGAAACAGACAACTTGAAAGAATATACCAATCACATCTTGAAAAAGATTCCAAAAATAAAACTCCTAGAAATGTTATAGCCAGGTTCCAGACTTCCCAGATCAAAGAGCAAATATTACAAGCTTCCAAGAACAAAAACAATTTGAATACTCTGCAAACACAATTAGAATAACCCAGGATCTAGCAGTTCCTACATTAAGAGATAGAAGGGCCTGGAATGTGAAATACCAGAGATCAAGGGATCTAGGATTAAAACCAAGAATCACCTGCCCAGGGAAGTTGAGTAAATGTTATAGGGAAAAATATTGTCATTAAATGAAGTGGAGGGCTTTCAAGCATCCTTGCTAAAAAAAACCATAACCAAATAGAAAATTTGACATACAGATACAAAAGTATGAATAGGTAAACGTGTAAAAGAAATAATAAGGAATTTGTCAAAGTTGAACTATTTACATTCCAACAAAGAAAAACAATAATTGTAACTTATGAAACTTTTCTCAGTATGAGGAGAAGTAAAAGGAATAAAAATGTATATACGTATACATACGCATATGTCTATACAGGAGGATATATATATATATATGTGTGTGTGTGTATATATATGTATATATATACACATATATATGCGTATGAATACATATCTGAGTATGTGTATATATATGTGTACATAGAGGGCACAGGATCAATTAAATGAGAAGAGATGATACTTTAAAAGGTGAAATTATGAGGTGGGGGAGGAACAGAATGAGAGGAGACAGGGAGAGACAGATTGGGGTTAAACATCTCATATGGAAGAGGCAAGGGATAACTGTTACAGTGGAGGGGAAGAACAGGAAGGCAAAAGGGAATGGGTCAACCTTACTCTCTTTGAATTTAGCTGAGGGAAGGATTGACATAAATTCTAAACTGAGTATCTTTCAACACAGGAGCATAGGGCAGATGGGGATTGGAGGTGGGATGATGGAGGGGAGGGTGGGGGGGGAGGGTTTCGGGAAGCACATACTTCTGTAAAGTGACAGGGAGAGGAGAGAGACTAGAACAAGGGGAGGGTGGGACATATAATCACTCTCTCACATATGTCCATTGTGGAGATGTTCTGGGTAACTACACATGTACAGTCTGTATTGAACTGCTTGTCTTTCCAGTGGAGGTGGGTGATGAGAGAGGAAGGGAAAGAATCTAGAATTTAAAGTTCTATAATCAAATGTTAATATATGTGTGTGTGTATTATTATTAACTACATGCAACTGGGAATTAAGACACACAGGCTCTGGGGTAGGGATATCCATCTTGCCCTACCAGAAAGACAGAGGGGAAAAGGGGGAGCACAGAGGAGAGAACATATTAGGGTTGGGGTTATACAGTAGGATGGCTCTTTTGGCATGGTGGGTGGAGAAAAGATGTGGAGAAAATTTGTAACTCAAAATCTCATGGAAATGAATGATGTAAACAAGAAAAAATAAAATGCAAACACCCCCCCAAAAAATAAACAATAAAACTAAGTCAAAATAATTACATAAAAATATAGAAGAAAATGTGAAATATCTCATCAGAAAATGACCAATTAGGAAAATAGTTCACCTCTCCCAAAATGCCAGCTCCCACAAAGGGAAATCCTATCCTCAAAAGAAATTACACTACTCAACTCATATGTTAAATAATTTCTAGCTCCAGAAAAAAGGGGGGGGGATTTATCCACTGAGGCTCAAAAGACAAATGTGTCTTTAGTCAACCTTCCTTTCTCCATCTGCCAGAAAGAACTTAGCTAATAAAAAGAGTCTTATAATTTTATAGTGATTTTGTTACTACAAAGATATATGTCTTACTCTAAATTACTTACTACTAAATGGTAAATTCTTTAGCCATCAATCTGTTCACTAAATCTGCACATAACCAAACTTAAAAGGATATCTGTGTTAGTTTGACTTAGCTTTTGAGTTAGGTTTGCTGTTGTTTGTTTGATTTTTCCCTAAATAAGGGAACTTAATCCTACAATCAAAAAACCAATCAAGGTAGTCCTCTAAAGTAACCACACCATTGTGGTTATCAGTGATCAGTAATGTTGAAATTTTTCTTAAATATATATTTCATGTATTCTTGCCACCTCTTCTCAATTTATCACTTCCATTTTAATATTCATAAGAAAACTATGCACAGACATTACCGGAGAGTAAATATAGAAATCAGATTTTTTGGGGAGGAGGGTTCCTTAGCAAGTTCTTGAATAATTTTTCATGATTTTCTTGTATCCTTCTCATTTCTCTTCCCAATTTTTCCTCTACTCTCTCACTTGATTTTCAAAATCTTTTTTGAGCTCCTCCATAGCCTGCCCCCTATTCATATTTTTTTGGAGGCTTTGGATATAGGAGCATTGACTTTGTTGTCTTATTCTGATTGCATGTTTTGATCTTGTTTGTTACCAAAGTAAAACTCTATAGTCTGATTTTTTTATGCTGTTTAATCATATTACCAGCCAATTGCCTAATTTTTGAGCTCTTTGCCAAAGTAAAACTCTGCTTTCAGAGTGGATAGTGCTCTGTCCCAATTTTCAGGGGGTTTGTGCATTTGTTGTCAGATCTACTTCTGGGTGCCTGTAAATTTTCAGTTCTTCCAAGGCAGTATGATCAAAGGAGAGTTATTGTTTCCTCTCCTGGCCTGTGCTCCTGTCTGTGAGTGACTACAGTTACTCTTTTCTGCCTTGGAACTATGAGGAGAACTCCCTCTCCATAGCTGTCACAGGCTATGCCACACCAGCACTCCTCCTCACCCCAGGACCAACCATGGCAAAACAAGAGAGTCCTGCCTGTGCACCAGCAAAGAGATCTCTGAAATTGTATTTTGATCACCCACTTGATCCGCACACCATTTTGGGGCCTGGAGGTCCCAAAGCAAGGGCTGTTGCTGCTGCTACCAGCTGCTGCCACCTCTGTCACCCAATAGCTGGGGCCAGATCATGCTATTCTCTCACCCAGTTCTTCAGTTCCACTTTGCAGTGATTTTTGAGTGAAACAATATAAAAACTTAAAATGCTTCAATTTCTTCTCTTTTTGTTTCCCAGGAAGTGATGAGGCCAATTGCCAGGATCAGAGTTTTGTTGTTGTTATTTTTTTATGATGTAAAGATTCAAGCCAGTTTTTACACTCTCCCCTTTCACCCTCCTCAAGATGTTTCTTAATTCTTAACTTCTTGCTATCATAGTGGTACCATCTGCGTATCTGAAATTTAGATATTTCTTCTAGCAACCTTAGTTCTAACTTTTGATTCACCCAACCCGGCATTTCACATGATGTTCTCTGCAAGTTAAATTAACAAAGTGACATTAAACAGCCTTGTTGTATTCCTTTTCCCATCTTGATCCAATCAATTATTCCAGGTTCAGTTCTAACTATTATTTCTTCCACCTTATACAGGTTCCTCAGGAGATAAGTAAGATGGTATGATACTCCTATCTTTTTGAGGACTTGTACAATTTTTTGCGGTTCACAAAGTAAATGGTTTTGAATTAGCGAATGAAATAGAAATAGATGTTTTTAACTTCCTTGCTTTTCCTAAAATCCAAGAAATGTTGACAATGTGTTCTTTAATTACTCTGTCTCTTTAAAAACCAGCCTGCTCTTCTGGGAATTTTTGGTTCACACCATGTTGAAATCTTTGCTTGCAGAATCTTAATTTTGCTGGTGTGTAGAATGAGTATAACTGTTTCATAATTTGAACATTCCTTGGCATAGCTCTTCTTTAGGATTGGCATGTAAACTGATCTTTTTCATTCCATTGGCCACTGTTGAGTTTTTCAATTTTTTAAAGTGCCCATTATATTATTTGCTTTTGTTCTTTACCATTCACTTCCACAAGATTTTGAGTTCCAAATTTTCTCCCCATCTCTTCCCTCCCCCACCCCAAGATGGCATTCATTCTGATAACCCTTTCCTCCAGTCTTCCCTCCCTTCTATCACTACCTTTCTTTCTCTTATCAACTTCCTTTCTATTTTCATGAAGGGTGTAATGGTAATCAATTTGTTTGATATTTAGGGCTAAGCTGATAGGATACTTAGAGCTAAGTAGTTCAGAAACTTAGGGCTAAGTAGGTCATATACTTAGGGTTAAGTAGATCCTAGTAACTTAGGGCTAAGTATAGAACTCTGTCCATTGGTGATTCCCCTGTTGACATGGAAGAATGCTATTGGCTGAGACACTCCCCTGTTGACTTGGGAGAAGGCCAATGCTTATAGGGAATAATTTTATAGAGACAGACAGATTTTGGAGTTGGCTCCTCAGTGAAGTAGAATTCGTGGAGACTGAAGTTAGCTGAGAGGAAGAGAGAGTGTTCCTCTCCCAGTATCTGAAAGCTGATTGAAGACATGAACAGGATGGGACTTTGTTTGCTGGTGGCCTGGATGATCCTTGAGTTCCAGGCAAGGGAAATCTTGAAGGGTTTGAGGTGTGCTGAACCTTGTGAACTTCAGTGTGTGCTGTGGATTGCCCTGAGGACTGGACAAGGACCTGGGAACTGTTCATTTCTGAGGACTGGACGAGAGCCTGCCAGCCTTCAGCTCCTGAATCTAGGTGATTGATTGGCAGATTCAGGAGGGAGCTGGGACCAGGGAAGAGGATCCAGGGAATCAGAGAGACCACCCAGAGTCAA
>CM053595.1:155420331-155437574 GCA_028646575.1 Pseudocheirus occidentalis
CATCCCATATAAAAGAGGCAAGGGATAACTGTTACAACTTTACTTTCATTTACTCTTGCTACATTTGGCTTAGGGAAGGAATGACATAAACTCTAAACTGAGTATCTTGCCACACAGGAGAGTAGGGGGGATGGGGATGAGTGGGGGGGTGATGGAGGGAAGGGCAGGGTCGGGGGGAGGGTTGCAGGAAGCACACACCTCAGTAAAGGGACAGGGACAGGGTAGAGAAGAAAACAAAGGGAGCGTGTGCAGGATAGGAAGGAGGGACATACAATCAGCCTCTCACAATATACCTACCATGGAGATGTCCTGCGTAATTACACATGTAGAGCCTGTATTGAATTGCTGCTCCTTCCAGTGCGAGTGGGTGACAAGGGAGGAACTGGAAGAATCTAGAATTTAAAGCTATACAATAAAATGCAACTGGGAAATTAGAGGGGCTTTGGCAGAAGACATAAAAGGGAACAGATTGTGGGAGGGGCTTTATGGTGGGATCACTGCTTTGGGCTTGGGGGTAGGGGAAAGAAGGGGAGAAAAGTTTGTAGCTCAAAACTGGAAATGAATGATTTAATCAAGAAAATAAATTAAAATGTAAAAAAATAAAATAAAATAAAAAAGCCTATGAGAAGGATTCCTTTAAAAGCAGAATTGGACAGATGTAAAAATAACTTCAGCTGTCACTGAAGAAAATCATTCCTTCAAAATTAAATTGAAGCAAATAGAAGCTAATGACTTTATGAGAAATCACGACATTATAAAACAGATTCAAAAGAAGAAAAAATAGAAGGCAATGTGAAATATCTCACTAAAAAAGAAAACAACAGCAACAAGTATTCACAAATCATGTCTTGGAAAAGATTCCAAAAAGAAAACTCCTGGGAATATTATAGCCAAATTCCAGAGTTTCCAGGTCAAGGAGAAAATATTACAATCTGTCAGGAAGAAACAATTTGTGTATTGTGGAAATACAATCAGGACAACTCAAGATCTAGCAGATACTACAATGAGGAATCAAGCAGCTTGGAATATGATATTCTGGATTGCAAAGGAAATAGGATTAAAACCAAGAATCATCTACCACTATAACCGAGCATAATACATCAAAGGAAAATTCAATGAAATAGAGGAATTTCCAGTATTCTTGATGAAAAGACCAGAGCTAAATAGAAAACCTGACTCTCAAATACAGGAATCAAGAGAAGCATGAAAATGTAAACAGGAAAGAGATATCATAAGGAACTTATTAAAGTTGAACTGCTTACATTATTACATGGAAAGATATCAGTAATTCATTAGTTTCCTTAGTATGAGGATAGTTGAAGGCAATATATATGTGTTTATAGCCGGTGTGTATACACACATATGTGTGTATGTATGTATGCATATATGTAAGGCTATTGTGAACAGCTTTTAAGGTTCAGATTACACAGTAATAGCAAACACTGTTTATTTCATTACGAATCAAGGTTCAGTACAATATTCACAATATAATATTCTCAAAATTACATCTTATTACAGAAAGTCACAATATTTAGAACAAGGAACAAAAGAAGAATTACCTGGTTTCCCTAAGGGGGAAACTCTTCTCACTTAAAGATTCAATCAGCAATTCACAATATACCAATCTTCCACTTATTGGGGCAACCATAAACTTAATCTGTCACTCATCTAGCAGTCAGACACTAAGCTAGATACCCAATTACTAAATATCATTAGTCCCTAATACAGTCATTAGGAAAGCACACAAACTTTCCACCCCTTGATTTCCTGCAAACCTCTGTTTAATCCATGGGGAGGCCTTTCTTTCATCTTGACTCGGGGAGGTCTCTCTGATTCCCTGAATTCCTTTTCATGGTTCCAGCTCCCTCCTGAATCTGCCAAACAATCATCTGGATTCATAAGCAGACAGCTGCCAGGTTCTCGTCTAGTGGTCAGAGGTAGACAGCTCCCAAGTCCTTGTTCAGGCCTCAGAGCAATCCCTGGCACACACTGAAGTTCACAGGGTTCAGCACATCTCAAACCCTTCACCACTTCTCTTGCCTGGAACTCAAGGATCAGCCAGGCCATGAATAAACAAAGTCTTATCCTGTTCGTGTTTCAGTCAGCTTCCAGATACGGGGAGAGGAACCCTCTCTGTCTCTGTCTCTGTCTCTGTCTCTCTGTCTCTGTCTCTGTCTCTCTCTCTCTCTCTCTCTCTCTGTATCTCCCTGTCTCTCTGTCTCTCTCTCTGTCTCTGTCTCTGTCTCTCTGTGTGTCTCTCTCTCTCTGTCTCTGTCTCTGTCTCTGTCTCTCTCTGTCTCTCTCACTCTGTCTCTGTCTCTGTCTCTCTCTCTCTGTATCTCTCTGTCTCTCTGTATCTCTCTCTGTCTCTGTCTCTGTCTCTCTGTGTCTCTCTCTATCTCTCTGTCTCTGTCTCTCTCTGTCTCTCTCACTCTGTCTCTGTCTCTCTCTCTGTATCTCTCTGTCTCTCTGTCTCTCTCTCTGTCTCTGTCTCTCTGTCTCTCTCTCTGTCTCTCTGTGTCTGTCTCTGTCTCTGTCTCTCTGTCTCTCTGTCTCTCTGTCTCTCTCTCTTTCTCTCTCTCTCTACCTCTCTGTCTCTCTCTGTCTCTCAGCTGGCTTCAGTCTCCATGAATCTTCCTTCACTGAGGAGCCAATTCCAATTCTGTCTCTCTGTCTCCAGAATTCTTCTTTATATAGAGCACTGGCCTCCTATCTCAGCCAATAGCCTTCTTCCAAGTCAACAGGGGAGTTCATACCTTATCAACAGTGGACAGAGTTCACACCTTCCATACTTAGCCCTAAGTTACTAAATGTTAAGTATCTAATAAACTGACTACTATTACAGTATGTATGTGTCTGCATAACTGAACATGTAAGCACAGAGGACATAGGGTGAGCCGAATATGAAAGGATGATATGTAAAAAAGAAGAAATGAGAGAGGAATATATTGGGAGAAGGAGAAAGTGAGAGATAGAATAGAACATCTCACATACAAGAGGTAAGAGAAAGCTATTACAATTTAGGGGAAGAGCAGGTAGGTGAAAAGGAATGAGTCAACCTTACTCTCATCAGATTTGGCTTGTTTTGTATTTTACCCTATAAGAAAGTAGGGAGAATTGGAAAAGGGGTGAGGATGACAGAGCAGAGGGCAGGAACAGAGGAAAGGAGTAGTCAGAAGCAAACACTTTCAAAAAGGGACAGGATCAAAGGAGAAAATTGAATAAATGGACCTGGAGGTATAGAATGGTGGGAGATATAGTTAGTCTCTCAGAATATGACTGTTATAGAAATGTTTTGCATAACTACACATGTATAACCTATATTAAGTTGCTTGTCTTCCCAGTGGGGGTTGGTAAGGAGGTAAAAAGAGATAGAATATGGATTGCAACCAGGAAATAAGATATACAGGCAATGGGTACAGAAATATATTTTGCCCTATAAGAAAGTTAGGCAAAAGAGGTTAGGAGAAGGATGGGGGGGGTATATGAGAGGGCAGACTGAATCAAGGAGTAAACAGTATGCCTGCCATCTTAGCCTGGGGGGTAGGGGAGAAATGGGGAAAAATTTGGAACTCAAAATCTTGTGGAAATAAATAAATTTCTTTAAAATTGCAATTGTCCCAAAACTTTTTCCCCATTTCTGCCAAATCCTTCCATGTAATTTTTCCATCTACCAAGTTTACCACTCAGAATCTTGACTTGAGGCCACTTGAGAGGTTTCCTTCTTCTCTTCTCTGCATGTCACTTCTCTTGGGGATTTTCACTCACTAACTCTTCATTCTTCTCTGTGATGATGAAATGGTCATTTTGTTTGTGATTGAAAATCACTCTGCGTGTATTCTTTATCCTATTCCCTTTGATTACCATTAGCAAACAGTTCCAAATATCACTGCTGGTCTAGTATCTTTCAATCTACTGGATCATTTCCTATTGCCTACAAAAACATCATCCTTACAAATCCCCACTAGGCTGTCAATTAGCCATTTTCCTATATCTCTCCTCCCCTTTAAGGAGTTTATCTCCTTGAAAAATCTATCTACCTAGTATGAACTTTTTTTCTTCTCTTATATAAATCCACTACAATATTGCTTTTGACATCCTTATTCAACTGAAATTTATCTTTTACAAATTACCAATGATTGGTTGATCACCATATTTAATGTCCTCTTCCCAGTTCTAATGCCCCTTGATTTCTTTGTATTCAACCAATCAACATTTTACACTGTTGACTACTTTTTCTTTTCCTGAAAACACTTCCACCTTGGTTTTTATGACATTTTTTCTTGGTGCTCCTAGCTATCTGAACAGGCCTCCATATTTTTTGTCTGTCTTCAGAGATTTGGGAAACAATTTTGCTTAAAAAGGCCAAGGTGTCTCAAGGCATCTGGGGCTATCAACAATCATATTGAATCTATGTCTTGAAACTTTATTCTGACAACTCTGGAGGAGAGAGTATGGTTGATGACTTTTCACAGTGCTTCCTCACTTAAATTCACTTTGTTTGCAAGTCAAAATATGACCTTCTTGATATTGCTGGTCTTCTTTGAGAAAGAATACAAACTAATTGTAGGTGTCCCCCACAAATTCTGTATCATGAAATATTTTGCCTTTTTCCTTTATATGATTGCATTTGGCAATTTTATCACTCCTTTCAGTTCTATTTTCACTTCTGTGTAGTTAGTCCTCCGATATTTATGTATCTAGCCCAGGTATTTCTCTTTTCCCAAAGTCCTGAACCACCAACTCTCTCTTGGACATTTAATTGTTCTATAGGCAAATCAAACGCATATTTTCCCCAAAAGTCTTCCCTTCTTCTGAACTTCTTCACTACTATCAAAGATATCTTCACCCGTCCTGTCACTTAAGTTTTCAATCTCAGGATCATCGTCACCACCCGCCCCCACCGGCCTTACTTATTATACATTTTTAGTAAAATATCAGAATTCAGCATTTATTTATATATTTATTCATTTACTATTTCTTTTTCTCTTATCATTTCTTTAAATTCCCCCTTTTCTGTAACTGCATTATTACTACCCAGGTTCAGGCATTTATCACTAACTTTCCTGAGGTATTATAACAGCAGTCAACTTTACTTCCTTGATTTAAGTCTCCAGATATGTTTCACACTGCTACCAAGGTATATTTTCTAAAACGTAAGTCTGATGCTGCCCTCCCTCACTCCCAAAAGGAAAAAAAAAAATATATATATATATATACACACACACACACACATATATATACACATATATATAATGTATATAAATATCGATATATATATGTATATATTTGTATACATATATATATATATATATTCTTCGATATTTGTAGTTCTTTACAAGTTGGCTTTTTTTGGATCTTCCCTATCTTCCTCTTTACACATTTCCTAAAGGATCCAGTCTCCTTGCCCTACTCGCCCTTCCTTAAACATACATTGGCTTTTTCCTATGCTTGAGTTGCTTCTCAGCTTCTAACTGTAAGTTTTAGTTCAAGAAACACATATTAGCACCATCTCTTTCAAACTACTTATGCCATTGCTTCTAATATTACCTTCCATTGAGTCTATACTTATCTCATATATGCCCACATACATATACACACATATGAACATAAACACACACAAATAAACGCACACACATAAACAAACATATAGGTATGGATGTGTATATATAAGTGTGTATATGTATATGCATATAGAGGAACATGCATATACACACATATATAGATACACATATATAGATGCATACATATAAGTGTGTATATATGCATATATACACAGACATATAGATACACATATACATACATGCATTATGTATGCATTTATATATAGGTATAGATGTATATTTATTTACATGTGTGTGTATGTGTGGGTACAGGGATTATTTTAACTTGTGAAGCACAATGGTTGACATATCATAAGCATTTAATAGTTACTGATTTTTTTTTCTTTAGAATATAAATCTTTTGAAGATTCTTAGTTATGTGGGAATGGTTGTTAAATCTAAGAAGTCTATCCAATATATAGTTTACTATTCCTAACTAATAAATGATTAAAAACAGTTTTTAAAATGTACCTGATAAAAAAATAGTACATGTGAACCCAGCAGCTAGAGTTTACAAGTTCGTAGTTTCAGACAGCATGTCCATTTATGAAGTTGTTCAAAAACTTAGCCCAATAGCAGTGTATAATTTTAATCATTTGATTTTTTTGTCATTTGACTTTGCTTGTTAGAAGTCTAATTTACACTCACATATCATTAAACATCACTCCTATCATTTCCATGTTTTCCTTCTGAAAGTTTCTGAAAAACAGGCACTGAATGAACAGTAGCATCATTTCCCTATGGCTGTTAAGTGCTATCTTTTGAAAAGCATTTTTCTTATCAATAGTGTATATCTGACATAGTTCCAGCTACCATCCTTATGGGTAAAATTTTGTCTTCAGTTTACATAGTTTGATGTTTCCAATTAGATAATAGTTGTTTCTTTTATTGCAGCTGCATAATATGTGACACCACATATTCTTTGCACTTGTACTGATTTCCCCCCTCTATTTAAATTTCCAAAGCACTCTAGGATTATTTAATATGAGACTTCTATTGTAAAAGACATCAATTGGTGTCAAATACTTTCTCAACTTTTGTTACCTCTGAGGTTGTCCCTAGATATAGATATAGATATAGATATAGATTATAGATATAGATATAGATATAGATAGATATATACATAAACTATACAGATTGTCCCTATACTATAAGTGATTCTAATCAATTTGCTTCTTCTCCTTCAACAGTCTCACAAAACCACATCATCCAAATCTCAATTCATTTTTACTGTGTACATATATATATATATATATACATATATATATATATATATATATAGTTAATTGAAAGTATCTTATATTGAAAATGTTTTATTGAATAGGCCTTTATTTACTTGCCAAGTTGGAGCATCTTTGTTATCTTCTCTTTTTAAAGGGTGACACATTTTTTAATCCAAAGATTAAAATGATAGTATGATAGTATCTGAGTTAGAAAGTAAAAGAGGTATTGGAAAAGTGAAATCATAGTGAACACTTTTATTTCAAATTCAGCAGGCATTTATAGATACACAGATGGCATGAAATACTAAAAAGAATGGCAAAAGAGGCCCAGAAAGCCAATGAGAAGAATGCCTTAAGAAGTCGAATTTCCCAGATGGAAAAAGAATCTCAAAAGCATTCTGAAGAGAATAATTCCTTCAGAATTAGAGTGGAGCAAGTAGAAGCTAATGACTTTATGAGAGGCCAAGATACTATTAAACTGTTACAAGGAAATGATAAAATAGAAAGCAATGTGAAATATCTCCTTGAAAAATCCACTGACCTGGAAAAATAGATCCAGGAGAGACAATTTGAAAATTATTGTTCTACCTGAAACCCATGACCAAAAAAAAAACTTGGAAAGTATCCTTCAAGAAACCCTCAAAGAAAATTGCCCTGATGTTTTAGAATCAGAAGGCAAAATAGAACTTGAAAGAATTCACTGATCACCTCTTCAAAAAGATCCCCAAAAGAAAACACCTAGAAATGTTATTGCCAGGTTCCAGAACACCCAGTTAAGGGAGAAAATATTACAGGCTTCCAAGAGAAAACCATTTGGATACTGCAGAAGCACTATCAGGATAACCCAGGATCTCGCAGCTTCTACACTGAGGGATTGAAGAGCCTGGAATACGATATTTCAAAGATTAAGGGAGCTGTGATTAAAACCAAGAATCAACTATCCAGCAAAACTGAGCATATTGTTCCAGGGGAAAATATGGTCATTCAGTGAGGTGGAGGACTTTCAAGCATTCTTGTGAAAAAAACAGAGCTGAACAGAAAATTTGACAAGCAAACACAAGAAGCATGAAAAGGTTTATGAGGTCTACATTGTTACCAAGAAGTGATATGGTTTGCAGCTGTATGAGCTTTACTTTTGGTATCCTGGTCCTTTTGCGACCATTTGGTTTGACTAGACCAGTTTTTGTTCGCTACTGGTGCAAATATACATGCTGTCAGAGGTAGAGAGAAAGTTTTTGCCACTGAGGAGACTGTAACAAAACAGGAGAAGAGGAGGAGGAGGACAAGGAAGAGCGAGGAAGGAGGAGGAGTTGGAGATAGAGCTCAGAGTTAGGGATTTTTGTATTTGTTTTCACTCGGGGTGCCCTGAATTTAAAGTAATGAGACATACTGTACTAATCCTTATTTTACACACTAGTGTTAAGAATAACAGTGCTGTTTCACATATATCACAGCTTCTAGAGATATAGATGTATGGGTATGACATACCTCATTTTATTTTATTTTGGAGGGATTATCTAAACCCTTCATAGCCTAAAACATAGAATAGCTCTATAAGAAAGGACTGTCCAGTGTCACAAGCAGACTAGAAACCAGAGAGAGGTCAAGGGAGTCTTGGGAGCACCATGATAAAAATATAACCCATTCAGAGCCTGGTTATGTGCTTTCCTTTCCCTTTAAGCAGTGGGCTGGCAGATGGACTTCCAACATAGAGATGTAGTTATTCGCTCATCAGAACTTTCTGAGTTAAGAGGTGTTTAAAAAAAAGGAAAGAAACCAACTTAAAGATAAGACTACAGGAAAGAATGCTTAAGTTTTCAGATTTAATCAACTAAAGCCAAATCAAGATTCAGATCTCTTTGCAGGTATTTAACAAGCCCTTTGAAAAGAGTATCTAAATACTGTATGAAAATTTTGAAGCATAATGGATCATTCACAAATATTTAAATAAATGTCTGATGTGTTTATGCAAAAAAAGGTTTTTCAACATTGCCAGTATCATGGTATTTTATAAAACTTGGTTAATTTGGGGTGTACTAATCTGGAAATTATGAAAATTGCCAAAGGATGATTATTGCTTTCAGTAACAATGACCTATATTTAGGAGTAAGGCAACATGAGTTATATTTGTAGCTCTGTATACAATGTGTGTTAGTTTTGTAAAAATGGCTTCATGTGACTGGACTTCAGTTTCCTCCTTAACAAAAGGAGAGGTATGGTAATATATGATCAGAAAGATATTTCAATCTCTAAAATTCAGCAATTAAAATTAATCTTTTCCATATTGGGGACAGAGAAGGAAAAGAATAGAAGTTCTCTCTTCTAGACATGGTGTGTGAGGACAATAGTAATTTCTCATCAAAGTCCAAGTTGCACAATTACCGTGGCTATTCTTCACTGTGACAGAATACTTGAATGTTTCCAAATAGCTATCATTTTTTAGCATAAACTGGGAAATGCAAGAAAATGAACTGGATTTTTAATTTTTTGAAAGATTATTGACATAGTCTTCATTCACAAACGGAGCTATAAACTATAGCAATAAAATAATAATAGCACATACTTAAAAACACTTTGAGATTCATAATATGTTTCACTTATGTTATTATATCTGATGCTCCCAATAGCCCTATGAGATAGATGCCATTGCTTTTCTCATATTACACAGATCATGAAAATGAAATGAAGGTGGCTAAATTTCTTGCCCAGAGTCAAACATCTGGAAAGTATCTGAAGTAAGATTTGAATCAGCTTCCTGACTTCAAACTCAGGGCTCTATACAACATGCCAAATGCTTCTCAGTAAATAGTTTTTACATGTTAATTTTTTAAATAATATGAATAACTTACTGTGATATTGAGTAAAATATACTGTATCTACTTTTGGAAAGAAGTGCACTGATACTGCATTGCACAACATAATTTGAACTATTTCATATTATAACCTTCTGTCTAGTAGAGAACTTTCATCTTATTAAGAAATACTTAAACCAAATGTTTTGGTTCAATAATTCAATGATCTCTGATTTTTGTACTCCTTTCTTTTCCTCTTTTTTTGGAAATATATGAAGGGTAGCATGACTTGTGTTTCTTTAAGAGATTTTTGATTTTAGGACAAAGTCATTGAAAAGGTTCACAAAAATAATACATATTTACAACTTGGACAAGTGGTGCCAAAAGCCCAGGACCCAAGGGGATCACAGAAATTCTTTTTTTTTAAATTTTTTTTTTATTTTTTTGCTTTTTGGAGGGCAGTTGGGGTTAAGTAACTTGCCCAAGGTCACACGGCTAGTTTTTTGTGTTAAGTGTCTGAGGCCAGATTTGAACTCAGGTACTCCTGACTCCAGGGCCGGTGCTCTATTCACTGCGCCACCTAGCCGCCCCGATCACAGAAATTCTAATGTAACATGTGAAAGAATAAAGTGGCTGTCTAGATGGCAAGTTCAATGTGCCCAGCATACAACAGAGGCCAATGATAAGGTAAGTACTAAAAAAACAAACAAACAAAAAAACGGTCTGGGCTTGTCCTGTATCTCGATCCCCATTTTCCCCTTTTTTATACTCAACATCTTCAGTTACCATCATTAATTCTATTTCCTTCAATCCTATCCTTCCCATTTATTTTATCAATCTCCTTTTAACCTGTCCGTGCTTAAAAGTCTCCTGCTTCTGAATACCCATTCCCCAATCTGCCCTCTCTTCTATCCTCCCGTACTCTTATTCAGTTCCCCTCCTACTTTCCTATAGGGTAAGAAAAATTTGTATACACAACTGAATGGGTATGTTCTTACATCTTTGAGTCAATCCATGCTCAATATTTTGCTGAGGCCCTGAGACAAGTGAAGTAGCAGATGAATGTCTATCCAAGTTATTTATTCTAGCTACTCTAACTGATGGGGTTCAAATGTATGCATAGTTAGATGATCTTTGAGCATTTCTAGTAATAACAAATTCTTTACTTTGAAGTAAAAATCTATGAATGAGTCTCAAAATGTATATAATAATGTTCTTATTTCACTTTCCAGTCACAAAACTCTTTTAAAAAATTTAAAAGCATCTCCATTTTCTCAACTCCTTCAACTTTCAAACCTTTTATCATTGGTCTTAAATGAATGGAATCTGAGAGAGGTCAAGTCACTAACACAGGGTCATACAGGTAGTAAGAGTCTGACATAGAATTTGAACTGATGCCTTACTCACTGGAACACCTAGTTACTCATTTCTGCCCAGGATAATGGTTTCTTTATTTCCTCTTAATTAATTATACATTCTTTTTTTATTACTTATGATATTGATAATTTGTTAGTTAAGGGTTCATTTATTTTTGCTCCCCACTCCCCCAGAAAGTTCCTAGTTTGATATACAAATTTGATATTTTGTTGCTTTGAATTGCTTTCTCTTTTACTTTTCAATGATTTTTGGAATATATCATATTTTCTAAAGAATTCTATTATCTTGTAGTTGGCTATTTCTTTCTCCTTTTGAATTGTTGTTTTTCTTTCATTTGAGATTCTTAACTAATTTATGGATTAGTATTTTCTCCCTTTTTTCATGGTGGTAGTTGTTTTTTTATTATTTGCTTTTTTATTGACTTGTTTGTTCACTTTTAGTTTACAATATTTGGTTCCAGAATCACTTGTTTCAGATTTTTCTCCCTTTTCTCCTCATCCCCCACACCCACCATGGTGTCATACAATCATGCATAGGATCTGCAAACTCTTTCATCTTGTACAATAGTCTGGTTGTATAAGTGTTTTAGCCAATAAAATGAACAATTGGAAAAGAGAAACAAAACCAAACATTGAAAAGAACGATAGCATATATTGCTTCAGTCTCCATTTAAACTCTGGTCTTTCTAGATCTTTTTCTGAATGTAGACATCTCCTTCCATCCTGAGACTTGTAGAGTTGTCTTTTAACTATGCGTTGCTGACAAGAGTCCAGTTTTTCAAGGTTGGTGGTCACACATATGATGTATCTGTGACTGTGCACAAATTTTTCCTGGTTCTGCTCTTCTCACTTAGAATCAATTAGTATAAGACTCTACAGGTAATTATGAGTTCCATCTCCTTCCCATTTCTTATAGTACAATAGTATTCCATTACATTCATATACCATAACTTGCTCAGCTATTCCCCAATTGATGGGCATCCCCTAAATTTCCAGTTTTTGCCACCACAAAGAGAGCTGCAATAAATATTTTTGTGCATATGGGTCCTTTTTCCACTTCTATGATCTCTTTGGGATACAACCCCAAAAGTAGTATTACTGGGTCAAAGGGTATGCAATTATTTATAGCCCTTTGGGCATTGTTCCAAATTGCCCTCCAGAATGGCTGTATCAGTTCACAGCTCTACCAACAATGCAGTAGAGTTCCAATTTTTCCACATCCTCTCCAGCACTTGTCATTTTCCTGTTTTGTCATCTTAGCCAATCTGACTGGTGAGATGTGGTACCTTAAAGTTTCTTCAATTTGCATTTCTTGAATCAATAGTGATTTAGAGCATGTTTTTTCTCTTAAGACATATCAAGGAAACGTGGTGAGAAGTAATGAAGTATAAGAATGCAGAACATTCAAGTTATGGGGGATAGGTGGTTTAAAAGAAATGAGAAGGAGGTAATAAACAGCAAGGTATCTACTGTAGCTAGACTATGGAGTTTACTAAATGTGAATAATGTATAAAAAGATGGGGTAGATTTTAAAGGGCTCTGAATTGCAAAGCAAGGTCATTACTATTAGTCCTACAAGATCAGAAGTTCTTTCCATTTTCATCTTTCCCTAAATTCTAGCAGATCTTGGAATTTTTCCTTTAAGATTTTTTGATATATTATGTATGATATAAGGATATTTTAAATAGCATTTTACTTTTTAGAATTACACATCACAAAATTTTTTAGCATTTATTTTTACAAGATTTTCACTTCCAATTTTTTATAGCTCCCTCCTCTCCCCTCTTTGTGAAATGGTAGGCAATTTGAGATAGTTGATTCATATCCTGTCATGTAGAACATATTTCCATATTACTAGCTATTTTGAAAGAAGAAACTGATCAAAAGGAAAATTTTTAAAAACAGAAAAAAGAATAAAGTAAATGAAAAGAAAGTATTACTTGATATGAGTTCAGAGTCTATCAGTTCTTTATCTAGATGCAGATCACATTTTCCTTCATGATTCACCTGTACTCGTCCTGAATCACTGTGTTACTGAAAAGAGCTGTGCCATTCACACTTGCTCAGCAGTGTTGCCAATAATGATAATGCTTTTTTCCTGTTTCTGCTCATTATACTTTGCATCAAGTTGTACTAATCTTTTCAGATTTTTCTGAAATGTCTATTCATTATGTCTTATTACACACCAGTATTCTATTACATTTATATGCCACAAGTTGTCCAACCACTCCTGAATTGATGGGCATCCTCTTACTTTCCAATATTTTTCCAACATTAATAGGGATGCTATCAATATATTTTTCACATGTAGGTGTTTTTCCATTTTTTTATAATATCCTTGGGATATAGACCTAGTAGTCTTATTGTTTGTAAAAAGTTTATAGCACTTTGGACATAGTTTCAAACTGCTATCCACATTGGTTGGATCAGTTCAGAATTCCACCAACAGTGCATTAGTGTTGAAATTTACCCATATCCTCTCCAACATTTATCATTTTCTTTTATTTTTGTTATATTGACCAATCAGATAAGTGTAAGGTGGTGGTACTTCAGAATTGTTTTAATTTTCATTTTTCTAATCAAAAGTGATTTAGAACACTTCTGCATATGTCTGTAGTTAGCTTTGATTTCTTCAGCTGAAAACTATCTGTTCATATCCCCCTAACCACTCATCAGGTAGGAAATTGATTATTTTCTTATAAATTTATGAGACCTTTATTGGAGACACTGATTTAGAGATTGTTTGTTTCTGCTTGCTTTGTTGATCTTGGCTGTATTGGTTTTCTTTGTACAAAAGCTTTTTAAATTTAATATAATAAAAATGATCAATTTTGTAGTTTTTAATGTTCTCTATCTCTTTTTTGGTCATGAATTCTTCCCTTCCCTATGATTCTGACCAGTACATTCTTCCTTGCTCTTCTAATTTGCCTATGGTATCACCTTTTATTTCTAAATCATGCACTCATTTTGACCTTATCATTGTGTGTGGTGTGATATGTTGGTCTATATCTAGTTTTTCTTTTCCCTTTTTCCCATTTTACCAAAAGATTTTGTCAGCTAGTAAGTTCCTGTCCCTAAAAATGGAGTCTTTGGGTTTATCAAACACTGGAATACTATGGTTATTGACCTCTGTGTCTTATGTACCTAATCTATTTCACACGTCCACCAGTCTTTTGTTAGCCAGTCCTAGATTGTTTTGATGACTACTGGTTTATAATA
This sequence comes from Pseudocheirus occidentalis, assembly GCA_028646575.1. Lineage (NCBI taxonomy): Eukaryota > Metazoa > Chordata > Mammalia > Diprotodontia > Pseudocheiridae > Pseudocheirus > Pseudocheirus occidentalis. The sequence continues at coordinate 155,434,545 of CM053595.1, forward strand.
TAGCTTGAAATTTGGCATTACTAGACTACATTGTTTTTTTTCTTTCTATTAATCTCCTTGATATGATTAACCTTTTGATCTTCATGATGAAATTTTTTTTCTAGCTCAGTCACCTAAGTTTTTGATAGATTGATGGACCTAGCAAAGAATAAGTAAATTATTTTAGGTAAAATTGTCATTTTTATTATATTGTCTCAGCCTACCCATGAGCAACTGATATTTTTGCCCCACTCATTCTGGACTGACTTTGTCGTCATTAAAAGTGTTTTGTAATTGTGCTTTCATGGTTCCTAGGTTTATGATGGCAGATAGACTCCCAAGTATTTTAGTTGGCAATATATAAAAATGATGATGATTTATTCAGGTTTATCTTATATCTGGGAATTCTGCTAAACTGAAGTCACGTAGAAACTGACTGTTAGAGGCTGCCTATTTGCATGGGGCTGAGCTGAATTATGTTGTAGTTTTCAGAGCTGGAATATACCTGTTTCACTGGTCCCTCCGCAAAGGTGTGTGTACATATCTGTGTGGGCTGGGAGGGGGTGGGGGGAAAGGGTCTTTGTGCTGGTGTTTGCTTGCTGAACCATTCTTGAACTCAGGATCTATTGCTTGTTTGCTGAGCTAAGACGATACTGACTTACTGGTATACTTCTTGTTCTGGTTGGAGTTTGCCTGAGTTAAAAAGAACTTTTTTAGTGATTTTCCAAGTTTCTTAAACTAAAAGATTGTTTCATTCTGTCTTTTTGCTATTTCTGCTTTTCTAGGATTTGTTTCAGGGTGCTATTTTAAGGTTGTTTAGAGACGAATTTTGAAGAGTTAAAGTGCTTTATTGTTTATTTTGCCATCTTGACTCCTGGAAGCCTCTAGAATTCTTCTGTTGTTTTTTTCTGTTTGGTTTAGTTAAGGTTTCTAGAGAAATAAATCATTTTCAAAATATCACTAATTGATTTTTCAAGGTCATTTGTTATGGAGATTAGAGAACTTATATCTTCTATTTTTTTTCTGTTCCAATATTTTTATTCCAAATAAATGAAGAAGTTCTGATGTTTTTATCCTGTTTCCAGAGTGAACTTCTCTACTGGCCTAAGCTTTGTATTCTATTTTCATTTTTTTCTGGTCAACATCAAATCTAATTTATAATTTCCTTATTTAATATTTTGCTCCATTTCTTCTAATCATTCTTCTAAATCTTATGACCTTTTTTCTCTAACTTTCCACATGTAATTATTTTGGGGATGATTTTTCCTTTTCATTTTACCTCTTGAGCTCTTAAGTTAAAAGATTTCTTTATTATTTTATGTATTGTCTTCTTTTCTCATATTTTACAGTCTTGGTCATTGGCTTGGAATTTTGTGCTAAGGCTATTTCACACTTGTACTGTTCAAAGATTTGGACAGAACTCATTTGATAATGTTCTCCATATGCTTTGGATATAAATGCTACTATTACTACTACTGTTAATCCCAACTGGGTAACTGGTATTAGTGTCAACATTCTTTATCAATCTCTAACTTCCTGTTTTAATCTCCAGGTGGTTTATTTTGAGTTCTGGCCTTAAACACACCATTGTTTTGTTTTTCCTTCCATGAACATCAATTGGGAGATGTTTTCCTCATCTGTTGCAATCTAAGAGCCTCTGGTATACTGTATAACTTCCCAAACATAGGAATTAAGGTGTTGAGTTGGTCTTATCTCTTCCTGTGATTTCTAATGATTTGAAAAATGCACAGTCAAGGGGGCGGAGACAAGATGGCAGCATAGAAGCAGCAAGATTCCACAGCTTCCACATAACCACCCTAAAAACCCATAAATATGACCCCAGACAAAGTCTAGGACTCTCAGACTCACAAAAATACAGAAACACATCTCTCGCTGAAGGCAGGAGGGGCTCACTGCAGCAGGCCAGGAGCCAAGGCCAGCCCAGCCTGAAATGGAAAAGAGGCCAGGCCAGGCCCCAGGATGGTTGGGAGGAGCTGAGCCGCAGCCAGTCTACAAGAGAGAAGAGCTATCACATCTCCACATCTACCAAGGCATGAAAAGCAGGGACTGTAGAGGGGCAGCTTGGCAGGAAGGGCTCATCCAGCAGTGCGGGGCGGCTGGGAGCCAAGACCAGCCCATCCCAAAAGTGAAACGTGGCCAGGCCAGCACCAGGGAGGGCAGGAAGAGCCAGGCTTCCCAAGCCACAGCTTTAGTCTACTTCAGAGAAGATCTACTACAACTGAGGGGATCTTCACATCCAGCAATAAGAATTAGAGATGATCAATGAAAGTGAAACTTTGAAACTTAATTTGGGGAAGGAAAAGCAGTTTGGCCAATCTGCCCCCAGGGCAAGGAAGCAGTGGGGGAAGGGCAGTAGTTGCTGTAACAGGAGGCAGCTGCCACTGGGCTGCTTCAGAGTCCCTGGCCTGCAGACTCCTCAGGGGGCCTGATTCAATTGATCAGGGCCAAGTGCTCTTGTGTTGAGTGGCCTGTGCCCAGATCATGGTCTCGGGTGGTGGTCCTGGAGTGCACTTTCAGCAAGCCAAAGCTGGGGGGGGGCTGCAAAACCACCCGTAATAGCTCCAGCAGCTGGGAAAATGCCAGTGATTTGGAACAGAGCTTTCCCCCATGGAAGCAATGTTTCACAGAGCTAAAAAAAACAACCAATTAATTGATTGGCCAACATGAGGAAAAGGAAGTAAAATAATAACAGCGATAAAACTCTAGTATCCTTTTTTATGGACAAAAAGGATCAAAGCATGGAATGGGAGGAAGACAACACAGTCAGAACTCCCACACCAAATGCTTCCAAGACACTTGAAGAATTCTTAGCAGCTACAGATCAGCTGAAAAAAGACTTTGAAAAACAAATAAAAGAAGGGGAGGAAAAATTGGGAAAAGAAATGAGAATGATGAGAGAAAATCATGAAAAGAGAGTCAACAACCTGACTGAAGAAAACAAAATGTTAAAAAATAGATTAACTCAAATGACAAAAGAGGCCCAGAAAGACAATGAGGCAAAGAATGCCTTAAAAAGTCAAATTTCTCAGG
>CM053595.1:155438074-155460700 GCA_028646575.1 Pseudocheirus occidentalis
ATTGGCTTTGTTTGTACAGAAACTTTTCAATTTAATGTAATCAAGGTTATCCATTTTGCATTTTATAATGCTCTCCAACTCTTCTTTGGTCATAAAGTCTTCCCTACTCCATAAATCTGAAAGGTAAACTATTCCTTGGGAAGCAGACTCTTAAAAATGCATAGACCAGAAATAAGATCCAAAAAGAAAGATCGAAACAGAACAGTCTTGAAAGTAATGTTTGTTAAGTGTATAATATTTTTCAATAGCAGTATGAAATATAGATTCATGATTTCACATACAATCCTTGTTTTGTGTTCTTTCATATATGTGGAAATGTTCCTTTTAGGATTTTAAGTTCAAAATTAAAAATAAAATATTTTTAAAAGAAAAAAAACAATTATTACATTTTGTTTAAAAAGCATAGGCAATGGAGAAAGAATTCAATCGGAGAGAGCTACTATGGGAATAGAGAAGACTGGTGTTCTTTTTCGGAGGAGGACACTGAAAGAAACCTTCTACACCAAAGAGTAATGTCAAATTTACCTGCTCAAAAAGAATTCATTGAAGAAGTTCAAAAAGATTTTCAAAATCAAATAAGAGAGATTGAGGAAAAAATAAAAATAAGAATAATAAAAGAAAAGCAAGAAGATTAGAACAAGAAAGTCAACCAATTAGAAAAGGAAATTCAGCATCATAAGGAAGAAAACAACTCCTTGAAATCTGAATTGGGCAAGAGGAAGCCAGTGAAGTTATGAGAAGAAGAAATAAAAAGACAAAATATGAAGAATGAAGAAAGAGAAGACCATATGAAACATCTCATAAAACTATACATGTAGAGAACAGATCAAGAAGAAAAAAAGACATAATAATAATTGGACTACCTGAAAGTTCTGATTAAAAAAAAAGAATCTTGATATAATAACACATGAAAAAAAGAAAATTGTCCTAAAGCAGTAGAACAAGAGAAGGAAAGTAGAAATAGAAAAAAATCCATTCATCACTACCCAAAAGATATCCTACAAGGAAAACTCACAGAAATATTGTGAATTTTGAAATGTCCAGTTCAAGAACAAAATGTTATAAGCAATAAGAAAAAAAATTACATATGATTTTACTACAGTTGAAATCACGTACGACCTACCAATGGCAATGCTAAAAGATCACAGGTCTTGGAACACTATGGAAGAGCAAAAGAACTGGGGCTCTGACTGAAAATATCATACCCAGGAAAGCCAAGCATAATGTCAAATAGAAAAAAATGGACATTTGATGAAGTGTCAGATTTCTTTCAATATTGTTTAATAGATTTGACACACAAGAGCCAAGAGAAATATAAGGTGCATACCCGTCACCAATTACAAGAAACTCACTAAGGATAGAAAACTTACCTTTTATGTATGGAAAATGAAAAACCTATGTCTAAGGAAGTTATTAGTATTTAGGTAGCTCATAAGAAAGTCTGAAGTAGACCTGAATATGACATGACTTTAATAAGTAAAACCTTTCAAGAATAGTTAAAACAGAAATTATTTCTATGCAAATGATGTGGAAGAGGAAGAACCAATATGAAGGAATTAGATAGAACTAACCTAACTAATTAGGTTAGTTCTGGAAACCTACATTCATTGGGAATGGTTTCAAGAGGGGAAAGTGCATATGCATCTAGAAAAATATGTCTTCTAAATTAAAAATAGAAAGAAATCTCCAAGGGTATAGACATGGGGGAGAGGATAAAGGATGAGTCTTTCTTTAGAGGAGAGGGTGAGGGAATAGATTAAAAGGGGGTGTAGAAAGGAGTTTAGATTTAGGGAATGGGAGGACAAGGGAGTGAACTTTTGAGGGGAAGGAGGAAAGAATGGGTCCAAGGGGAATACAAAAGGTATTTAGATTGAGGGGAATGGCAAGGTAAGGGAGGGATTGATGGAGTGGAGAAAGAGTAAGTAATAAGAGGGCAAGGGAGCAGACATAAGTAAAGCAGAGGAGTTAGGAAAAATAGAAAAAAAAATATGTACAAACAAAAACAAAATTGTGAGTAGGACCTCTTAGTAAAAGTATATATTTATATATGTATGCATGTACATATGTATGTATATATGTATACATGTATGTATATATCAATACGTGTTTATAAATATATCCATGATCAATTGTAGCCTTGGAGTGCTGGGTAGGGGCAAGGAAGGTGAAAAAAGTAAAAAGTGTATACCAGAGAACAAAAGAAAACCTACAATTATGAAATTAAAAAAAAATGTTTCCACAGGTGCAGGAAAGTGGGTTTTCTACACCTAGCTGCTTTTTGCAAAACCAATTCTGTCTGGGGACTTTTCATAGCAACACGTGTTAGTGATTAATAGGGGAGCTTTCGCCAAGAATAAAGGGGCTTTTTGCATAAACAATTCTTAGAATAGGGGGAAAACTAGTCTTAACTGAGTCTATGGTTATGATAGGGTAAGTAGGTCAGTCAGGCTCTAAGTACACGTGGTTATCTGCTTCATGAATACCATCCTCTCCTCCTGGGAGGAACTAAGTCTCATTTTAATGTACTTGAGATGTATGTGAATGTTTTTGAATGGAATGGGGAACATGAAATAAGTGTGCTGGGGAGCTGTACACCTCAAAGTACTCAACCAATGAGGAAATGAAGGAGGGACTTTGAGTTTTGGGGACAGGGGATTTAAACTGTGTAATTTTCATCTTTGATGTGTGTTGCTGAGTAGGCGGCACACCCTTTTTATTGCAAAAATAGTAGAATAAATGAGCTTGCCTCATCTACCTCGGGAGTCTTTGTCTTTCCTCTGGAATTTTTGTAAATAATACAAGGAAACAAAGAAAAGGACAGCTTTCAACTTAACACACAATATTTTATGTGTAGGCTTTCTTGAAAAAAATTATTGCTATATATTTTGAATTTTCTAGTATGCTCTTCATGTGACACGTTTTTCTTATTTCATATTTAAGCTTACAATTTTTCATTTTCTTATTATGTATTGAAGTTTTAGAAAAAAATGAAAAACGTGTTTTTACCTATTCTCAGCCTCATTTCTTTTGAGTAATAGTTCCTCTCCATGCTTTGTATATAGTTTCCTGTAAAAGTGAATCATCTGAATAAATCATTATGAAAAAAATTTCCATTAATTTGAATCATTTTAATAAACAATAGTATCCAAACTGGAGTATGTTTTGTTTTGTTTTTTAAATAAAGTGGTTTTCTTTTCTGTAGGTAGAGTTTGTTTTCTGGTGTTTCAAAAGCACCAAGATTTAGAAATAACAGCAAACTGCCTTAGATGATAGAGTAGGAGTTCTTAAATTGATATGTATCAACATTTTTAAATGACAAATATATTTAAATATAATTGGTTTCTTTTTTAATCTTATGATTTTTATTTTATGCACTTAAAATATTTTTATGATAAAGAGTCCATAGTTTTCACCAGAATGCCAAAGGCATCCACAACACATGCAGCAAAGATTAAGACCTACTTATAGAGCAGTTGTTAAAAGTAGAAGGTACAGAGAATCTTTATTTTCTCACATTAGTCTTTGAGATTTAGAAATCTTATAGATGAGTTTACTTTTTGTTTGAATTTTCAATCATTTATAAGAAATATCAGAGGGAGCAAGAATTGGCTGAGTAAAAAGCAGCTTGGAATATTAAAAAAACAATGTAAAACAATGTGTAATTTTCCAGAAAGTTTTTTTGGAGTTGAGTCTTGGCATACTTCTTTCATAGCTACCTCACATTATCACCATTGTCACTTTTTAAAATTATCCCTTGACTATGTTCATATCAAGAGGAATAACAATTTCAAGCAAAGGTTTTTCCTTACTTTCATTTTTTTCATCACCACTGGATAAACAGGATATTACAGGATGGAATTGCTACAAAGCAGGAGCTCCAGGATTTGCGTGGACTTGCTTATTGTGTTCTTTGACTCATGGAGTTTTGAACTGGTTGGAAAATTTAAGTGCTCTAGTTTTATGTACTTTTGTAATTTATTGCTGATTCTAGGTCAGCTTAAACTTTAATAACCAGCATTTCTCAGCCTGTGGGTTATGTTCAATTTGGAACAAAGAAAATACATCTTGCATATCAGATAGTTACAATACAATTCATAACAGTAGCAAAATTACAGTTATGAAGTAGCAACGAAAATAAATTTATGATTGGAGGTCACCACAACAAGAGGAACTGTATTAAAGGGTTGCAGTATTAGGAAGGTTGAGAACCACTGAGGGAAAAGAATCAGGGATTTTGTAAATGTCTACTACTTAAATATATTATATCTAGAGTTTCCAGAGCACTTATTGTTGTTGTTTTAACAGATCAACTTTGAGGACTGCAGTAATGTCCAGTTTCTATAAACTTAATAAAGCTGGTCTTTACCCAATAGACTGACAGGGCATTCCAAGACTTCCTAGGTTGTTAGGACCTGCCAGAGCTTATGTCTCAGGGTAAAGACATTTGAGGTCTAAAGGTCACCTGTGCTCCATGATGAATCATTGGGGTGGAATTTTAATATAGTTGTAAATAATAGCTTTAATTAGTACCATTGAGAAGAATAGAAAACATAAAAATGATTAAATATTATAATATAGAAATTCTGATTCCCATACATAGTCTTTTAGTTTCTATATAACTGATTTGGAAAAGAAAATCTAGTATTCTTTACAAATATATCATAAATTATTTGCTATTTCAAAAACTGGAAAGAAATCATGACAGAAATCTACAAAAAAAAGCTTTTTTGTGAAAGTTTTTTTGGTCTTCTTTTATTTTCTTGTTAAAGCAATGCACATAACTTATTTATGTATTTTAACTGGATTTTTTATTTCATCTGTGTGGAAAATTCTCTGTGAGGAAACTCTTGTGAACAAAGCATGTTTGTACTTGCTCTGCAATTTATATTCTTAGGATGTTTCCTGGGTCATTGGAGGCAACTTGGTGGTACAGTGTAGAACATTGGTCTTGGAGTCAGGAAGACCTAAATCCCAGTATGGATCAGACACTTAGGAAATGTGGGTAAGTAACATGAGATCTGTCTCCCTCAGGTTCCTAAATAGTAAAATGGGAGGAATAACTGTGCTGAATTCTCAGTGTTTCTTTGAAGAATAAATAAGATAATATTTGAAAAGAGCAAAATGCACAACACACAGTAGGAACTTATTTGATATTTGTTTCCTTAATTTCCTCCTCTGAGAGATTATATCATATATAGGCCTTAAATCTAAGTCTTATCCACAAATTCAGCTCTTTATTAACTATGTCATGACTGTTTCTCTATTTCCATGATTAGGGATCAGAGAATCCTGGTTTTCATAGCCATAGAGTCTGGTTAGTCCCCAGAATACCTTCCAAATTTGAAATTCATGAGCCCATGAAAGCTGATCAAATGACCCAGTTTACAGAAACAATGGAACCCCAGGAAAGAGTAAGAAATTTGAAAAAGTAAAATGATTAAGCTAACTCATAAAAGGAAGCAATACAGCAACAGCCACATTGTGCAATGACTGAATTTGATGGATTTAGCTCTTCTCAGCAATGCAAGGTTCTAAGCCAGCTCTAAAAGACTCACAATGGAAAATGCTATCCACATCCAGAGAAAGAACTTTGGAAACAAAATGAAGATGGAAACATACTATTTAGTCTCCTTTTCTTTTGTTGTTTTGTGTTTCTTCTTTCATGCAATTTCTCCAATTAGTTTTAATTCTCCTTTTTACATCATGACTAATGTGAAAATATGTTTAATATGAATGTATAAGTAGAGCCTGTATCAGATTGTATGCCATCCTCAGGAGGAAGTAAAAGAGGGGTGGATAGAAAATTTGACAATCAAAATCTTGTGGAAATAGATGTTGAAAATTAAAAATTAATTAAATAAATCCAATAAAAAGAAAGGACATGCTAGTGGGAACAAAATGATAATAAGAGGAAAACTAAAGATAAACTAGATGAATGATTGTATTGCTCAGGCAAAATCTTAGTACCTGTTATCTATAGAACTCCAGGTCACTACTACCCTTCCTTCCTCAAAGAGTTCTTTTATCCTAATTAAAAGGGCCATCCCTTTATTCACTTCTTAAAGAGGCCTATTCACTGAATGGGCATTACCTCACTCTGAAAAATTCTAATCCTAAAAGGGCAATGGTTTCCCATTATATCCTTAATCATCAACAATCATCATGATGAATATCTGGTTACTGGATCCAGATGACTCTGGAGGAGAAAGTGAGGCTGGTGACCTTGAAAAGCCCTTCCTCACTCAAATCAAAGTCATCTTCAAATCATGTCATCATTTCCCTGGTACTATGACTTTGAAAACAAAGGACAAAACACAAGACAACAACATGATGAACAAGTTTTCTTTTTTTTTGACTTGTTTATTTACTTTTAGTTTACAAGATTCAGTTACAAGATTCACTTGAGTTTCAGATTTTTCTCTCCTCCCTTCTCTCCTCCCTCCCCATAGTGGCGTACCATCATGTATGGAATCTGTAAACACTTTCACATTGTACAATAGTCTGTGTTGTAACCAATGGATTGAATAGTGGGAAAAAATAAACAAAACCAGACATGGAAAAGAACAATAGCATGTGTTGCTTCAGTCTCCATTTAAACTCTGGTCTTTCTAGACCTTTCGCTGAGTGTACAGATCTCCTTCCATTCTGAGACTTGTAGAGCTGTCTTTAATCTGTGCATTGCTGAGAGGAGTCCAGTTTATCAAGGTTGGTCATCACACATATGATGTATCTGTGACTGTGTACAAATTTTTCCTGGTTCTGCTCTTCTCATTTAGCATCAGTTCATATAAGCCTCTCCAGGTAATTATGAAGTCCATCTCCTTCCCATTTCTTATAGCACAATAGTATCCTCTAAGTTTCCAGTTTTTTGCCACCAGAAAGAGAACTGCAATAAATATTTTTGTACATATGGATCCTTTTCCTACTTCTATGATCTCTTTGGGATACAACCCCAAAAGGGTATTACTGGATCAAGTGGTATGCAATTATTTATAGCCCTTTGATCATAGTTCCAGATTGCCCTCCAGAATGGTTGTATCAGTTCATAGCTCCCCAAAAAAAGTTTTCTCTCTTCTCCAAGTCTTGCCTTCACATTATGATACTTTTTAATATATATTTGGATTTTCCCTCAAATACCATAATACTCAAACAGCCTGAGTTCCCCAACTTCCTCATCTCCTGTGACCTATTCCTATACACTACCTCAGCTACAGAAAGCAGGATATACTGTTGATTTTGCTATTACTCACAAATGTACCAACTCCACATTCAAGAATTGCAAAATATCTTTTACTAACAATAATCCAATCACTTCTCCCCCTGGCCCTCTGCTTTGCCTTGCAATACCCCACTCTTCCTTTGCAACATGATTCCAAATCTTTTGACACTTCAGTGACTTTCAAGTCTGTCTCCCCTGCATTAACTACTCCATCCTCTTTTTTAGCATCTTGGCCCCTTGGGGATAAAATTCAATTCTATACTGTACTCCTGTCTGGAGTCCATGTGACACCAACATGATATTCACAGCCCCTATGGTAGCTATAATTCTGCTGGCATAATTCTGTATCACTAAATATAACAGTCTATCCACATGGAAGACACAACCAAAACATTTGTTCAAACTCCAGAAAAACAAATCCCAACACCAGAAAGTCAAATCCATCATCACAACAAAGAAATCTATTAACAATTACAATACAGAAGGCACTGACATCCCCAAGCCATCCATTTGCTAGGGCCTTCCCACAAATGAACACTTTCACCTTGCTGCCTGCTTCCTCTTTCTCCTTCAGCTCTAACTACTCTGACCAACTCCCTTTTACTTCTCTCCAGCTCACCCTCTTCCTGTTCCACCCATTCAGCAAGCTCCCCCGACTACAGGTTTCCATATGACTCAAGCAGGTCACATGAGCCTATTAACAGATGGGAAATATGTTCCTATTGAGCAAAAATGTATTAACAATATGTTCCACCCCAAGAGCTTTCATATCCATTACATAGGTCAATTGTGCAACTGTTATCAACAGAACTTTACAGCTATATAAGAGGGATAACACAAAATAAGTACATAAAACAATATCCGAGGATGGGGTTTGAGCATGAACACCCTTTCTTTCCCCCTCAAACAAATGAGGAGCAAAATCTTGGGGTAAAATGCAAAGATCTCTTCTTCCATAGCTACTTCCTGCTGAAATTAGACATAGAGATGTCCCTGCCCCAGGAGGTTCTATTTGAGAGGTCAGTTCTTTAGTTGGCATCTGGAGTTTGGTTGATGCCAGGTTCAGAGGTGACACATTGCAGTCATGGACAGGGGGTGACATCTGGCTTTAGGAATCAGGCATCTACAGGTGAAGGGTAGTAATTATGTAAGAAAAATCTAGCCAACAATTTTAACAGAAAAAAATGTTAAAAAACCAGAAGCAGGGTAGATATAAGATAAGCCATGCTTCTGGAATCCATGAACCCATTATCATAGCCGTATTTGATACTGTTTACTGTTTTCTAATGTGTAGTTTTGGGGTCATCATTCTGGCTAGAGACATAGTTTCTTTAATATGAGCTAGTCTGGTTGATTTCCTATTCCCCCTGCAAGTGTGAAAAACTTAAATACATATATTTCAGGAGGATCTGTAGGGGTAGTTCTTACTGACCTATTCACTTTAATGTGAAGTCCCTTTTCTCAGTACATTTTATGTAGTTCATTAGTAGGAATATCATTTTTATTCTAAAATATACCCCTGCTCTCAATAGAGCAGTAACCAATTCTTGTCTTTTTGAAAAATGTATTTATTATTATTTGAGCTTTCAACATTAATTTCCACAAGATTTTGAGTTATAAATTTTCTACCCATCTCTCCTCTACGCCAACCCAAAGACGGCAAGCATACTGAAATTCTTTCCCCAATCTGCCCTCTCTTACATCACCCCATGTCTCCCCTTCCTTTTTGTAGGGCAAGAAATATTTCTATACCCCAGTGCCTGTATATCTTGTCTCCTGGTTGCATGTAGAAGCAATTTTTAACATGGGTTTTTAAAACATTGAGCTCCAGGTGCATGTAGAAGCAATTATTAACATTGGTTTTTAAAACATTGAGTTACAGATTCTCTCCCTTCTTCCCTCCTCTTCGCCTCAACATAGGTTATACATATGTAGTTATGCAGAATATTTCCATAATAGCCATGTTGTGAAACACTAACAATATTTCCCTCCATCCTATCCCACCCTCCACTTATTCTATTTTTTCCTTTGACCCTGTATCTTTTCAAAAGTGTTTGCTGCTAACTACCCTCTCCCCCCAGTCTTCCCTCCCTACTATCATCCCTCTTCTTATCCTCTTTCCCCCTACTTTTTTGTAGGGTAACATACCAAATTGAGTCTGTATGTTATTCCCTCCTTAAGCCAAATCCAATGAGAATAAGGTTGACTCATTTCCTTTTATCTTCCTGCTCTTTCCCTCCATTGTAATAGCTTTCTCTTCCCTCTTTTATATGAGATAATTCACCCTCTTCTATCTTTCCATTTCTCCTTCTCCTAATGGATTCCTCTCTCCCCTCTTAATATTATTTTTTTAGATATCATCCCTTCATATTCAACTAATCTTGTGCACATTGTATATACATGTACACACATGCAGGTGTATACACACATACACACATCTAAACATATATATGTATACACATATATACACATGTACATGCATACATGTATGTAGATATATGTCTGGCATACATATTCCCTACAACTATCCTCACACTGAGGAGTCTCAAGAGTTACAAATATCCTTCCATGTAGCAATGTAAAGGGTTCAACTTTAATAAATTCCTTATGATTTCTATTTCCTGTTTGACTTTTCATGCTTCTCTTGTTTCTTGAATGTGAAGGTCAAATTTTCTTTTCAGCTGTAGTATTTTCATCAAAAATACTTGAATATCCTCTGTTTCACTGAATGACCATATTTTCCCTGAAGCATTATACTAAGTTTTGCTGGGTAGGTGAACCTTGGTTTTAATCCTACGTCCTTTGCCCTTCAGAATATCATATTCAAAACCATTATATTCCTTAATGTAGAAGCTGTTAGATCTTGTGTTATCCTGATTATATTTCTCAGTACTCAGACTCTTTCTTCCTGAGTACTTGTGATATTGTCTTCTTGACCTGGGAACTCTGGAATTTGGCTATAATATTCCTAGGAGTTTTCCTTGTGGGGTCTTATATTCAAGAAGAGATCAGTGGATTCTTTCAATTTCTAGTTTACCCTCTGGTTCTAGAGTATTAAGCCAGTTTTCTTTAGAAATTTCTTTAAAGATGATGTCTAGGCTCTTTTTTCTTCATGTCTTCCAGGTAGTGCAATAATTATAAATTATCTCTCCTGGACTGATTTTCCAGATCAGTGGTTCTTCCAATGAAATATTTCATATTACCTTCTATTTTTTGTATTTATTTGGATCTGTTTTACAGTATTTTGATTTCTTATAAAGTCATTAGATTCAATTTGTTCCAGTCTAAGTTTGAAATATATATATTTTTTCCTTCACTGAGTTTTTGAAATTCCGTTCCTATCTGGCTAATTATGCATTTTAAGGCACTCTTCTCCCCACTGACATTTTGGGGGCCTCTTTTGCTAGGCCTAGACTGTGCTGGCCACAGCAAAGAAAATAACACCTTAAAAAAGACTAATTCAATGCCAAAAGAAATAAAGAGAAAGTGAGAGAAAGCTTGTAGCTGGATAAGAAAAGCAGAAGAGAGATGGGGATGTATTCCATAGTCTGTTTATTGCAGAACTATTTCATATAGAGCCAAAGCTACAAGAAAATCATAGAGCTTATATTCCTTATTTCAGGGGTGATTACGTGACTTGTGTCTTGCCTTTCTCCGGACCTCAGACGAAGGCTAATCAGCCATCAAGATCTTTATCCTAAAACCACCTCCTGGGGCACAATAGACCTGGAGTCCTAATCAGGACTTGCAAATTAACTTTCAGTACAGTCTTTAGATATTCACTAAACTACTGAGAGCATCCACCCAACAAGATTATACTTTCCTTGCATATCTGCCTAATGATCTTGTAGAACTGGGGAGCTAGTGTGCCAAGACCTCAGAAAGCCTTGGCCCCCAAAATCTCCCCCACTTTATTTGTTTATAAGAGAGGGGAACATCCCATTAACAAAGCCCTAAAGACTTCTGAGCACTCTCTGCTCCTCCCCTATATGCTTATGCGGGGGGGCATCCCATTAACAAAGCCCTAATAGACTTCTGAGAGCTCTCCTTGTACCTCTTGTAGCGCATAGGGCCATGGGCAGAATCATGCAGCTGGATGTAATATATAACTTCTTGAATGATTCAAGAAAAACAGGAAATAAGGATGGGTAAGCAGGTACATAAACCCAATAATGCCACCCCTATTCCTATGTAGGTTATAATTTGTTGTGTTTGCCCAGGTAATATCCCTTGAGCTCTCTTAATTCAATCCATTATATTCTGTGCCCCAAGATCTGGTAATAAGGATTGTTGTCTTTCTTTATCCATGAGGTGGGCCAGGTTCTCCAAGTCATTTATATCAAGAGATGTGTTATGGTCACCCCCAAAGCCCATTAAGATGATTTTTCATTTGGACTATGCCGTCCTCTGACTCATTATATTTTTTGTTTACCATACAGAAATACATATATCTATAATCACATATTAACTTTTGCTTAAGTTGCATCAGCTCAATTTCTTCAGCTAAGGCAATTACATCATCTCTGAGCTGAGTTATTGTTTTATAAAAATTCTTTTTGATTTCTGATTGTAACAGAAATCCTCGTGAAACATTGGCAGACCATTCATGCAAAAACTGAGCTTGCACTATCTGATTTTGTACAGTGCTAACAAAAGTAGACATAGCAACACAGCTCACAACAGTAGAAATTAAAGCAATTATCCTAAAACAACAACACAAGAAATACATCCATTTTTTCAATTAGAACCCAATTGGTGATTGATTTGAGCAATAAAATGATCAGCAGAAGAGTAAAACCAATTTTCACTCTCCACAGGAAGCATAAAGTACCAGGTCTTCTTGCAACAAATAGCAATTGTCCCAAAGTATTATCATGACATTCAGAAACCTTACAATTAATACAGGTTACATTATAATGCTTATCAACCCTTAGTGATTTTTACATTGCTATTGTTTCCCCACATGAATGCATATCTCCCCTCTAGACAGACTCATACAATGGTGTGGTCAATTTTGCTTAAGTATGTCCAATTAGGAGCAAAAGCAGAAAAGACTGTTGTTATTGGGGAAGTATCCAAACCAATTTCTTTAGGATACCCTCCATGTCTCTATTTAATGTTTATACTATTGTGCCAGGAAACAATGGCACAAACTTAATGGCAAGTAGATACATCAGTCCTACAGTTCAACAATGTGAGATCCGTGTGCCCTCATTTTGGCTCTGGCTCCTTCTCCTCTTCTGTCAGGCTCCCCGGGTTCTGGTCCTGGTGGTGGGGCGAGTTTATGGTCTCTGAATTTGTTGACACAGGACTTGTACTCCTTTCTGGTATCCAAACTTCCTTCTTATCATCTGTGGAAACACACAAAAAAACCTTGGCCTCACACAGAGTGCAGACCTTACTGTTGTCCCTTAACATTTTTCCACATCACCCATTCAGTAGCTGCCGTTGCCTGGTTCTGTGACCTTTTGGAATTGCCAATTGTATGGTAAGTAATGATAACCCCAGAACTGATCTCAGAGTTCCGAGGTACCAGGTCCCCCCTTTATTTTTGAAGAGCAGTTTTAAGGGTGCAGCTTTTCTTAGCTAGAACAGTGGGGTTGCAAAGCATGGTAAATACCCCATTGAAGGCAGAATATACATGTATATAATTCAGAGGGGAATTGGGGCTAAGTGCCTTGCCCAAACTCACAAGACTAGTATGTCTGAGGTCAGATTTGAACTGAAGTCCTCCTGACTCTAATTATTAAAAAAAGCTTTTGGAGGATCCTTAAGTAATTAATTTCAAACCAATAAGGTGCTTCTAATAAAACATGCTTGCACCATAAAACACTGTCTAAACAGGTATTATTTCCACAATAGTAATAAACTTTGAAGTTGGCCTTTTCATTAATACAAAATTATTCCACAATTTACCTCCCTTTAAGAAATTTGCACTGAAACTTTTCCTCACATAGAAGACATTTCTGATCTAGTTTCAGTAATTAATAGAATAACAGGTAGGTCCCTCAATCAGTTGTACTCAATTATTCTAACCAAAAACCAATTACCAGAAATTACATCACTTTAAAGGGCTCCTTTAGAGACTGAAGGTAGGGCTTAGTGAGGGACTTCATAGCCTGAAGTATTTTCTGCCCCTCCTTGCTTCCTTCCTGGTAGAGAAATTCCTTACTTAATTAAGATAAAGACTCTTTAGGCAATCCTCCTGAACTTAAAGTTCACAGTAAATTTGAATCCTTTTACAAATTTTAAATTTCTTATTGCCCCTTTCCTGGGATCAATGATCAATAAGGTTTCCAGGGGTCACCTAGATGAGGTCAGACTCCAGTAGTGAGTGGTTAAGGAGTTCCTGGAGGCTACTGGAGACCATAGACAATGGTAGGCCACGCCAGTCCAAGGGTGGGAACAAGAGCATCAAGGCTGGGAAACTATTGCAACAAGGGAGGGCTAAAGACTTGGGCAAAGTCACCACTTAAATCCCCTGACCTCAGGCAAATGTCTTCCCTGAGGAGGTTCAAATATTGAGGTCTGATTCTCCTTGTCCCTTTATCTACTAATCTGTTTGTTCCCCATCATCTTATAACGAAAGATCTTGTAAGATATTTCTTAATGAGAATATTTCCTTTTTTTAAAAAAACAAGTTATCCTAGTATCATTAACTGATACACAGTTCCTAAATTCTCTGGTCAAAAAAAATCTTTCCCACCTAATTGACAAAGTTAGGTTTCACTGGCCTTTTCTTCACATAATTACCAATAATTATGTCTCACAAATGTATTTCTTAAATGATAGCTGATACTTCCTTTTAAACAAAGAAAAATGTGAAAGTTTATGATTTCTTAAATTACAGTATTTCAAAATATGATAACACAACTATTTACCAATAACACAATAATTATGTTCTCACATTTAAACTTTTAAATCCAAAACCCATTTAATTACCAATCCAGTGACCTTAATTCAGCTGGATGTATTTTTCAAATTGAGCCACATCCCTCTAAATAAATATATCTCTCTATATATCTATACATCTTCATATATATTTTTCATTTGCTCAATAAGAGTTCTACAAAAACACATTTCCAATTCACCTTGCACAGAGGATCATCCATAACTACCAATAAACATTTATATACCTGGTTTTCTGAATAGCAGTAGTAACTTGACACATAACAATTACATTTTACACAATTTTTCTCGTCTTTTAGCTTCAACCCAATTTAGGTTAAAACTGAAACCATTCCTGGCTTACAATGGTCAGTTTTTATAACATATGAGGATTTTTACAATTTAGATACCATTAATTGCATTTCCAAAATGAGTAGAGGCTTTTCTCTACTCAAGTTGGGGAGGGTAATTCCCTACCATTCCTAAACCTTTTCTCTCTCATATTAAGTGAATTTTACAAATTTCCCAAATTAGTTATTTCAAAAATATTACAGCACGTGGGTCAGAGTGTCCCATTCCTCACTTTCTATTCCCATAAACGAATGTTACATTCCAGGGATTTACCAATTTGCCCAGTTATTTGGGAAGTAGAATGACTACACATACACATTGAAAATAGCAAAATTTCACATATGTGCATTGTGCTCACATCTTTCACTTCCACTTATTTTGATTACAGAACTTAGCCAAAATATGAAAGCAAGGACTTAATTAGATAGAACAGTTCTCCAACCATGTATCAATTTCACCTCATAGCCAGACTCAGGAAATAGTCAGGTGTGAAATATTTCTTGCCAAAGGAACACAATGGGTAAACTGAGTCAAGGTCCCATTCCCAACCTGAGGCTAGGATTGTCCTCTCAGCTTTTCCTGACACAGTTACATGTAAGAGTCATATTCCCTGAGTACCTTGTGGCATTTCTCTTCTAAGGTAAATTATTGACTACTGACTCTTGATGTATTTTAATGATCCATCAGACAATTCTCAAAACAGAATATGTTATAATCCCAAGAGCTTTTACCTCAGATGGCAAGTTTTGCTGATCAAGAATTTTATAAGGACACACCTATCAAATTTAAACTTGTCCTCATGTGAAAACCAATCATTAGAGATGTTTAATATTATATATTTGCGCATTCCCAGCATGCCACATTCCATGGTTAGGAACTCTATAACCCAAACAAGCTCTTTGGTGATCTTATAAAATGTGGGAGGGTGGAGAAAGACCCCCTAAAAAGAGCCGCCTTTTCCACCCCACAGAATGGAGCTGCCATGGGCTGTTTTTTTTTTTAATTCTTTTTTTTTTTGCTTTTTGGAGGGCAGTTGGGGTTAAGTGACTTGCCCAAGGTCACACGGCTAGTTTTTTGTTAAGTGTCTGAGGCTGGATTTGAACTCAGGTACTCCTGACTCCAGGGCCAGTGCTCTATTCACTGCACCACCTAGCCGCTCCTGGGCTATGTTTTTTGACTAGCCCTGAGGACTGCTCTGGATGGCAGAAGAATCCTCCTTTCCATACCACACACTCACACACACACACACACACACACACACACACACAGAGTTATCAATGAACAGTTTTAGGTTTTAGCAGTAAAACATAACCACAATCTTATAATTTTCATAAGCAATTGGCAAACTTGTTTTAGCTTATGGCACAAACAAGAAGCTTCAGATGATACCAGTTGTATTCCCAGATTATGTTATTGATAAAAGGATGGACTGTCTCTTACCTAGTGCATACAGCTGCTGGCTTCTTGCCTCCTGGGAGGCAAGGGTGGCAGGGGTTCAGGGCCATTACCAGCCAGGCCCCCAAGTTAGCTGATTCCCCTTCCCCCTCTTTCTTTTGCCATGTGGGGGAAGGTTCAAACCCTTTTTTCCTAATCTGGTCTGGGACAAGAAGAGTTAATAGAAAAGCTCCAGAGCTATTTTCAGTTGCTAAGCTCTTTCTAACTTTTCACTTCTATGCCTATCCCTTAAAATTTTGAGTGGGATGATGAATTTTAAGAGTAGTGCCCTTTCTTCCTTAGAATACCTTAAGCAGGCATCAGCGACCCTGTTTTCCTCAAATCACCTATTTAAGGCTGCAACAAACCTAGGAGTGAAACTTAGAAAATTCACAGTAGATTTTAATATAATTGTTAGCATTATCAAATTATCGCAACAAATTAGTTTGAAAATGAAAAATTTAATAGGCCTTTAGAATCACACAAGATTTTGCAAAACATTCCTCTGTAAAGAAGATTTTCCTGGGGGCGGCTAGGTGGCGCAGTGAATAGAGCACCAGCCCTGGAGTCAGGAGTACCTGAGTTCAAATCCAGCCTCAGACACTTAACAAAAAACTAGCCGTGTGACCTTGGGCAAGTCACTTAACCCCAACTGCCCTCCAAAAAGCAAAAAAAAAAAAAGATTTTCCTTTCCTTAAAAAAAAGAAAAGGTTTACAATTTATCCTGATGTTAAAGAAAATAACCACTAAACCTTAATAAAATAAATTAGATGGAAATTTTAAAGATTGGGATTTATCAAACCATGTTGATATAAAATGTCTTTTTAAGCATCACAAATCCAAACAGGGACACCAAAGCAAAAATTCTCAATAATCACAAATTCCTAAGTACCCAAGGATGGTTACCTTTTTCTAAATGAACTTTCCCAATTAAACTAGCCTTACCACAATAACAAAGCTTACCTGGCCTTTAAGAACTTAATAGGAATACACAGGGTTGAGCAAATCAAATCTGGATTTGTAATCACTAGTGGTAACATTTTAATGTCTAAGGTCCAATACTCTTAGCTTTTTAAAAGAGAAGACTAGGAAATGCATGAAGGCTTTGAGTTAACAACACAGGTTACAGAGACCCTGAAGGCGGGGTGTAAGAATCCCCAAAGAAAACCAAGTGCAGAGGCCCACCTCTCCAAACTCCTACAGGAGAGGGCAAGAAACAACACAGGGTAAAAAGTTCACTAAAGTGGAGCAAGGTGCTTTTTCTTTTAAGTTTTGGAGACCAATATTCTTCCTAAGTTTATTTAGTGACAAATTGCATTCCTAGATTATTTTGAAGTCATGCTGTGTTGCAAGGGAACACTAGGAACTTTTCCTTAAGATCTCCTTCCTGAATTCCCCTCCTAGCATCCTCCTAGTCACTTCTCACCACTTGTCCCAGCGTCCCAGGACAGAGGGGAGAAGGCAAATGTGACTGACCCCACATCAGGGCGTCCCCTTGTATGAGGGTCCACATTCCAACTGGCCTCCCAGAAGTCAGTGGAATTTCAGACGCCACTGGAAGTGTCTGGGCACTCCAGGAGTCTTGTTGCTAGGAAGAAAGTAGCAGCAGAAAGGTCTGGGGAAGAGAACAAGGAAAAGTGTGCTTACCTGTTATCCCAGTGGCTAGGAGAAGATCATCAGAATCCATACTTGCCAAAATGAGGTGGTTCATGGTTGGGAGAGCTGGTTCAGGTGTTTTGGAAGAATTCAATCATACCTCCTCCTTAGCCAAAGGGAGCTTAATTAACACAAAATCATGCAGGCCTGAGACTTGGGAAGGAAATGAACAAAGTCAATGATATAGGAAAAGGACTAGACTTTATAAGAGAAAGGATCACTAAAGCATCTTCAAGTTACAGAATGGGCTAAGAATAAGCCTCAAGTCCTCCTCAGGGGGCATGGGAAAGTAACCATTACTACAGATCCTTAGGGGACCTTTGTATCCAAATCAGAACAAGAAGCACTCTCCTGCCTATTCTCCTTAAAATAACTAGTTAATGCCTCTATCACTGCTTCCTCTGATATGAGAGCATCTTGGGAACCATGGATAGACTTGATAGACTATTAAAAAAAAGATTTTTTCTTTTTTTTCCCCAAAGATGCCTCCCAATTTTACATCTCTGTTTGCTCTGAATTCTTTTAAGAACTGAAAAACTGGGCGACCCGGCAATCACCCTCATAGAGCCTTCCCTTTACCTCCAAAGAGATCCACCACTTTTCAGATCTCATGCAGGCTCGCTCCCTTCCAGCAATTCCAAGGGGGACTGGTTGCTAGAGACTTTCATGCTGAAGCCCCACATTGGCCAGCACAGTCTAGGCCTAGCTACCAGCTGAGGTAAATAAAGAGAAAGTGAGAGAAAGCTTGTAGCTGGATAAGAAAAGCAGAAGAGAGATGGGGATGTATTCCATAGTCTGTTTATTGCAAAAGTATTTCATACAGAGCCAAAGCTACAAGAAAATCGTAGAGCTTATATTCCTTATTTCAGGGGTGATTACTGTGACTTGGGTCTTGCCTTTCCCCAGACGTCAGACCAAGGCTAATCAGTCATCAAGATCTTTATACTAAAACTACCTCCAGGGGCACAATAGACCTGGAGTCCTAATCAGGACTTTCAAATTAACTTTCAGTACAGTCTTTAGATGTTCACTAAACTACTGAGAGCATCCACCCAACAAGATTATACTTTCCTTGCATATCTGCCTAATGACCTTGTAGAACTGGGGAGCTAGTGTGCCAAGACACCAGAAAGTCTTGGCCCCCAACATTTCTTCAGTATTTTGGGGAACCCTATTAGCAGGCTGTTGAATCAATTTTCATGATTTTCTTCCATCATTCTAATTTCACTTTCCAATTCTCCACTTATTTCTCTTACTTAATTTTCAGAATTCTTCTTGAGCTTCTCCATGACCTGTGACCAGCTTATACTTTTTCTTGGAGGCTTTTGATGTAGGAGTTTAGAATTTACTGTCTTCTGTTTATATGTTTGGATCCTCTTTGTCACCAAAAAAGCAATTCTATAATTTGATTATGCTTCCTCTGTTCACTCATCTTGCCAAATCAGTCAATGATTTACATTTGAGCTCTTTGCCATAGGAGAACTCTGATTCCTGAGTGGAGAATTCTGTGCCCTAAATTTCTGAGGTTTTGTGCAGATGTTGTTAGAGTTTCTTATAGGCACCCACCTCAGAACTGTAAGGAGGACATCGTCTCTACAGCTACCACAGTCTCTACCACATTAGTGCTCCTTATCCAAGGACCACCATCCAAGACTGCCACCCAGTTCCAAGAAGGTCAAAGCAAGCAAGCAATTAGAACAAAAAGATTCCTGCAAATTCCCTCTGGTCAGCCACTGGGGCCCTCCATGATCTGTGGGCTTAAGAGTTTTAGAAGCAGCCACCATCAGCTTCTGCTACCTACTTTGTCCTGGGGCAGGGGCTGGACCCTGCTCTTCTCTGACCCAGGGTCAAGAGAGTTTCCCCATTGACCTTTTACTCTCTTTTTGTTGTTTATAGGTTGAGAAGTCTAGAAACTGACATAGATGCTGGTGAGCACTCTCCTGAAGTCTGCTCTGGCATGGCCCATATGGTATTGTGCTCTACTACCAGCCTAGTGCAATCAACCCTTACTCTCATTCTGCCAGGCTGCTTTCATTAGGAGATTTCTTTCTGTCCATCACTTTATGGATTCTATAGCTCTAAAATTTGTTTAGAGTCATTTTTGCAGGTATTGGAGGTGGTAGGAATGGGAGCTCAAGCAAGTTAGTACTTTTGCTCTGCGATCCTGGCTCTACCCAACAATTATTTTCTTCTCAATCTATTCTGACTTTGAATCCTCTGGCTAGTTATTTTTCCTTCTTGAGGAAATGTATCTTTTCCCCATTCCCTAAGGCACTTAGTTATTAAATCTTAGCCAGCAAATACAAAGGTGACTGTCCTATTTCTCCAATTTATAGAGTCAGAATTAGGTGCTGATAAGCAGGAACAAACATCTTCATTATGATATTTCTATGAGCAAATGCTAATGCAGTACCATGATAAGGCTAGGCATCTCCTATCATTGCTCTCTTCACTACTTCCTCTTTTAAATTTCTCATACAGTCCTTAAGGAAATACCCGGGTCTATCTCCACTAGGTCCCATAAAGTAAGTAGGATATGACCTGTTGCACACATCTGCAATTAAAACTGACAGATTAGTTGCATTGTTACATCTTTACACATGGCAATCCCTAAAAACTTGCTGAACAAAAGGAGTAAAATCCTCATTTACTTCATGAAACACAATGTGGTTACCCTGCTTCTCCGGCTTCCTTCTTAGAATTGGACTAACTTCTGCATTGGAAGCCTCATCTAATTTTGTTTCATTTTCTTTCCACACATCCTCCTGGCAGTTGTTTGGGCCCCCATCAAGTTTATCCTGTGAAAGGGCTTCATGTACCTTACCCTTGTTCTTTTTTGTTTCTTTTTAGGAAGTAAAGACACAGAAGCTTTTTCTTCTACCACATGAGATTTTCCAACTTGCTCTTTTAAAGGAAAGTTTGCATCTTGTAACACAGAAAACTCATGCAAACTAACCAAATCCCTTTCCATCTAATCTTTCTCTTCCAGAAGCTTGTCACTACTTTCATATATAAGGTGATAACTCATTATCATGGCCCAGCCTCTCCTACACAACCCTGTCAGTTCTATATATAATCACTCAGTATGATATATGGCACTTAGCATATATCATTGCATTCGGTAGAATTCCCTAAAACACTTGCTTACACATACAGGGGATCCCAGGCCAGGGATCACTAATGTAACATATCATCCTTAAAGGGGAAGCAGAAAATACGAACACTATCCACAACTAGGCCAGAGTAAATCACAATCTCCTCAATCAATACAACGTATCCAAGGAATGTCCTCTCTCATCTTGACTCAAGGCTGACTTCCAAACTGCATGCCTCTTTCTCTGTGGGCTGCCAATCCCAAGTCTCACCTGGATTCACACACAAGTAGCTTTCAGCTCCTATCCCATTTCTCATATCATGGGGACTGCTCCACTCCAAGCTTCTGCCCAACAGCAAAATTCACTCCAAAAGACCAAAACAGAGATGTCTGTGTGATAAATTAACACAGACCAACAGAAAGGACTGCTGTCTGTGAAATCAACACAAATCAACAGGTCTTCTCTCCGACAAATTAACATAAATGAAGGGACAGGACTTCTATCTGAGAAATTTAATACAGATCAACAGAGAGAGCACTGAAATCACAAATGTTCTTTCTGTTAAGTCTCCCCACAAGTAAGTTCCCCTAGCCTACTCATACTTCTCCCTCTCACCTCTACTCCTCTCTCAACTCTGTCCTCTCCCTCCAAGCAATAAAATATACGCCGTTTCCAATCAAAGACTCGTGATTCAATCAAAGGTAAAACTCAATAAAAGACATTTGATTGACTAAAATTCAGTCCAGAAAAACAGCAAAAGTTTCTCCTTTTCTGGTGGTTACAATCCCTTTCCCCCTTTTCACTTTGCCATTTATGGTCTTCCAAGTTAAGACTTGACCCAATATTGACTGTCTTACCACCAACACATATGGTACTAAGTGAAGGTGGAGAAAATCAAAGAACCATTCTGAGGGGTCCACTAAACATTTCTGTTGCACTCAATCAGTTGTGTTTTCATTATGGGTAGGCATTTCTCCTATGCCTGCCTTACCAGCTCTCTATTCCATCCTCCATATTGGCTCTTTCCTTTTGATCTATCCTCAAATAGGCCATGACTTCCCCACTCTTCATCTAAAAAACATATTTTTGGGGGGCAGAGCCAAGATGGCAGCATAGAAGCAGCAAAGCACCACAGCTCCCGCAAAAACATGATAAAAACTCATAAAACGGGACTCTAAACAGATTTTCAAGCTCCAAAACTCTCCAAAAGACAGAAAGAACATCTGTTGCTACAGGCAGCTCATCACGTGGGGCTCTTCACAGCAGTCTGGGAGTCACGACCAAAACCCCAGCCAGCTCAGGCCCCAGCGCATCAGATGGGGAGCCGCATCCATATCAGACCAGATTGGCTGCACTGGAGGCACAGTTACGACATTTATCAGGCCAGAAGCAAAAAAGGCTAAGAGAAAGGTCAGTGGATTTTGCTAACTCGGGAGGAGAAGAGCGGGTCCAGCAAAACTGCTCCCAGGGCAAGGAAGCACCTGGAGGTGGCTGCAGCAGCAGGAACAGCTGAAAGCAGCAGCAGCTCCCACTGGGCTGCTTCAGAGACCCCAGCCTGCAGATAGCAGGGGGGCTGAGACAATTGATCAGGGCCAAGGGCTCTTGCACTGAGCAGCCTGGATCTGGATCATGGTCTTGAGTGGCGCTCCTGGGGTATGCTTTCAGTGAGCCAAAGTTAAGGGGGGGGGACTGTAGCATCCCACTAACTCTGGCAGTTGTGAAGACCTCAGCGATTTGGGACAGAGCTTTTCCCCTCCAGGAAGCAGAGCACCACAGAGCTAAAAACCCAAGCAATTAATAGACTGGCCAACATGAGGAAATGGAGGCAAAGTAAGAACACCAATAAAACTGTAGAATCCTTTTTTTATAAACAAAAAGACCAAAGCATGGAGCGGGAGGAAGACAACTCAGTCAGAACTCACCAAGCAAATGCTTCCAAGACACTGGAAGAATGCCTACTAGCTATACATCAACTGAAAAAGG
>CM053595.1:155461200-155496270 GCA_028646575.1 Pseudocheirus occidentalis
GCTCCGCACACCCGGAACTATCAGCACACAGTTTTATTTTACTCCACTGGTGACGGAGGAAGCTGGAATATAAATACACGAAACTAAAAGACAATGAAGAAGGTAATTTAAAACACATTAAATGAATCATAGTCTCTATGAGTAAAACATATTGGCTGAAGATACAACAAGTTGAGAAAACTTAGTGATTATAGGTCTCCTGTATACAATATGGCATATTATAACATATATATATATATGTCTATATATGCATGTGTGTGTATATATATAGTGTGTGTATTATATATAAATATATATGTATGTGCATTATATATTGTGTATGTGTATTATATATACATAAAATATCACAGGTTAAAAAACTTGAACACTGTAAACTAAAAAAAAAATACAAAAAAAGTCTAGAACTTCTACACACAGAAAACAGTACCAATTAAAAATCAAAAGCCAAAAACCAAAACTATGCTTACATTTCAAGACATATCGTGTTCACATTGAACAAGTTCAATGACACTCAACAAACATTTTCAGTGAATAAAATGTTGGTAATCAATCAACCAAAGAACACAATATATTTATATCCATTAAAATAAATACTCCTTAAAGAAAAGAAGAAAAAACTCAAATAATGGAAGGATAATCAGTCCTCATGGCTAGGTATCAGCAATGTAATACAATACTACAAGAGTTGATTTATAGATTTCATGTTATATCCATAAACTATCAAAGAAATACTTTTCAAAACTCAACAAAATAATAGTAGCATTCTTTTGGAGAAACAAAGAATATTAAAGTAGTAAAAAATAGTAAAAATTGTACAGATGAATGTGGAATAATACAGAATATAAACTATACTACATGGCAATATTTATTAAAACTACTTGGCATAGATTAATTACATAAAAGCAGATCAATGCAATATTCTATCAGGTAATAAGACAAAAATAATAAAATGAGAAATAAGACAAAGACCAACATCGTTTATCATATTCCATAATCAATTTAAAATGGTAAAGTGACCTTAATATTAAAGATCATACCATAAAAATAGAATAAAAGCAGATCATACCTTTCAGAAATATGTGTATATATATTCTTAAGCAAAAAAGGAATTAAAGTAGATATCCAACTATTATGGCATACCTACAAAGTTTCTACACAAACAAAATTAAAGAACCTCAAATAAGAAGAGAAGCAGTCAAATTGGGGAAAATGTTTGTATCATATTTCTCAGATATCTATGTGTATGTATATCTATCTACATGTTACATATAGGTATATAATCATGTATATATTAACTGAAATGTGTTTATAAAAGTAAGAACTTTTTCATGGTAGAAAACTGAAAGCCATTCCCCAAGAAGCAAGTCATGTGAACAAAAAACTATTCTTAAAAGTGCTGTAAACTATGAACAACTTTATGAAAAAATGTTCCAAAAAACAATTATAAAAAGAGAAATTCAAATCACTGAGTTTTACTTTCCATTGTAAATTGGCAAAGGTGACAAAAGATAAGAAGATAAGTACACCAGTTCATTGCTGGTATAGCTGTGAATCACTACAGCCATTATAGAAAGTAATTTGGATACATATATATATATATATATGTATATATGTATATATATATATATAATATCATAAATATAAGATGACATATATAATGTAACATATTATATATATGTGTTTGTATCTATATGCACATATAACATATACAATATGCTAATGTAACATGGTAGAATTCCTGCTATTTGATCCACATATCATATTACTATACTCCAGGTATGTGACTGATAAGAAAAATGTCCTCACTTGCAAGACAATATACTTAGCTGTATTTTTTTATGCTGGAAAAGTATTAGAAACAAGTCAGATGCCCTTTGACTGTGGAAAGAATAAACAGATTATGGTACCTGAATGCAATGGTACAACATAATTCTGTAAGCAATGACAAAAAAAATGAATGTAGAGAAACATGGAATGGTATCCATAAACTGATACACTCAAGTAAACAGAGTGAAGAAAACATATATACCACAACAATAACAATGTAAATAAAAAGAAAAAAAAAGAAAATACTAAAAATTAAAAAATAGTAAGAATGACCTCACAAAAGAAAATGAGAAGACACACACATACTATTCCTATAGACAAGTGTGAGTTCCATGGGTATGTTGCATTGTATCCATTTTCAGAATGTCAATGCAGTGATTCATTTTGCAGTTTATATTCTTCTTCCCCCCCCCCACTTTAAAGTACAATTTATAATATAGAATGTCTTCCAAGGAAGTGAATGAGGTGGGGATACTGGGAGAAACCTTGGTGTATATTTTAAAAAGGTTGTCAATTTTTAAAAATTGTGTAAGATCAACACCATTTTTTCCATATACATTCTGCCCCTTTCTTTTTATTCTTAATTCTTTGTATTTCATAATATGTATAAAACACAAGTGTGTATATATAAGTATGTGTATATAATGCATATATGTATGCATAGATATACACACATAAATATATACAGATGCACATTCCTGCACATGTACACATATACATATCCTGCCCTAGTAATTTCCCACTACTTTGCAGTGGAGCAGATATGTATCATCGGATCTTCTCTAGGAACTTCCTTGATATTTTTTCTTAAATGAAAGGGCATGCATAGATGATAGGTTCAGCTCTATGATCCCTTAATTTGTATCTTTCTTGAGTGCAAAGGATATTTCTTAATGGGAAATGATGGATTTTATTTTACCCTTAGCAGAGGTTCTAGCAAATAATTGGTTGAGCTCAACTAACTAAAAACAATGACTTTAATCACATGCCAGTGGTAGGAGGATAGCCCAGCAAGAAATAGACAATCATTAGCTTCCAGTGACTCAGTCAGCATGCATCCCAAAGATTTGCTTCCTGCTGAGACATCTATTAGAGTCCTCCAAATGGTAATTTAATGTTTTGTTAACTGGAACTTGATTTCCCTTTGATTCAACTTCCTCCAAAGAAAATCTTTCTGCATGTGTTGACTGACTCCAGCTTTGTTATTCTTCTGACTTCATTAGCAGTGGGAAGCATGCAAGGTTTATTTTGTAAGAGACTTAAATTTGCCAGCATTTACCTGTTTCTTATTTGCTTGGCACTCAAATTCCAGCAGCACTGAAATTTGTTGTGATCCAATTAAATAAGACCCTGAAGAATATTTATGTTAGTCCAAATATGGATTTTTTTTATTATTTCAAAGTCAATATGGTACAGTAGGAGGAGAACTGACTCTAGAATCATTGTTGCTGGTGCTGTTGCTGCTACTATTGTTGTTATTCAGTCATGTCTCACTCTCTAGGACCCCATTTTGTGCTTCTTTGGCAAAGATATTAGAGTGCTTTGTCATTTCCATCTCTTTACAGATGGACAAATTGAAGCAAATGGAATGAAGTAACTTGCCCAGGGTCACACAACTAAAAAATATTTGGGGCTTTATTTGAACTCAATAAAATGAGTCTTCCTGGCTCCAGGCTGAGCACTCTGTCCACCTAGGAGAATCATAGAACCTGGCTTCAAATCCCTCTTCAGACACTTAGTATTGAACTGACCTAGGACAAATCATTTGCCTTTCCTTATTAGTTTTTTGTTTGTTTGTTTATCAATACAATACGGGAAATTGTCCCTTATACTACATTCTACCTCTAGATCTTTGCAGTTACATTGCTGTACATTGTGCAACTTATTGTAACTTGTTATTGGTCAGATTCAGAAAATATAGAAAACCCTCTCATAGGTTCCTACCAACCATATCACTCCCAGTCATTTAGTAGCAAGTGGGATATGGACACAGATCAAATAATTCAGTTACAAAAAAAAAATTAGTGTAGTACAAGGATCAGTGATGAAACAAGAGATATCGAACAAAGATAGAAGGAGCAGATTGGCCTAGATGAAATATTTGAGTAATCAGGTAGGCATCAAGGATGTAAAGATTCAGATAAGAATCTGGACATAGGAAGATAGCAGTACAAGTAAAATTCTGAGTAGCAGATACCAGAACCTTGGCAAATAGACTTCCTAGTGGGCATCAGGCACTGATATTAAGAAAGGGAGTTTGCTATTGAGCCAACCATCTTGGTAGACAGAAGTTTTGTACTTCCTAATCAGGTCTTCCTGAGTTCAGGAGGAAGTCTCATCCTTGAGAGACAAGCAGGTTCTCCTGGATAAAATAAGGAAGTGAGCAAATGAGGGTTAGATGAGGAAGCTCCTAATGCCTATATGAATTATCAATGAATATTTGACGCCTCACTATCCTAAACTTATTGCTTTATCTCCGTTGACTTCCTGTGAGATAGAATGTGGTGAATATTAATTGGCCTAATAAAAAGAAGTTTGGTCTGATAATACAATAGCCCAGATCTAGGTTAGGTGAGAGAATGGGGAGACAATGGAATAACCACAAAATATAAACTTTGGGAAAAGTAGACACAGACTCTATTCTCTTCAGAATGTCTGTTACTGTTTTTTTAGTGGAAAAATTTTAAAACTCTAGTATTAAAAGTTATTACTGAGAGATATAGAACACTAAATAGAAATTTCAAGTAGCAAGAGGCTCCTGGTAACAAGTGAAATGGAGACAGGGTTGTACTATTTTCTGTTTGAAGGGTAAAACCTTTCACATTAGCTAATGTAGCATCTGCCTTATAAACACTGCTATGGATGCAAGAGACTCATGGAAATGCTATCTTAGAATTCACCAATCAAGTATGGATTTGCATTTGTATTTCTGGAACTGTGATGTTAGAGACTTTTAGAAAAAGAAACCTAGATGCTGCGTCACACTGCCATTCGGCTTACCCACTACCACTTGAAGTATGGGATAGTGATGCAGAGTGCCCTATCTCTAGGTACTGGCTTCCCTGCTCCTTTCACCACAGCTCTGGTCCTAGATAATTATGATGTGAAACTGAGAAATGACCTTCCACATACAAGACCCTCATTCTCCATCCAAGAAATGATGAAATGTACATTGGTTAGACTATAGAATGGCCAGAGGGAATTATTCATTCCCTTTCACTAGCCTGTTAAAGAGAGAATGCCTCAAAGTTCATTAATCCATTTAATTGATGGAGAGGTCTTAATGAGAGGGCTGAGCCCAAACAGAGAAGTTGATTGTACTCCAGCAGTTGGCCTTATGAGCCAGTAGTACTTATAGAAATGAACTGATCCCCCATTGTTCATCATCCTTTCAATGATATCCTTCTCTCTTCCCTTTATAGAAAATAAAATCCAACAACCACAAATTTCTGGTCTGGTATGATTAATGTTGGTATGGGTGGAGATTTGGGCAAAGGGTAAAATCTATGTACAGAGCTAGAACGCTTATCTCTGTCTTAGTGAGGCAGAGTTGGGAGGAAGGGGAAAAAAAGATAATTCCAACTCTATTTGGAAACCTGAAATACCCATTGCAGCTCACTGAAATTGTGCCCTTAAGGAAGACCAATTTCTATAAACAGGAGAGTTTATAAGCAGAGTGAGAATAATAAGAATAGCTATAAACCCTGCACCTACTAGAGAGACACCCTTGAGGTAAAAATCATCTTAAGCCTAGGAAAGTGGCACGTGTGCTACCGGCAGTATAGAGCCCCCATTTCTTAAACCCATATAAGGAATGGAACATGAGTAGAACATGAGGAATGAGGAAATTATCTTCCTGTATATACTTTACACTTCAAAACATACACTGATATAAGTGTGAAATGATGGTGACCCTTACAAATTGAACATATAGGTACCTCACTATCCTTCTTCCTCCAATAGCATGTTACACGGTCAAGGTCAGCCCATTCTCTACAACTTTATAGTGTCAGAGAGTAGTCTGTGTCATCGAGGGGATAAGGAATGTGTCAGAGGCAGGCCCTAAACTCAGATCATCCTGGCATCAAGACAAGATTCCTTTCTACTATGCAGCTTTGCCTCACCAAACATAAAAGAGTAAATTATTATTATACACAAGAAAGATAGTATATTGGCTAGAGTCCCAAATTGATTGCCAGCTGTCAGCCTGTATCATCTTTTCCCAATGAACTATTTCACCTGCCATTTCTTCTCCTACAAATGCCATGAGACCACCTTTCATATACTTTTCTCTTTGCTTTTGAGAGGCAATCAGGGTTAAGTGACTCACCTATGGTCACACAACTAGTATATGTCTGAGGCTGGATTTGAACTCAGGTCCTCCTGACTCTAGGGCTGACCTGCTTTGATAGAAGGAATTTCCTTATCTGAGTGTTCACTATAGCAATGAAATCACAAGTACCCTAGTCCTTCATACTTTTTGTGCCTTCCTCTGAGACTACCAGCAATTTATCCCATATTATCTTATTTGTTCATGGTTCTACGTTATCTCCCCCATTAGGACTGTGAGCTCCTTGAGGGCAGGGACTGGTTTTTGCCAGTTCTTTGTATCCCCAGCCCTTAGTACAGTGCCTGGAACATAGTAGGCATTTATTAAATGTTTGCAGACTTGTCTTCCTTGTCAATTATCCTTATTGTATTGGATTTGTTGAGAGAGGGGGAGTATTATGGTGACCATCTGCTTAAACTAGATATGGGCTGGAGTGAGCAGAGACTGGTTAAGACCCCTCTATGATATTTAAAATATCTTCATTAACTTTAAGAATGTATTATTTCAAGTATATTATATCAAGGAATCAGGAAAATGTATAAGAGATTAAAAAGTTAGGTAGTCCTTGGGACTAGTACATGAAAATAGCCAGATGCTACATCAAGAATATGTATATAAAAAAACCACCATACAGAATCAGCAGAGGATAGGAGGACAGGTCAAGATAACCAGAGGATAAATTGATGCAGTGATAGGTCAGCTCAGTGGCACTATTTCTAGGATCACAGAAGATTACCTTCCTCCCAAGCTTGGAGTTGGATGGGACCAGTGAAAGAAAATGCAATTATAACATATGACAACCCAGAAAGGACATAGAGTTTTGACCTTTGTCACTTAAATTTCAGAGCTGTATGTCCTTTCTCAGTTGTTGTATCACATTTTGTGTTGTTTGAATGAAAACTAGGCTGAAGCCATACCTGGTTTTGGCTTTGGTGTGACTGAGACGGTGCTCATCCATTATAAGGTACAGCATCTAGAGATGAAGGTGGACTCAAGCCATGAATTCAGTTGACTTTGACCCCCATAGTTCCAACTAACGTCATTAGAAGAGGTTGCGGACCAAAGCTAAGAAGACTATAGTAACTTGACAATTCTTCTACATTACTTCATGACCCTATTCTCAATAGAATGTGGGGACAGGGAGAAAGGTCTTGGCTGTCAGCAGTATTCCTGACTGTCACCTCATTTGAATGAATGCTACAGTTTCTAGGCAGGGTCTGAGAATAGTAGAAACTAGAAAACATAGAATATTAGAGCTGAACTGTAACACAGAGGACAGACCTTGACACACAGAATGTTTGAGTTACAAAAAAATCTCAGAGACTACCTAGGTCAAAGATTCTTGACCCGAGCTCTGTGAACCTGTTTTTGGAGTTTTTTAAACAAGTGTAAGTATTTCAATTTAATTGGCCTCCTTTGTAATTCTATGTATTTTATTTTGTGCATTTAAAAATGTTCCTTTAATAAATCACAATTGTGATTAATATGAAAATATTTTTACATACTAGCACATGTATAAACTAGTACAGATGGGGTAGGGCACATTTTCTATGATGCATGCTGAAAAAAATCTTCCTGTATTCAAGAGAGCTGCTCCCCACAGGGAAATTACTGTAGGGAGAGAAGGCAAACTCTTTGGCTTCTCGGTCCTTGCAAATGAGATGCTTAATATGACCTGGATTTAAAGGCCTTTTGGTTCTTGGGAATGGGGCCAAACAAAGGAGCACTTGAGTCATGACCTTGACCCTGAGGAGCTCTTCCCTCAAGTCAGCAGCAGGTAAAGAACAGGCAGGAAGTGAAATATACAGAGTATTGAATCAAATTAACCTAGTAATTTCCCCCAATTGATAAAAGGTCAAAGTATATAAATAGACATTCTTCAGATGAAGAAATCAAAGCTATGTATAGGCATATAAGAATACTCTATATCAGTCTTAATTAGAGAAATGCAAATTAAAACAGCTTTGGTACTACCTCACACCTATCACATTTACTAATATGATAAAAAAGGAAAATGACAAATGCTGTAAAAGATGTGGAAAATTTGGGTCACTAAGTCATTGTTGGTGGAGTTGTGAACTGATCTAACCATTCTGGAGAACAATTTGGAACTATGCCCAAAGGGTTATAAAACTATGTGAACACTTTGATCTAGCAATACCACTGTAGCGTGTATACCCCACAAAGATAATTAAAAAGGGTAAAGGACCTACATTTGCAAAAATATTTATAGCAGCTAGAACTATTTGTGGTGGCAAAATATTAGAAATTGAGGGGATGCCCATCAGTTGAGGAGTGGCTTAAAAACTGTCATTATATGAATGTAATAGAATACTGTTCTGCAATAAGAAATTATAGACAGATTTCAGAAAAACATGGAAAGATTTGTACAAACTGATGCAAAATGAAATAAGCAAAATTAGAAAAATATTGTACAAAAATATCAGCAACATTGTGTGATGAACAACTGTGAATGTCTCAGCTCTTCTCAGCAACACAGTGATCTAACACAAGAATAAAGGACGTATGAAGGAAAATGCTATCCATATCCAGATATGGACTCTGAATGGAGATTGAAACATACATTTTTAGTTACTTTATTCTTTCTCACATTTTCTTTTTTTCCCTTTTCATATGTTTATTCTTCCACAATTGTGATTAACATGAAAATATTTTTACATACTAGCACATGTATAAACTATATCAAACTGCCTACCATTCTTAGAAGAAGGGAGCAAGGGGAGAGGAGGAAATTTTAGAATTCAAAATCTTGTAAAAATTAATGCTAAAAAATTTCTTAATGTGTCACTGGGGAAAAATTAAATACTATTTAAAAAACAAATTATTACACATAAATAGGGAATTGCCAATTACTTATAATTTAATGTTCATCTTAAATGAAATGGAAGTCAGTTTTTATATCTTCTCTATACATGGATGATGTTTCTGTTTCTTCTAATTTTCACGGGTGGCCGGGTAGTTATTTTAAAATATTGTTGAAGTCTTTATGTATGTTGCTTTTCTTATTCTACTGCCTTTACTTTTCATCATTTTATGACTTTTTAAATTTTGTTGCATTCTGAATATTTGTCACTTCTGAAGGTATAGTGATAATCTTTTACACTGATAAGGCAAGATGTATTCTTCTGTACCCCTTTTTGAAATTGACCCCATTCACAGAATGTCCCTGGCAATGATGTCAACATGACTGATCTCACTCAGACTTACAGTTCTGGGTCCAAGTTATTTGCTATCTCTCTCATCAGGTACTCCAAATTTCCTTCCACTTCCTACCTTGCTCACCCCACCCCACTTTACCCTGAAATAAAACGTGAAAATGTTAGAAGGAGGCATCCTGAGGGGATTGGTGCCATGGTGACACCCTTCCTCCTGTTGTGGCTCAGTGGCCTATTTCCTCGACTCCCTCTCCATGCTTGTCACCCCTCTTCAGACTTGACTGCTTTCCCCAGTGGGTGGTCACAGTACAGATCTGTGTCTGTTCTACCCAGGCCACATACCCACCAGACCTCCAGCACTGCCTCCATGGTGTTCTATGACACCTACCACCCTCCACGACATGATTGCTGATCTGTGTGAGACCACCGGACACCAAAATCTGCAGGCATTCTGGGATTGAATGAGGAAGGATCCAAGGATACCCACATCCTCCAGGAATGACTTTGAATCCAGCTTTCTACCCTGCATTTGAACAAACTCCAGACCCTACCAGAGGGCTGTTTTGGTTGAGAGTATGCACACTTTCTTGATGTTAATAGGGGATGAAGAGAGTTCAAAAAGTGACCTTAAAGGGATATATGAGTATCCGCTTATCTCCCAATGAGACATGAGAATAAAAGGAATCTACTTGTTGTTCAGAAGAAATCTCTTGAGTAGTCCAGAAGCAATGCACCACTGTCATGTAAGTGAAATTGGATGGGCTCAATACAGAGAATTCTATTGATTTGACAAGAATTGATGGCTCCATGAATTTGTTTAATTTACTCTCTAGTCACTCTGCTCTCTCCTGGAAATAAATAATCAGACTGCCTTAGGGATAGCAATAGTTACTGAATCCCAATCCCAATTGGGAGTTGCCAAAGACTGGACATAGAGGAGGGAGTGGCTCCAGATTAACCAGTTAGTCTTGGAGCAAATTCAATTTGTGATAAATTCTGTAGAAAGAGGTTCTTTCAAAAGTCCAAGACTAATGAATCACCATGTTAGCACATCACCTTGATGAAAATCACTTTCATGATCATCGCTCTCCCCTTTATAAAGATAATAAAAGTGAAAATGAAAAGTTAATTGCCTTACTCTAGTAAATACTAGAAGTAGAATATAAAATTGTGTCTTTCTTATGGACTAATTAGCTATGTGACCTGCTTGCCTCAGTTTCCTCGCATGTAAAATGGAGACGATAATGACATTTACCTCCCAGGGTAACTTTGAAGGTAAAATGAGATATTATAAAGCACTTTGCAAACCTTAAAGCAATATATATTATTATTTACTATTATTATTCCTTCCTCCAAGCCCAACATTCTATTTGCTATAATAAGCTGTTTTGTGGGTTAGGAGTGAAGACACAAACTCCCACAGGTAGTCCCTCTTACTTCAACATACAGTACAAAGCTAGGGAAAATCATATCTCTGCATTACTTCTTCCTCAGTCTCCCACAGGAAAGATCACTGCTGAGACTGCAAGATCCTAGACACACTTCCACATATTGAGTAGTGATTCTTTTGCTTGGCACTTCAAGGTAGACAAAGATGAAGTAAATTGTGTTTCTCCCCTAGTAGAAGTAAGACAAGCACATAAAATACCACAGCATGAGTCAGGATGTGTCATGAAAAAAGTACAAACATCTCTGAAGGGAATAAAGGAAGGAAATGCTTTTGGGACAACCAGGGAATGTTTAGTGGAAGAGGTGACATTTGATATAAGTCTAAAGAAAAGTGATATTTTGACAGTCAAAGATGTGAGGGAAGGTGCTGAGTGTATAATGAACAAGAGGAAAATGTCTTCCTTGCCTCTTTTTGAATGGCTCCTCCACCACAATCAAACTGCTGGATTTTTAATACTCCCTTTCTCATTTCACTTTTCACATATCCCTCCTCTCCCTCTCATGCACATCCCTGTATTTGGCACTGAGTCAAATTTCTTGAATACTTCTTTCTACCGTGAATACATTCAAAGATTCATAGATGCTAGAGTTCATGGCTCCAACTATGACTTCTATAGCACAGTGTCAATGGCATGCTATAAAAATAGCCCACTAAATAATTA
The DNA here is from genome assembly GCA_028646575.1 of Pseudocheirus occidentalis. Taxonomy (NCBI): domain Eukaryota; kingdom Metazoa; phylum Chordata; class Mammalia; order Diprotodontia; family Pseudocheiridae; genus Pseudocheirus; species Pseudocheirus occidentalis. Next base: position 155,472,645 of record CM053595.1, read on the forward strand.
ACCAATGCTTGCATGCATGTGCCTTGCATAACCTGGAGCATCCACTTGAACTTCCTTAAAATTCTCACAGTTCCTAAGAACATGAGAGTTTATTTTTTTCTTAAATCATGTTTGCTATTAAGAATATAGATACTGTGATATTTCATATGATGGTAATTAGGTGGTCTAATTGATAAGGCATCTGGCTTCAGATTAGAAAATTAAGGCTTTGAGTATTTTCATGATCAAATTCTTTTAGAGCCTTCTAGGTAATTTAGTCACTAGAGTACAAAGACCGGAGTCAGGAAAAAACTAAGTTCAAATCTTGCCTGGGACCTTCCCTGCATGACCCTGGGCAAGTCATTTAAGCTTTCTCTGTGCCTTACTTTTTTCTACTGTAAACAGTAGAAAGTGAGGAACTTTTGAAGTCAGAAACATTAAGAGATAACTTTAATTCTTCATCTGCATAGAAAACTTACATTTTATAAAACTTGTTGATTTTAAATTTCTTATTCCCCCAGAAGTAGTGGAGAAAGGGAGGGTAGGTATTATCTTAATTTTATACAAGTATATTTGAAGCTATAAAAGTTAAAGTGGCTTGTGTGTAATTCCCAGACTAGATCCTAACACTCCTGGCTTCTATGTTCTTTCTACTTACCCCCTGGCAATTTCATATACAATATAAGATTTCCTCTTAGAAGGGGAAATTGGGTATACAAGGTAAGGGTATAAACAAGCTATAAATCTAACATCACTTTCTCATGTTGAGAGGATGAGCCCTGGTGGACAGGGTTATTGATTGATGAATACCATTAATTGCTCTTTGGAGAGGGAAAAGCCCAATTAAGGAGGCACAGAACCCTGCACAGATATGTGATTGTTATGTCAATGCCATCCATAGAGCTGAGCTAAGTTTTTCTACTAGAAACACAGCATGAAGATATAAATAGTCAAACAACCATGGTCTTCTATGGCCACAAAAAGATGCTTATTACACAATGAAATCAAACTATAAAACAAAGGCATGTAAAACAAGCTGTTTGGCAATAGGGCCACATTGAAGGTGCAGCAAACCAAAACATATGAAGGAAGCCAGTGAAGCCTTTTTCCAAGAGCACTGAAGGTAATTTTCACTAATGGATTGACCTGCTAAGCAAAAGCATTTACAATATAACAAAATCATTTCCACACTAAGAAAAAATACCCATTAGAGAAAATATTTTTCAACCTAATGGCTGTGTATTTAACAAATGTATATCTTAATGGTGTACTGGGTCATGTGGAACTTTTCATAAACTCCTGGAACACTACTCCTCTGCACTTTTCCAAAACACTGGTGATGAGATGTTGTCTAAGGGAAGAAACAGAATAATACATTACCCCCTTCCAAGTGAATCTGTCTCTCTGTCTCTGTCTCTCTCTGTCTCTGTCTCTCTGTCTCTGTCTTTCTCTCTCTCTCTCTCTCTCTCTCTCTCTCTCTCTCTCTCTCTCTCTCTCTCTCTCTCTTTACAATCCTAGGGTTTTGTTAGCAGCAGGGGTAATCAATCTGAGAGATTAGGCGACTTCCCTCTGGTCACACAGCTAATTTGTTTCAGAACCAAGACATAAATACATTTCTTCTTGATTAAAAGGTTGGCTTAACATGCACTATAGCCTGATGTCTTTTTTTAAGTGGGATACGTGGGATGTACTTGTTTCCAAAGTTGTACTTTTATAAGCTTAATTTGTAAATGATTTTAGAGGTCACAGAATCTAAAATTTGTATTTTATGTATAAGGAACTGAGTCACAGAAAGTTGGAATGATTTACCCCAAATCAGATAATACATCAGAGAAATAGAACTTGATTTCCTAAGTTATAGTCTATTGCATTTTTTCTTATTCCTGAGTATTATAGCTGCCTTTTGTTTTACATTACAATAATTTTATACTATTGACCCCACCCACCCCCAAAGTTAGACCTTCTCTTATATGGAAAATTAGTTAAGGAAAAAAACTGATAAAGTAATTGGATCTGACAATGTATGTAGCTTCCTGTCCCTGTAAGTCCCCTACCTCTCTGTTAGAGAGATATGTTTCATTATCTGTCCCCTGGGACCAAGGTTGGTTTTACAGTTACATAGGAGTTAGATTCCTTTTAGGGATCTTTTCATTAAAAATACTATAGTCTTTGTGTATATAATATAATGTTCTTCTGGTATGTATATACTGTATGTAGGTATGTTTATGTTAATTTATGTGTATTGTTCTTCTGGTTCAATTTATTTCACTTAACAGCAGTTCATAGAAACTTGCCATGTTTTCTCGAATTTGTTATAATCCTTACATTTTGTTACAAAATGGATTTCATCCTATTTATCTAGGATTCTTTCTATCATATCAATTCACCTACTTTTCAAAAGGAAAAGAAAACTAAATTTCTCTATTAATGTAAAACAACTATTGCCCACCAAGACAGGGGAGAGTAGAGTTTCGACTTCCTCAGACACAGCCTACATGCCCAAAGAATGCTTTGGTATTTTTATAGGCATATTTTACCTTGGAATACATTCTAAATTGTCTCAGATTTTCTAATCATCATAGGTGAGTAGGCAATACAGGTTTTTGTACATTTGCCTGCTGAAAGAATGCTGTGATATGAATGAATGGATGGATGAATTAATTAATTAATTTTACAGAGCATATTTGAAGTAATTTCTAAGTGGTAAGCACTCTGCTAAGTTATGTACATACAAATACAATTAAAGTCTCTGCTTCAAAGGAGTAATAATGAGTAGCAAGCAACCCACTGGTCCTAAAAGTTACAGGGAGGGGCAGCTAGGTGGCACAGTGAATAGAGTTGCAGCCCTGGATCAGTAACACCTGAGTTCAAATTTGACTACACAGGCACTTGACACATTTAATAAAATAGCTGTGTGACCTTGGGCAAATCACTTAACCCCAACTGCCTTGCTTACCCACCTCCAAAAAATAGTTACAGTGATGGGAGTAGAGGTATAGAGCAGTAAGTTGACACAATCCACCCAGGAACAAAGGCAGAATTTTATTGGCCAATGGAAGCTTTATTGACACAAAAGCATATGGGCCTGAGATATAGCAAGGAGCTAAAACACAATCCTGCAAAATTAATTTGATCTTGCTTCACAGAACCAGTATTGGAGGAGGGTTAAGGAAAGAAAATATACGTATACTAAAAACAAACAAAACCTAATGTAATTGTTGGTTTTATTAAGAGAGGCATAGCTTCTAGGAATAAGGAAATGATAGAATTGCTTGTCTCTCTCCTGGTCAGATATAGAGGATTATAATCAGTTATGGAGGTCACACTTGTTTAGGACATTGGTAGCTTCAGGGTTACCAGGATTTTCAAATGTCTTGATTTCATGAAATATGTGGCTTAGTTGAAGGAACTGGGGATTTTCAGCCTAGAGAAGAAAATAGTATCTGTATTCATCGTCCTCCTCAATGGTACCCCCTCCCTGAGATTACTCCTGATTTATTAGATTAGGTACACATAAAAAAACAGTATCCCACTGACCTAGAACAAAAAGAAAAACTACCTGCTTATTAGTCTTTCAAATGTACATTTTCCTACCTATAATGATATCTCTTAACACTCCTTTCTTATTCTCTCTCCTTTACAAATTAACCAAGTGCTAAAGTAATCTCCTAGGGAGCAAGACTTTTCACTTACTTCCATTATTTAATTCTGCAGAGCCCTCAATAAAATATTTTTTTCAAAGTAGACAATAAATAGTTTAGTTAATAACAAACTTCCTCTAGCATGTTATAGCTACAGACATTTTCACATTTTGTCTTTCTTTTGAGTCTAATAACAAAGAATGAGGTAAGTATGGTTGGTATTTCCCCTATTTTATAAATAAGGAAATTGGGAGTGAACTAGAGCAATTTGTCCAATGTTACACTAATCCTGATGGTTAGGATTAGGGCACAAATTCAGGTTGTATTCCATTACTCTAATATACTATTCTGACTTTGGTTACCACATTTTAGCTCAATGACCACTTTATAGGAACTATCTATTCATGAGAACTATCAACATACACTGGTCTTCTGATTAGGTTTTCAAATTAATATGGCAAGGTATAGACTAGTTTTCAAAGTTCAGTGATAGTTATTATTTTTATATTCACAAAACATACTACTAGTGTGTCTTTGGGCACATCACTTAATTTCCCCTGGCTCCAATTTTCTTATCTGAAAAACTAAAAATAATAAAGAGTTTGGAGTAGATGGCCTAAAATCTATGATGTAAAAAACAAAAATGAGTGCTGAAGTTTCTATTTGAGGAGTCAGATCTGACCACATTTGTTTGTAGAGTTTTGATTAACTTAGACTCTGACTCAAAAATCAAAACCATTGGGGCGGCTATGTGGCACAGGAGTGGCTAGGTGGTGCAGTTAATAGAGCACCAGCCCTGGAGTCAGGAGTACCTGAGTTCAAATCTGGCCTCAGACACTTAACACACACAAAAAAACTAGCCGTATGACCTTGGGCAAGTCACTTAACCCCAACTGCCCTCCAAAAAGCAAAAAAAAAAAAAATCAAAACCATTTCTTCAATTAACAATCATCCAGTGCTTGTCAAGTATCTGTGATCTATGAGCTGACTAATTTGGTATGGGCACAAACAATGAAAGTTTTAACCAAACCATACCTGCTACCCCTGCATGTTTCTTGTTCAAATCTTGTCCTAAATTCATCACAGTTGGCTACCCTATATTCTATATAACTTTCTACATTTGTCTTGATGTTTCAAAGATACCAACATAGAATGCTTCATTCTTGTTGAGATACTTTCTCTCTTTTGGCTATCAGTGGTGGTACTGGGCCTGGATTCAAGAAGACCTGCATTTAAATCTAGCCTCAGACACTTCTTAATTGTGTGACCTTGCTCAAGTCACTTAATCTCCTTGCCGCAGCTTCCTTGACTATATAATGGAGATAATAATAATACCTACCTCAAAAGGCTGTTGAGAAGATCAAATGAGAAATCTGTAAAAAACACTTAGCCTGGCAAATAATAGATACCTGTTAAGTGAATATGCCTTTCCTCTATCTCTTTTTATTATTATACATTCATTTGACATTTTCCTGAAGAGGCTTTGCTTTAAAAATTAGAATAGTTTCTGCCCTCAGGGTAATTACATTCTTCTCTATTAGACTGTGTGGGACAATGCAATATTTGTATAGATGCATATATTAAGGGAAAGGCAGAAATGATGAAATGTAGTAGAAGAGTTTTACAAAATTTGAGGATGGGAACACACTAGGAAATTGAAGTATTGATCAAGATTATGCATAGAAGGTAGAATGTAAGCTGATTTTTTTTAAATTAAAAAGATTTTGAAAAGCAGAAACAAGGAAGAACTTTGTTCCAGGCATGAGGACAGTTTATGCACAGACACAGGGCTGGGAGGTGGGAGATTCAATTCACGTCTGAATTGAATAAAGTTTGGCTTGAACATAATAGAATACAATGTTAAATATGGCTAAATATGGTTGTAGTGAGATTATGGAAAACCTTACATTCTAATCTGAAAAGGTGTTACTTTATCCTGGGGAAAATAACAGTCATTGATGGAGTTGGAATAAAAAAGAGGTGTTTAGGAGTATTTTATAGCTTATGAAATAATAGATTGGAGAGAAAAGAGTGGTAGTAAGGAGCACCATTAGGAGATAATTAAAATAGTACAGATAAGAAATAGAGTTGTAGCCTTGTAAGGAGAAATTATTCAGGCCATTTAATGGAGGCACAACCAAAAAGATTTAGATCAAATGCAATGACAGTGTCAAATATTTTGAAAACCTTAGCACTAGTTTTTTTTTATTGACAAAGCATCTGCAAAGTGAGGAGGAAGAATAAATATATTGCAATGTTAGAAAACTGGTTGACCAGAAGGTAAACCTCCTTCCTCTCTGATGAATCATATCCAGTGCAAAGACCAAATTCAAGATCCTTTAGGGGAGTGAGAGGTCCTGCTTTGTGGTTCTTAGTGTGTTGGTTGCGTTAAATACCAGTAAAAAGCAACATCATTAAAGGCGAGGACTATTTCAGTGGATTGCAAAATGTTTGACAAATAGAGTGTGTTTTACAAATGTTTACTGAATTGAATTCAAATGAATTTTATTGAATTAAACTGCAGACTTTACTATTGTTTCTAGTTCTGCTTTCTTAGACCAAGAACAAGCAAAATCCCCTTTCATTTAGGCCAGCACTTTGAATACTTGACAACACCTAGCATTAAACATTAGAACTTCTCTTTTTCTAGGTGAAAATATTTTGTGATGCTTATTTGGCATGGACTAGAGGAAAGTGGACATCCTTAGTTCTTTTTTTCAAGAACCAAAACCAAATAACACAATAATTAGTTCCTTAGTTCCTTTTAATTTAAAGTGTATCATTAAATCTACCCCAGTATAATATCAATTTGAATGACTAACATTTCCAGGACTATAAAAAAGATGTATCAAGGGAATGTTTCTTTATCACTTGCAATCTATTCTTTTTATCTATTCATTAGAGTCTTGATTCAACATTACAGGGCTTTTAAAAAACAAGAAAATAAAACATATCATAAAATAATCATAGACTTTGTTGGAAAAGAATTTAGAAGACTTCTAGCCCAAACAATTTTCTAATGAATAATTTTTTTACAACATTATTCAACTTTTGTTTCAATGTTTTCAATGAGAGGGATCTCATTACTTATGAAAGCAGTGGGTTCCATTATAGGTATCTTTGAATTTTCAGAAATTCTCCTGTAGTGAAAGGAAAACCTATTTTTAAATTTTATCCATTAAAGTACGTTGTTTTTTTGGGGGGGGCAGTGAAATGGGGAAGGAGATTTACTGGGATACTGAGTTTGAGGCAAGACCTCTGTGGAGAAATTCGTATGATGTGATGGGAAATGAATATCTAGAGATCATGAGACAGATTAAGGCTTAAGACAGAAATTTGGGAGCTATTTCCAAAGAAGTGACAGTTGAAGCTGTGGATATGAAGTAGAATGCCCAAAGGAGAGAAAAGAAATGTGCAGAAAAAAGATCTTGTGGGATTACCAGAATTTAAAAGGCAAGAAAGTGAAGAGAGATATGGAAATGAATGAAAGACTCAGATCTCAAAGAGGAGGAAAACCAAGACAACACACTGTCATAGAAGGCAATGGAGGCAAGAATATCATGATGGAAGATGTAGTCAATATTGTTAAATGAAACAAAGAGTTTGAGAGGAGTGAGAACTGAGAAAAGGTCACCAGTTTATGGTATTGGAAACAGTGGAAATTCTTGACCTTTAAGAGAGAAATTTCTGTATAGAATGCCAAATTAAGCAATACTGATACAGATATCAAACATACAGGAAAACTTTTTATCATAATGGTTCCTGAGAAAAGCTACCCTGAAACTCAAAAATATTGGTGGTAGCACCCTCTCTCAATATTATGGCTAACAAGGTCCCATTACAGTGGTTAATTTTGCCATTTGGCCTGAGGATATGTTGGTGCAAAAGACATTGAGTCAAACAGTACAGTAAATAAAATTACTGTTAAAAATCTCTCTCAGCTACATTCATATGGTTCAACCAATAGATTATGACCATAGAAATGACAAAGGGAAATCACAAGCAAAGAATGCATGCAAATCCATAGACACTCATGATCATACATACAGCAACGGCATGAGGGCAGAAAAGAGGCATGAAAAGGAAATCATAAGGAATCTGTTCCTTCAGTCAGGATACACACATGTTGAGGGTATGCATATAGAGAACAGCTTCAGTCTGGTGAAACTCATATCCAAGGAAACTCACACTTCTACTGACATCATTATGTAGCTCCCTGTTATTTTCTGATGGACATCAGCTCTCACTGTTCTTACTGGGTGATTCCACTATTGTCCATTAATTAAGTTTCTCTCTGTAATCATCACCTACATTTCAGAATGGGTCATCCTCTAGGCTTTTGAATGTCATTGACTAAGATGCAGATGAGTAAGCCTAATAAGAGATATCTAACAGTTTTTAAATCTCATATATTGGGATAAGGTACTACATTTAGTAAAGGGAAGCTGATAAATGCCAGATAGGGCATGCCTGCCAATGATTAAATTGATTTATTTATCTTATTATTTCTGTTACTGGTTCAAAGTCATTAGTGATAGGCAACGATCTGATTTAGGATTGGGAATTGTCTTTCTTAAATAGGAAATTCCTATTTAATCCAATTTAGGAGTCTTTTCTCCTCCTCCCTAATTTACCTATACATCCATGAAAAATGGAAAAAAAAATATGTTGTCTAGGGTTACAAAGCCTAAAATATCTTTGGCAATTTCCATATAGATAAAGCAAAGGAGAAAATGCAGAATCTTTGTCTTCCACCCCCTTGACCTCCCCCACATACACACTCACACACACACACATATATCATATCACCTTGACCTATTCTATGTATGTATGTGTACACACATATTCACACATGTTTATACATATATGGATATCTATCATATAAATATAAATATATGATAGATATATGAATGCATATACAAATTGTATCTGAAGCACTCAGCATAATCCCTTTGGAGGTAAAAATCCCCCTGTGTTATGTTAATATCATTTCTCATCCTTCTGGGACAATTAATCCTATTTTTAAACCTACAACTTCTTGTCATTCTGGGATCCATCTGCATGTTTCTGGCCTCTATAATTAGCCCTGATGTCTACAGTTCCTTTTTATTTTATATTTCCTGGTAGCTTCTAAAGATTCAATCACAAAGTTTAACAACAATAAACAACACTGAAATTCAGCACTTACTCTCCACTTGAAATTTTACATTCCAGTTTCATCCCTGCTTGATTCAATAACACAAAACCAAATTTCAGTAAGCTGTTATAACTGATTGTTCCATTAATTTAAAATAGCTACTACAATCACTGGTTAATTAATATAGAATTAATTTCAATTAACAATTACAATTGCTTATCAAATTATAATTATAATTGTTGATAAATCAATTAGCAGTACACCACAGGTAGTAAAAAGAGTAGCTTCCATTGCTAGAGGCTGATGTGTGTCAAATCAGAGGGTAAATAGAGGTAAGAAATACAGACTACTCTTTCAAAGGGTATGTCAGAGAAGTAAAGGCAGGAAAAATCCTGGAAGTGAAAGTAGGGTCTAAGATGAAAAATTGGGGGGAGGGAGGAGAGAAGTGGAGTTGGTTTTGATCTATGATAGGGAAAACCTGAGAATATTTATAAACAGCAGGAGATGAAGATAATTGAGATGAAGAAATAGATAATGGAAATCCAGGTAGGAAAAAAGTGAGCAGAATGAGGTCCTGGAGAAACTCATAGTGGATGGAATCACTTAATACTTGGAGACCACCACCCCCAACAAAGGGATGGGAAAGATGAATGGAAATACAAGAATATTTTTAGTTGAAACTACGGGCAGCTTATAGCTGCCACTTCTTCATTAAGTAGAAGAAAATGTTATTAATTAGATTTGGGGACATAAAACATTTTGGAAAAGTTCCTGTGGGCTATGTAAGAGGGTCTTACTTCCCTTTGGCTGCTTGCAAGAGAAGTAGTTATTGAGAAACTGAAAAACTCACTTTTGTTCCTCTTAAAATACTGAGTTTAAATCTTACCTAATACTGTATGTACAGCATGCCTAATGATGTTCTGAATCTAGGAAAAGTAATAGACACATGATAGATGTACTAATCATTCATTGTTTGTTACATGCACTTATTTTATGCCAAAAGAATAGACTGTTTCATATTTATTAAGCCTGTCTTTCTGAATGGAGTCATGGGGGCTATACAAAACTCTTATGAGTAGAGCATAAGGAAACACAGTAGATTCAGTTTCTATTAGGTGGGGACTCAGAGCTATTCTAATTGTGTTGACCTACACTAACCACAACCTTTATACTATTGAGATTGCCTAACTATATTATCATGAGACATAGTTGGGGAATAGACGTTTTTATAATCTAGGAAAACTATAGAGAACTTTCCAACCCCCTAAAACTTCCTTCAGTTGTATGACAAATGTCTCTTGCTCAAGCAAGGGACTTCCTAGGACCAGGTTCTTTTTGCTGAATAGGAGCAGGTTAGTGGCTAGCAATACCACTTTATGGATAAACATAAATTCCTGGTGAATTCAATAAGGCCAGTTCTGTCACTTTGACTATGAACACTTGGAAGCTCAGAATCAGGAATGGGAAAATGACTGTAATAAATTCTGAGTAAGTTCAAGCTAGCTCTTTAAAGGGTATTTAACCTCTAATATAGATATTATAATAGTATAAATAGAAATAGCTTTGAATCCTGAATTCAGAACATGGAACCAAGCTTCTATGCCATGAACTAAAGGAAATGGAAAGCAAAGATTTGGGAAGGATACAGAGTGGTCTGGTGTTAGATGGATTGCTCATCTATTTACTAGGCACATGCCATTAACAGTAGCAAATCATATATATGGTATTTATTAATCATTTATTTTAATTCACTGAGCTATTCCATATTGCAACTAGAGAGTCAGACATTTTAAGATTAAAAAAGATTTTTAAGAGATTATCCACTTAAGCCCATTGTTTTTTGGAAGTAAAACCTTACCCCTATTTTATATATGAAGCAATTGAAGCTCAGTGTCTTAATATTATTGATCATATTGCAAGTATCAAAGAAAGGTCTAGAATTTAAGTCTTCTGCTTTCTAGCATCATGCATGTTCCATCATGTTACTGTCCCATGGAATGTGCTGTTTAACACAATGGGACTCCACTGGTAGACTTAGGTTTTCAATTATGGCAGTATGATAATACATAGATAAATGAACTAAGAAGAATTTTTAATTCAATTGTTTCCTTCTTATTAGCATGATAATTGCTTAAGGGCAGAGACTGCATTTCATTACTACCTGATGCTGTTAAGAGCATTTCAATGTTAAATGAAACCAAAAGAAAAAAAAGCACATTACTTGCTACCAGATGAAATGATAAGTTAGTTAATTACCCTCAAGACATTCCCCTTTGGACAGCTCAATTTGGAGAATCTTTTGCATTTTCATCAAGGTATATTTAAAAAATAAATGAACTGCCTGTTAGGGCACCTGATTTCTGGCACTGGCACAAATTAGCTATGCTACATAGCAAAAGTCATTCTGTCTTCCTGAGCTTCAGTTTCCTCATCTTTAAAATGGAGAAGGCATGTTAAATCACTACCTAGAACTTCTAGCATTAAAGATATTGCAAATCTTAATTATTACGTTCATTAAAAGCTTCTGATTGCATGCTCTTACTGTACCTTAAGTTACATGTCCCAAACTGAACTCATCTTTCCCCTTCAACAACCCCCATAGCCCCACCTTCCAGATTTGCTTTTTATTGATGAGAATACCAACACTCACAGTTACCTAGGCTCATCCTCCAATATCCAATCTGTTGCCAAGGGCTGTTGATTTTACCTGTGTAACATCTCTCATGGATCTCTTACATTTGTAACATGCCCCTATTCTCTCCTCTGACACTGTTATGAATTTGGAACAGGCCCTCATTGCCTCATAACTGGCAATAGCTATTGGTTTGGCTTTCCTGTCAAAAATATCTCCATCTTCCATTCCACACTTCACTCAGCTGTCAAAATGATCTTCCTAAAATGTATGTCTGCTCATATTAACCCCATATTTAATAAACACAAATACCTCCCTATCACTTCCAGAATCAAATTTATCATCCTCTGTTTGGTGTTCAAAGTCCTTCATAACCTCCCCTCCACACACAACTTTCCAGTCTTCTTATACCTTATATCCTTGTCATGCTATCCCCTACCTCCACATTCCCACACTTCCAAATTCTGCATTCCAGTGATGCTTGCCTCCTTTCTATTCCATCTCCCAGCTCTGGGAACATTCAAGGACTGTTTTTCATGTCTGTAATGTTCTCCCTTTTTATCTTTATCTCTTAGATGCACTGCCTTCCCTCAACTCTCAGCAAAAATCCTACCTTCTACAAGAAAGCAATCCTAATTGCTTTCAATTCTAGTGCCTTCCCTAGTAGTTTTAATCTTTCCCTTTGTTGATTATTTCCAATTTATCCACTATATATCTTGTTTGTACATGATTTTTGCATATTGTCTCCCCTATTAAATTATTAAATCCTTGAAAGCAGAGACTATCTTTCACCATTTTTTGTATCTCTAGCTCTTAACACAGTACCTGAAATATCATTAGTGCTTGATAAATGTTTATTAACTACATGACTAATTTTCAGCAGAATTACAAATATATTTACCCTAAGTTTCACCCTGAAGTAAAAGGTCATCTTTCTAACATCAACATTCTCCTGGTTAGTGTTGGTATGATAGAGTGCACTGTAGTCTCCAGAGAAGTGAAACTCAGTATCCATCCAGGGACAATAAAGAACAGTATTATGGTAGCAAGCATGCAGAAATTTATCACAAACATGGATTCAAAAAGGAAAAGCAGTAAAAAGGATGTTGCTGAAGAAATGTACAAGTGAGCAAAAGTGAAGATGTATTGCTCATATAACAAAATCAAGAAATTACCAAAGGATGGCTTTAGATTCCATTAGCATTCTTGCTCTAACAAGAGAATGTAAGACTTCCTAAGACAACTTGGATGGACTGCACTCCACATTTACCCCAACACCTTCTGACCATGGTAAACTTATTGGAAGACATAGATAACAGTCACATAGAACAGGTAGGTTTTTTCTGTATCATTGAAGGGAATACCTACATAAATGGTATCACAAATCCATTGGTGTATTTGAGAGTAACACATGGTTAGTATGAGAGTTGATAAACCTATCTGAAGAACCAGTTGATGAACCCATTTATTTACCTTGCTGATCAGTCCTATTTATCTTGGGCTATAATCCCTTGCCCATTGCTAGTCTTGGAACAAAATTTGCATAAATACCCCTGTGTTTTACCTGAAGAAGTATTTGGTTCAACCACCAATTCATTTAGATTTCTGAATTCAGAAATTGCTGAGGTGAATCTATACATTCTGAACTGTAAATTCCTCAAACTTTTGCATGTTTGAGATTTCATCGTTACCCAAAGTGAAAATGTAGTTCCATATCTTGAGTTGGAGCACAGATAAAGAAAGTCCAGAATGTGGAAATGGTTGTTTCACCTGTGTCTTTTCAGAACCACTCCTAGACCTGGGCTTAAAAAAAATGGGGACTGCTCCCAGCATTTCTAATTAGGTACTCTGGGTAATACTGTGATGCCATGATTGTTGCCATCTCTTAGTTTAGAAAAATTCATTCATAGGTCTCTGGTTTATGATGTGTGTGACAGATAATGCGGATGTGTACATGCAAATTTCATATGCTTTTGCTGCCCCTAAGTATCCATTAATAGATTTAGATGTGTTTATGGAATGGATGGGGGAGTGAAAGGCACTGGGGAAATTGTGCCTATACATAGAATGTTCCCAGAATGAAGATCTTTTGGTGCACTATGCTCTGTTCTCTCAGCAAGGAATAGGTAGGTAGAAAAAATAATTAAGAACATTCTGTTGTCCTTTAATTGAGTGAGTGGGGGGGGGAGATTCTGACAAAAGTGAATTCTCCAAATAATTCTAGCTAAATATTTTCCACTAAACTCTTGTCACAGAAACTAATCCTTTAGGAAGCACCAAGAGTAGTTGCCAAGTAACTAGGTCAACTTGGATATATTTAATCTCTGAAACTGGATCAGGAACTACCTTTGTCCCCTTAGACAGCTTTATGGTGCAGGAATGCATTAGCTTTACCGTGAGGAAGATGTGAGTTCAGATCTAGTTACTTAACTATTATTGGTCTCAGTTTCTTCAACTATAAAATGGGTATAATAATCACACATACCTCATGGGGCAGTTGTGAAGATCAAATGTGAGAATATTGTAAAGTGCTTAGCATGTGCCTGAATCAAAGCATATATTAAATAAATGCAAGCTGCTTTCCTTCCTCCTTCCCTCTCTTCTTCCTCCCTTTTGCCTTCCTTTCCCTCTTCCCTTTCTCCCTCTCTCCATTTTTTTCTCCTTGCCTCCGTCTCTTCCTCCCTCCCACCCATCTTTTCTCCCTCTCCCTCACCTTCTCCTTTCCTTCCTTCTTTCCTTCCTTTCTTCATTTTTCCTCTTTCTTTCCTTCCTCCTTCCCCCCTTCCTTACTCTTTTTCTCTTTCTTCTTCCCTTCCTCCATATTGTTTCTACCCACAGAATTGCAGAAAGGAAGGAAAATGCATTATATAGTCCCAATGGCTCCCTATTAAGTGAAGACATATGGATCCTTGGCATTATTATACAAGGCTATAAAACAAAGCTCCTCTACTCCCCCTTGCCTGTGGAGAATGTGCTCTTATGCAGCAATGTCAGGGAAGGCTACGACCATAAATTTCCTCTTTCTCAACAGAAAATGCCACTCAGCCTTCTCTTTTCTTCTTTTGTTTTTTCTTTTCTTTTATTCTTCCTTTCTTCTTTTATTCCTTTCATTTTTCCTCCCTCTGTGCTTCTTTTTTTATTTCTTTTCTCTTTTATTTTCATAATAAATCACACATCTCTTTCAGAAAACATTAGGTTAATCATCCTATTTCTTATTACTAGTCCATCCAGACAAAACTCTGAGGCCTTTTTTGACTTAATAAATGACCCTGCCTGACTTTTCAGTTACAGAGATGCCTTTAGCTTCTTATTTATTTTATTTTTATTGACAAATTAAAATCACTGACAAACAAAAATTTTTTACCATGTAAATATCACGAAATTGAAAATATTTACTGCTGTGAACTTCTGTCTGTTCATTTTAACTTTTATATTCACTAGATGACTTTACAAAGCAGCACAATTACAGATATCTGTTCTTATCACCTAGTTCACTTTCTAGATCACAAATGTCAGAGAATGTTAGGATGGAGTTAATGTATTTTGAACTATGTTAGCATATAAGGGCAGTTTGGGAAGTAGAAAATTCCCCCTGACCTGGAAAAGAGACACAGGGAGTCTTGGCTTCAAGGCTATAGAGGGCATAACTTAAGAGGGAGGTGGGAGTGGGACAGAAGAGTAGAAAATATTGAAATGGAGATGAGAGGGAAAGGAAATGTAATTAAATTAAATTATCCTTCTCTTAGTCTCTATCTCATATCTCTGACATGATCATATGAAATTGTGAAGAGACATGGTTCAGTAGATATTTAACATGAAATCATTTATATCCCTCACTGAATCACCAGGAGTAGAAACCTGACGGATAGACAATTCTAAGAAAACCAACCTAGATTTAAATCCTGAAAGATTCTGAGTAAGTTTCTGGTCATTATAGACCATGGAAGACTGGTTTTTTTTTCCTCAGAGGTAACTTCCTATCTATTGAATAATGAATCTGAACTAAAAACAATTACCATAAAGAGTATTGTACACACATTTGTGCACACACACACACACACACACACACACAACTTTTTTTTAATTGCTCTTTTCCATAGTAAGCAGTTCACTCAGGATATGCTTATTTCTTCATTAATTCCCTGCCACCTCAGCATTTTTAATATGGAGTCTCACCACCATTCTTGTTGTAAAAAACAAAATGAGAAAATCTATTGGATAAAGAAGGAAATTTTGAGTTGTGTGTTTATTTTTTAAAGAATAGTTCTCTTCTACAACTTTTTAACTATGACTATAAATAAGGGTTTATGTCATCACTAAAAGAAGTGCCTAGCTGTAAAATGACATCATAAAAATGTCATGCATGCTAAGATGTTTGGGCATTGTTAATACAAGTGCATATTGACATTCATAGCTCATAAACAATTATCTCAATTTCCTTGCTTTCTTTTGTAGGGTCATTGCTTTTTGGAAGGACACAGGGGAGAGCATAGGGCAAGCCTGGCTTTGCAAATGGGTATAATGGGTGTTTGTTTATGGAAAGGGGCTAGGGAGACACTAGAATTAAGGAGGGTGGCTATTTTATGCCCAGATATGGACATAAAATGTTAACTTAAGAGATCTGGGCTCCTACAAAGATGCCTTCTTTTTTCTTTCCTTGACCCTACCCTGATGAAACTGAGAACTCAGTAGGACCAATAAGAAAGACTCAGTTTTCCCAAACAAAACAAAAGTACTTCCTTCACATTTGTAGGACCATAGATGATCAAAGACGGAAGGTGCTTGAGATTACCTTATTCTACCTCCAATTATACCAATAATGTCACAGGTTTCAGTAAAGCAGTAGTACATAAACTGGACAAAAGTTAATAGACTTAGTTTAGTAAATGTCAGCAGCAAAATCTGAATTCATGTCTTCCTCATATACTAGATGTGTGACTTTGCAGAAGTCACTTAGCTTATTTACCTCAGTTTACTCAACTGTAAAATGTTAAAACAGCACCTACATTGGATAATAATTGTAAAGCACTTAGCACAATGTGGGACACATAATATACATTGTTATTTCCTACCTTCCTAAGGAAGAGACGTTAACATTTGTCTTGATGATAAACCCTAACAAGGATCATGAGGCCTTTCTTTCTAAGCTGTGACTTCTATCCACTATGCCACCTAGCTTCCCCCCCCCAAAAGAAACACAAAACAAATGTTTATTTAGTACTTATCATGTACAAAACAGTGTTTGTTTTGTGTTTTTTTTTAGTTCAAATCTGTCTTCAGATACTTACTAGCAGTATGATCTTGGGCAAGTCACTTAATCAATCCTGTTTGCCTCAATTTCCTCATCTACAAAATGAGTTGGAGAAGGAAATAGAAAATAACTCTAGTATTTTGCTGAGAAACCCCAAATTTAGTCACAGAGAATCAGACACAATTGAAAATGACAGCAGTATTTTTTAATCCGTTAATTTATTCACTCATTCTACTTTGGTCCTATCTTATACTCCCAACTATTTGTACCTTCTCTCTAAAATAACATACCTATTTTTACATCTATTTTGCATATACCTTTATATGTAGATGGTATCTGAGGCTAGATTTGAAACAATGTCTTCCTGACTCTAAGTCCAATGTTGTTTCTACAGTCCCATCTAGATGCCTTCCTTAATGACATTTTTGCTGATAAAAAAATTCAACCAATTTCTAATGCTGAATCATTTAACATTGTCAAGGACTGGCAACAATTTACTTCTTTAAGTCTTTGGTAGTTATGATTATAACACTGCAAGAGAAGAGACAAAGTTTCATTTTCATAGGGTTTGCTACCCAGGATAATGGCTGAGGAGACTGGGTTGGAAGCATTATAATCCCTATGGTTCCTTGGCCAAAAGTCCTAAATTTACTCCTTCAGTGTCTGAAGAAACGATGGTCAAAGTAGTGGTATAAGTTGCCTGGTATCTAATCTAGTCTGACTTGCTTGCCCTGCAGGTGCCATTTGGTAGGGATGGCTGACCTCACCTCCACAAAAATTGCTTCCCCAGTTAATCTCTGTGAAGACCATGCTGGTCACAAAACAGGGATTCTGGGATATTTCCAAGGATTCCCATTCCTTTCTGCTGTTGGTTATAGTTTATCAGTAGTTATCACATCTCATGACGGGGATGGTGGGACTCCAAAATTTTCTCTTGCCTCAGTGATGACTTCAGGGCTTAGGCTGGAAGCAGGTCTTCTTGTTTGGGGGGAACTTCTTAGTCTTTTGGGCCCAGCATCTTGGTCTATCCCCAACCAGGTCTGAGGTAGGCTGTTGATCAAGGTGATAGCAGTGATTTAATTTGCCTGAAGTATCCTGTCTACTATATCTCCCTGGGGGTGCCATCAGCTTCATGTTAAGTGACTTGCCCAGGGTCACATAGCTAATAAATATCTGAGACTCAATTTGAACTTAAGTTGTCAGTACTCTTACCTTCTAGGACACCTAGCTACCTCATTGTCTAAAGATGTTTACGCGTAAAAGACTAATATATCTACCTTGATAAAGGAAGTTTCTTCAAATTCCCTATGCTGTTAAAATTATAAATCCAGATTAATTAACATCTATAAAGTGTTTTATGTACATTATGTCGTTTGATATTCAGATCCCTGTTGAGTATGTACAGTTTTCATCTTAATTTTACTGATACAGAAACTGATTATATGACTTGCCCATTGTCATACAGTTAGCAAGTATCTAAGGCAGAAACACTTCCTCATCACCTACATTTATTATAGTCCTTAGTTTCCTTCAAAACTCAGTCCAAGCTCCTTCTACTTTAATTCCAATACAGGATATCTCTATGGCATGCAATGACTCTCAAGTGTTTGATTAACTTAGTTTGCAGGCATCTTAAGAACTTTATATACATACATGTATATATATACACACACACATACATATATAGTGTAATATTATAACTATATAATAATATTGCATACAAATGTGTTATAATTGTATTATAATAACATGTTATATAAAGATATATAGGTAAGAATTACTGACAATGTGAGTTTCATTATATCTTCCCACATTTACTATCTCTGTGACCCTGGAAAAGTCACTTAATCTAATTCAATCACAGTTTCCTTATCTTCAAAATGGGGCTAATAAGAGCAAATAGTTCACAGAGTTCTTTCAAGGATCAAATAAGCTAAAACATGGGAAGTGCTTTGAAAACCACATTATATAAAAGTTACCTATTATGATTTAGGTTCATAAGCCACTGAGAGATTAAAAGCTTTGCATAGCCAGTGTGAATTAGAGGGAGAACTTGAATCCAGGTTTTTCCATTTCCATGGTGGCCTCACAACCCACTACATTATCATCAGGCCTAAGGCAAACAATGGACTAAAACTGTATTGTGCAAAAACCATCCTAACTAACTTTAGTGGCATTTATCATGAAATGGGTCAAAATCTGATGAGTGTTTGGTCTACAGTAACTCTTAAAGATGTTTTGCACAATAATGAAATAAAAAATCTTTAAAGCCTTGAAATGTGGCTAAAAATAGTGTTTATATGAGACTGGCATAGCACCAATATACAGTATAGCTTGGAAGGAGAAGGATATGGACTCAAGGAGGCTAGCCAGAAGACTTTGCAATATCATAAGCATAAACTGATGGTGCCCTACCTGAGAAAGCTAAAGTCAAGAATTCTCTAAGCAGGTCTCATTCTTTTTCTTTTTTTATGTTTTCTCTTTGCCCATGAAATCTGGCGCCTACTCTTTTTCATTACATGTTAGATTCTTTTCTTGTCTTCAAATGTTATCCACATCAATCTGTGACACAGATTTCTGTCCTCTGTCAGTGTTGAGCTTGAAAGGATACCTTATTTCATTAAAGTTCAGGCCTTTGCCCAGAATACCAGCATCCCAAAGATCATTGTGTCAGTCATCCAACTTTATAGCCAACTTTGTGTCAGACTATAAACTAGAGTGTTTCTCTGAGAAAGCCATGGTTTTACTTCAATCCTTCTTTCTCTCTTCCCTTTCAAATGCCCATCTTGAGACCAAGTAAGTACTCTGAATTCTTTAAAGGGCCAGATGTGCCTGCTTAAATTTTAAAAAGTGTGAATGATCTAGATGGTCTCTTGAAGAAACTCATGACCCTATTATTTGTTTATAATAATTTACGATTTATAAATCAGTTGTTCAATGACAAATGAGAATTTAACATCTTACAAAAATGTAAATTTAAATACATTCAGTTCTAAGGGAAAATACTAAAAAAATCGCTATATAAATATTTGACCTAATAATATAATAGTATATCTACAAATCCTTTGGGCTATGAAATTAAAGACCTCTTAGGAGATATCAATAGAAGAATGCTATAGGGAAAGGACAAGACACTGACAAAAAATTAAAATCGTGTAATGCTTTTAAAAGACTCCCAACACACAAATGGAGAAATATATAAAAATGGTGAAAGGTTTGTTATATTAAAGGGAAGAGGAATGAAGAGAGCCAAAAATAAACAGATGAAAATTATAGTCACAACTAAGGTTATAAAAATTTGCTGTGCAACATTAATGCTTATATTGTACCATGTATTTAATTATTATGAGTACTGTTGCTTTAAATCCATTGGAGTTGGTACTCAGAAATATGTGCTTAAAAATTTACCAAAAGTCAGCTTTTACAGAAATGTTTTCCTTAAAAATTCACCAAATGCCAGTTTTTACCTGAGGTCTTTCCTAATCCTGTAAATTCCAAACTTATATTGTCTCCTCCCACAAATTATTATGCACACACATATATGTAGATACACATACACACACATATATATGTATGTACATGTTTATATGTGAATCATGCATGTTTATATGTTTATGGCTTGTCTCTAAGACAGGGACTCTTTTATCTTTAAGTTCCCATCATCTATTTTAGTGTCTGACATTGTAATGACAAGCAAAGGAGTACTTAGCTTCCTGTCTCGGTACTTATCCTCTTGTTTAAGTTCTTCAAGTGTCTTTCAGCCTTGTCTGTGATTATATCAAGTCTTTGTTAGAAACAGAACCTCTAAAGCCCACAGTGGAAACAACTTGCCATATAAAAGCAGGAGCACAAGCTAGGACCAAGCAGAATTGGGAAGAGGAATGGCTGTGGTGGCAGGACTTTGCCTACCTGTGTTGATGTCATTTTGTCAGATCTGTCTGCTGAAAAAGGATGTTGCTGCTATTACAGAAGCCCTGGGTCCTTACTGCTTGTTCAGAAGGCCTGAAAGAGGGCTTTCTTTCTCTTTTTTGTGATTTATGGGGGGGTTGCCTTTTTTGGAGGACAATTGGGGTTAAGTGACTTACCCAAAGTCATATGGTTAGTAAATGTGTCAAGTGTCTGAGGCCAGATTTGAACTCAGGTCTTCATGACTCCAGGGCCAGTGCTCCACTCACTGTGCCACCCAGTCGCCCCTAAAGAGGACTTTCTTGTAGTCTATTTACACAAGTCCTGAAAGAGTGTTTTACTGATGTTTTCAGAGGTCCTGGGACTTTACTGATGATTTGTGTTGATTTCTCAGACAGAAACCCTGTTTGTGGGTCTGTGTTGATTTCACAGGCAGAAATTGAATTGATGATGGTGCTGGCAATGTGTGTGATCATTGTTGTAACTCTGCTAAGCTTGATGTGTGGAATTGGACTAGGAGCTGAACCAGGAGCTGAACCAGGAACTGGACTAGGAGCTGGAAGAGGAGGTGGAAGCTGCCTAGCTGTGAATCCAGGTGATGGTTGGGTGATTTCAGGCAAGATCTTGAAGCATGGGAGAGGAACCATGGAGATTGGGAGCCAGCCTCAGTCAAGACCAAAGGACCTTCCCTTGGGTACTTAGTGCTGACGGACAAGATCATGACGTACTATGACCTAGAGGTGGAAGACTTTTGTATTTTGCACTCTTTAAGAATGATTGCTCCTTAAGGATGACTGAGTTAAGGACAACTGAAGGCCAGTCTCCATTCAAGATAAAATAAGACTTTAAATGGTTACTGTATATTGTTTAATTCAGATTATATCTTACTTAATGATATCTTGCATTTAAGAATATATGGTCACTTAAGTTAATAAGTTGTTATGTTATATCATTGTGAATGTTGAACTTTGGTTTCTGTGAATGTTTTGCCTTAGTTTACTGCTAAATAAATAGATAATTTGCTATACTATGTGTTCAAAACCTTAAAGCTATTCATAGCAGCAGTCCTCAAAAGAGCTGCCTGTGCTTGACTTTACAGACATAGAGTAAGTGCTTCATAAAGAGTTGTTTATTGATTGGTTATTTAGAGAGAATGAATTTCTACATGGCTGAAGAAAATTAAAGGCAATAATAGACCTGTTCATAAGCTCAGTGATCATGTAAAGTAACACATGCATGTCTAAGCTATGTGTAGTCTGGTGGTAGTAGGGGTATCATATTTTGATTTAGAAAAAAAGAACAGGTAGAAAGGGTTCTGGGGCCATCATCAAAGAATAATGTTAGATACCAATAAGGGAACTCATACATGCTGGTGATTAGAGTAATCACTAGACCAAATAGGAAACTTTTGTTCTTAGAAAAGGTTGCCTGGATCCAAGTAGGGATCCAGGGGAGGTAGTAAAACAGAAACCAGGTAAGGAAGTGGAATTTCTTGGAAATGGCTAAATCTATGGAGTAAGCAGGGTGGTAGGTTTCCTTTGAAGGAAGTTTTGAAGTGCATGGAATATAAGGCATATGAGGAATTTGTTCTTTAATAATGAATACATAAGTTCTTTGGCTACTCCTTGCTCACATTTCATATCATTCACTCTCCTTGCTTTGTCATGACAGCACTGATTTTTCAGAATTAAATAATTACCATTACAATATACATTTCCTTTCAATTCAGTGTAGGACATGGCATTCACCTAGAAAAATTATATGTCTAGAACATACATTCAAATTTTAGTATGTAAAATTTACAGCTAATAGTCTTAAAACTTTGGACATTACTTTTCCATCTCTTCTCCAAAGCCTAAATTTGTCATTGGGAATTCTTTATCAATTTTATATTGGGGGGGGAAGAGTTAAGCCAAGATGGTGGCATAGAAGCAGCAGGGTCCCACAGCTCCCATGCAGCCACGCAAAACACCCATAAAAATATGACTCTGGACAAATTCTAGGACTCTCAAACTCAAAAAATACAGAAAACACATCTATTGCGGAAGGCAGCTTGCAGCAGGGGATCATCACGGCAGGATGCAAGCCGCAGCCAGCCCAGCCTGAAACCAAAACCATGGCCAGGCCCCAGGGTGGTAGGAAGGAGCCACACTGCAGCCAGTCTACAAGTGAGAAGATCTACAGCCTCCAGCAACTCCACATCTACTAAGGTGTGAAAAATAGGGATTAAAGAAAGGTGTGAAAAATAGGGATTAAAGAAAGGCAGCTAGGCAGGAAGGGCTCATCCCCAAGGCAGACCAGCCTAGCCTAAAACCACTATGCGGCTAGGCTCAAAGGAGGTAGGGAAGAGTCGAGCCTCCCAAGCCACAGCATGAGTCTACTTCAGAGAAGATATAAAGCACCTGGAGAAATCTTCACATCTACTAAGCCAGGATTAAAGGTCAAGGAAAGCGAGAGAAGCTTTCAAGCTAAAGGTATGGGAGTAAAAGCAGTTTTGCCTATCTATCCCCAGGGCAAGGAAGCAGTGGGGTAAGGGCAGAAACAGCTGTAACCGGCAGATGCTCCCACTGGGCTGCTTCAGAGCCCCTGGACTGTGTATCCCGCAGGGGGGGCTGAGTTGATTGATCAGGGCCAAGTGCTCTTGCATTGAGCACCCTGGATCCAGATCATGGTCTTGGGTGGTGGTCATGGTGAGCACTTTCAGCAAGCCAAAGCTAGGGGAGGCTGCAACACCTCTCTAATAGCTCTGGCAGCTTGGAAAACCCTAGCGATTTGGAACAGAGGTTTCCCCTCTGGAAGCAGAGTTTCACAAAGCTAAAAATAAAAACCAAACAATTAATTGACTGGCCAACATGAGGAAAAGGAAACAAAATAAGAACAGCAATAAAACTCTAGAATCCTTTTTTGTGGATAAAAAGGGTCAAAACAGGGAACAGGAGGAAGAGAGCCCAGAACTCAGAACTCCCACACCAAATGCTTCCAAGACAATTGAAGAATGCCTAGAAGCTATACATCAACTGAAAAAGAACTTTGAAAACCAAATGAGAGAAGTGGAGGAAAAATTGAGAAGAGAAATGAGA
>CM053595.1:155496770-155514860 GCA_028646575.1 Pseudocheirus occidentalis
TTATCTTCCTTTGCATTTTTTTGATTAATTCCCTTGATTTTGCTGAGCTTTTATTCTTCCAGATGAATTTTGTTATAATTTTTTTCTAGTTTCACAAAATGTTTTTGGTGGTTTGATTGGTATGGCACAGAATAAGTAAATACATTTTGTAAAACTTTCATTTTATTAGGTTGGCTCAGCCTAATTATAAGCCTAAATATAACCTATTATAATTATAAATATATAATATAAAATATATTATATTTTTCCAATTTTATTTGTATAAATTAGTGTTTAATAATTGTGTGCACATAGTTCCTGTGTTTGTCTTGGCAGGTAAACTCACAAGTACTTTATTTTGTATTGTTTATAATAAAATAATTGTTTATACTTCTATGTCCCCTTGCCCCTCTTCTTCATCGGCTTCTCATAACCACCTGTAATCATTCCTTTCTTAAAGAATTTCCTTTCATACCCCAAAATATATATTACTGTGCAACAGGTAGCTATTTAGCCTATTTGTTACAATTAGTTTTTTTATATCTTATGTACTAATATTAATTCTGTGAACTACTTGTGAAACTCTATGATGTCCTTTTCTATGTCAGACCACATTTTTGAGAGGCCTAATTAGATAACTTCAAATCAGGAAAGACTTAGCTAACTCTTTAAGAGTATGTTAAATTAGCACTTGCATGGGATCAAGGCCTCTCAACCTTATTCCTTGATGGTGATTCTCTGTCTTAATATATAAGACATATAAGACATAAGACATGGTTTTTCATAAAATAAAATAATGTTAAAATGCTATCTCAGAAGGAGGTTATTTCACATTGATAGTATGTCCTATTTTTTTCCAACATACTTTGAAAATGAATTTTGTGGTCCTTTGCTTCCCTAACAAACCTCAACTCATTCTCAACTTTTGAATTCCTTTAAGTATTTTCTCAGAACTATTCCATGATCTTGTCATCATCTTCTTTTATCTTGTCTTGCTTCCATATTTCATACATGTATATTTTAAATCTAAGTTAGTTGACAAGCTCTCTGTGCATGAACTTTATTCTCTTCAGTCAAATTCCTCTGAATCTCCTCATTGGAACTCTTTCTTTTTACATCTTCACAATTTAATCGGTGAAAAACACCTCTCCTTCTGGTGCTGGCATCTCCCATGTGACTTTGAATCACAAACTCCTACCTATTTTTCTGTTATGCCATTTGAGATCTGCTTTCTCCAAACCTAGAATTCAGCAGCTACAATCACCAATTTTATTATTTGGAAAAGTTAATATTGATAGATTTTAAAAGGTAGTATGTACTTTTTAATAGATACTTACATGCAAACACATAACCATACACCTATATAGAACAAAACATTTTCAAAATGTCAAAGACTAGAAGAAGACATAAGAACCAAATAGGAGCAAGAAGATATCAATAAATTCTCACTATCCTCATTATATTTTCTTATAATGAAATTATTCTAATGATCTTTCCAATAAGATGAACTTTCATCCTATCTCTTTGATTCTATTTCAGAAATAAATGATTTTATCCAGCTGTGCATGCATTTGTTAAATATTAAGCATAAAAGAAAGTCAGTAGGATAGTCTTTTTTTTCCTCAGGCTATTTCTATCTGAAGTTTATTGAACAAAAAGCAATAATTAAATAAGAAAAATATTGAATAATAATGAAATAAGGATAATAACATCACAAGAACAATTACCTCTCAAAGTCTAATCCCTACTCTATACTGTAGAGACTGGTGACAATGACAATGTAAGAAGATACTAATTAGGTATTATGCCATTGAAATATTAAGGTAACTGTAAGGGACTGTGAGGGTATCCTGACAAATTGCTGAAAAAGAAAACGGGTATCACTGATTAGGGTAAGGTGAGGTTTGTGTAACAAAATCAATGCCATAAAGATGAAAAGAAAAACAGAAAACTGGACACAATCTTTTTACAGCCAATGTTTCTGATGAAGCCCTCATTTCTAAAATATATGGAGAACTGAATAAATTTTATAAGAATGCAAGCCATTCCCAAACTGGTAAATGATCAAAGGATAATAACATGCAGTTTTCAGATGAAGTAAATAAAACTATCTATAGTCATCTGAAAAACATTCCAGTCATTACTGATTAGAGAAATGCAAATTAAAACAACTCCAAGGTACTACCACATATCTATCTGATTGACTATCATGACAGAAAAAGAAAATGTTAAATGTTGGAGAAAACATGGGAGAAATGGAACACTGATGTATTGCTGGCCAAATTGTGAACTGATTCAACCTTTCTGGAGAGCAATTTGGAACTATGCTCAAAAGGTTACAAAACTGTACATGTGCTTTGATCCAGCAACACTGCTACTAGATCTGTATCCCAAAGTGATCACTTAAAAATGGAAAAGGATACATGCGTGCAAAAAATATTTATAATAGTCTTGCGGTGGCAAAGAATTAGAGATTGAGGAGATTCCTAGTAACCGGAGAATGGTAGAACAAGTTATGGCATATGAATGTAATGGAATAATATTGTGCTATAAGAAATGATGAGGATACAGATTTCAGAAAAACCTGGAAAGACTTACATGAACTGATGCTGAGTGAAGTGAGCAGAACCAGGAGAACATACACCATAATAGCAAAATTGTGGGATGATCAGCTATGATTGACTTAGCAATTTCCAGTAATGCAATGATTCAACACAGTTCTGAAAGGCACATGATGAAAAATTCTATCCACATCCAGAGAGTGGAGTATGAATTGAAGCATACTGTAAAGACTGGCAATCTCAAATGCTACAGAGAGGTCAAGTAAAATGAGGATTGAGAAAAAGTTATTAGATATAGCAATTAAGTAACCATTGGTAAATTTGGATTTAAAACAGTTTCATTATAATGATGAAATTGGACAGCAGGTTGCAGAGAGTGAGAGAAAATGAAATGGATATACCAAGTGCAAATATTCTTCTCAAGGAATTCAGCCCCAAAAGGAGAGATTTAAGAAAAGAGCTAGTAAAGTTGGAGGAATCAAGTAAGATTTTTTTTTTGAGCATTAGGGTTATTTGTGCAAAAGAGAAGCATACAGCAGATGGGAAGAAAATGAAGATTAGTGAGAGAATGGGAATGATAAAGTGAACAATTATATGGATAAGACAGGAATAGACTTGCATCCTTTGTGCATTTTACCTTAGCAAAGAGAAGAGACACCTCTTCATGTAAGTAAAGGATGGAATAGCATATAGTTGTGAAACGCTTCTGGATGATGTGAAATGAAAGAAGAGGTGAAGAGGAAAATCTCAGAAATGGCTTTGTTCTTGCAATATTTGAAGGAAAGGTCTCAGCTGAGAGCATACAAGCAGGAGGAAGCAGAGAACATTTGAGAATAATTAAAAAGTTTGGAAATCTCCTTTGTATAGTGGGATAGTGAATTGATTAAGGAGGTATAAAAGAAGGCACCAATTATGATTATGCAACATATATTTTAGGAGACCAAATCAGCACAGTTTTGTGATTTTGTACAGCTTCGTTTAATAGCACATGAGTAGGATCAAAGGCAGCAGATGATAGAAGCAATTTAAGGCTGGTGCTTGAAAGGATAATATTGGCATGAAGTAAAAGGACACAGGACTCAGGGAAAAGGAGAGTAGTAATTGAGCTGTTTCTCCAAGGGATCAAGATGAAGCATAGAGGAGGACTGATGATCTGGGAAAGAAATGAGTGGAGGAATTGTAGGTTATGGTGAAGAAGTAGAAGAGAGTATGGGTTTTCAAGGAAGAGAGACAGGTCAAATTACATCAGGTCATAATCTCAACTCTTTCTCTTCTAAGCTATTATATGGTATGCTACATATATCACTGATCCTGGAATCAGAAAGACCTGAATTCAATCACAGCCTCTCACACTTATTAGCTGTTTGACCATGGACATGGAAGTAGAACACTTTGTGGTGAAGCAAATATTCATGATTTAATTTTCTCTGTGTAGTTGAAGTGTGATGGGGCCAATCATTGTAAATGATTAAGTGGAGGAATTGACAGATTATGATGTTTCAGGGAGCATCAATGTTAAAGTCGTCTAGTATGACAGCAGAAGTTTGGGAGGAAAGACTGAGAGTCAGGTACTGAATTTGGTGAAGAAAGAAGGGTCTGTACTGGTGGTTTTTAGGCAATGATTATTAGAATATTTATTGGGTTATAAATATATACTTATATTGCATCATATCATATTGAACCATATCATAACATCATATCGTATTGTATCACATCATCTCACATATTATGTTATGTTATGTTAATTACATTATGTTATGTTATATTACATCATGTTATATTATGTTGTTATATTACATTCTATTATGCCATATTATATTATGCTATATCATATCATGCTATATTATACTCTGGTATATTATATTATACTATATTATCCTACATTTATATTAGATTAGATTATATATTTTATATTTCTATATTTAGTGAACCTCAAAGTAGGAGAGGTTACTGAGTGATGATAGTAGAGGAAGGGTTCAGAAGTGGCAACATGTAGCAAAGAGTATTCCAACTTCCCCATCATGACCAGTGTGTCAGGGGAATGTTTGAAATTGAAGCTAGTACTAAAAATGAAGTTCAGGAGGAATTTAAGTCTCTGTGAGAACCAAAAGACAGAGAGAGTAAGGAAAGAAAAATCTGGAGATCAACGCAAGGTTATGATCTATAGAGTAGACAGTTCAGAGAGCAAATTTGGAATGGTAGGTAGCTTTTAAATGGTACTTGTGGGAATAGGGGAGCAGTAGGTGAAGAAAGAAAACCAGAGTTTGTCCAGTGATATCTAGTGGTTGCAGTTATATATTACTCTCACTTTGTCTTAGGGTATTTAGATGGTCTTGTATAGAAGGTCTGGCCTGGAGTAAGGAAAACTTGAGTTCAAATGCTGCCTCATTCCCTCACTAGCTGTATGACACTGGAAAAATCACTCAACCTTGGTATACATTAGTTTCCTCAACTTAGTTTCTTTTCTTACCTTCTTGAATTATTGTGAGAAACGTGTAAAGTACTTAGCATAGTGTCTGCCATATAGTATACATTATATAAATATTAGCTATATCCTTTTTTCTGTGGAGTTCTCTAGATGAACAATAAATTTTCCTTGTTAATGGTTGGTGTCTCTTCTGATTATTCATGTTTCCAACCTTCATTAATGAGCTGGGGATTTGTACCAGAATCAGTTTCTGTACTGACCTGTGTCTTTTGCTCTTGGGTGGGGGAATAAGTCCAACTTGATCTTGCCTTCCTGATCTGATTTCCACTTCCTGAAGTTGGGCTATATTGGAATTTTTGAGATTCAGAATGCCTGATCCTCAGGGTTCTCTTTAGTATCCTGGGACAGAATGTGAGGGACTTTTAAGGCTCTTCCCCTTGGCCTTTACTCTTCTGAACCTTGCTGTGCCATACTTATCACTGTTTCTTCTATGATGAGCTTCCCAGATTCCTATCCTCATTTTCTACCCACCTTAGGGTTTTCTAAAAGAGCAGAGATAGCACTTGGCTCATGCTGTCTCCAGACCAGAGCTGTACAAATTACATGGATGTGGTGGAAAACTTAAAACTTGTTTGCCTGAAATAATATAGGTTTTGATTGGGAGCTTTCCTGTCTTATTACCCATGGGCTTCTGACTGACTTATGTATAGTTTTGTGGTAGATAAAAGGGCATCTGGGTAGCACACTGGAGAGAGTACCAGACCTGGAGTCAGGAAGACTTATCTTCCTGAGTTCAAATCTGGCTTCAGACACTTTCTAGCTATTTGATACTGGGGACATCGCTTAACTCTTCTCCCATCTATAAAATAAGCCAGAGAAGGAAAAGGCAAACCACATCAGTATGTTTGCTAGAAAAACATCAAATGGGGTGAAAGAGTTTGATATGACAGAAAAATGAATGAACAACAACTGTGGTTGGAAAAAAGTCACTTCCTATACCATCTCATTTTATTTCTTAAACTTTTTTTCTTTTGAGGGTTAGGGTTTCATTCTTCCTCTAATAGAAGTAGAGGAGTTATACAACTTTTCTCTATTCAGATAGATATCTTGATAAGAAGTCTTCAATCATATATTTATATACTTTATTTTTTAAAAGCATTTACAGTATACATTTCTCAAAAAATATAAATACTTACAGTTAAACAGTATTTTGGTTGAAGAGAAAATGATTGTGACAAGAAGTCCTCAGAGTAAAAATAACATTATAAATACAGTAATTTCTGAAGAAACTGCCCAAAAGTAACATTTTTGCTGCCATGTTTATTATCACAAAACATTCAACTCTACTCTGAATTCATGCCATATATGTGTGTAGGTGCATGTAGTAAATATGCAAAAATATCCAAGTACAGTGAAAGTAGTGCTACAGTATTTTATGTCCACATGTAAAACTGTTATTTATTTAAAATATACCAGAATGATGTCAATTACCACTGTCTTCTTTGTCTGCTGCTCTGCCTTGCTCCAATGCCAGTGAATGATCTCTCACCCATATTAAGCTTTATCACTATGATGTGAACTTGAGCTTTGATTGATACCACTTCCTTCATTCCTCTCCCCAACCCCCAGCTCTACTTGCAGTGCTCAAGTGTAGTACCAAATTCCTCCCCATGCCTTCCTTTATAGAGTGAAAAAACTGGGCTTTTCAGCTCATTTTACTTTCACTTTGCTGGATATACTTCTCTGCCTTGTTTCAACTCTGCTCTACTGATTCCAGGATGGTTAATCTTTTTCTCAGAAGTTCTACTTGTGGCTCATACTTAATATATTGAGTTAGAGTGATAAGACTTTTAAAATAATTTAAATTAGCAAAAATTCCATGTGAATTTCCTGTTTACATAAAGTCAACATTAAATTTAACAGTAAATAATAAATGAATATTTAATCAAAGAAAACTGTTTCCATGGTGTCCAAAAGTACTTCAAATAGGTATTTTCATTCTATGGAAATTGTGTCAGGATAGGTAGAAGTAAAAAATTCACATTTCATATCCATTTAAGCTCAGAAAGATTCATTGAGATAGAATTTCAGGAGCTCTTTAGATAAAGGAAGGCTAAGAAAATAGTGAATCTTAAGTAGTGAATGATTCTGGGGTGTGGCTGATGAAAAAAAATAAATTGTATAAATATAAGTTGTACTTACTTATAATGAACTTGGTGAGTGAATAGAACACATATGAATTCTTCTATAGTTGCTCAATGAGGCAGTTTTCTGGTATGGGTGCAATTGACCAGTCATCTAAGAAGCATTTATTACATGCTGGGTTTATGCCTTTTTATAATAAAATCATATTCCTTTGCGTTTCACTAATTCAGAATTTGTGATAATGTGGTCAGGGTCTGGACTACCTTTGCATGAACTACTCAAAAAGGGTAAATTCGTTCCGTAAACAACATTTTAAGGTTATTGTAGTTACCTTTTTAATATTCTAAATTTATTCTCATACCACTTAAATACCAATTTACATACAACTGAAATACCAATTATAAACCATTTTATTTATTCATTCTAGCAGCTTTCCTAAAGGCTTCTCCTAGACAACACTTAAAATTATAGAGCAGGAAGGGACATTAAACATAACCTAGTCTAATACACACATTTCCTTGATGAGGAAATTAACACCCAGGGACTTACATAAGGTAACCATCATTGCATACACCTGAGAATGATAAAGCTACATTTTAATAAGTCATGTTTTGTAATTCAAATCTCTTATTATGTCAGAATCTATAACTTGGCCTTCTCTCATTATACAAAGTGAAATTGAAGTGGCAAAAATTTACAACAAATTCAAGATGCCTTTGATCCCAATGAGTTAATAGTCTGTGTAAGAAAATAAGATATCCACATATGAAATGACAAGATATCTAGAGTTATATGAAGTAAAGACTTCTCTATTATCAAATGCTAAGTAAAGTAATATAAATTGAATGCAGAAGAATTTATTGATTTCAAAATACAGAATCAACAGCTTTTGGTCAGATTAGTCTCTAAAACATTTCTGCCATAGATAAACTGTAAGCCCAAACTTGAAGATTATGAACAAAATTTAGAAGGTTATGCTTAAGAAGGAAGAGAAGGAATACAAGGCAAAAGGATAGGTGCAGCATAAAACCGCCTTGAGAATGCACAAGTTGCTCCCAAGGTAAAGTAGGCAAATTGTCTTCATGGGAAGGAAGGAATTAGGTTGACAAATTAAAGAAAAGTAAGTCATGAGGTGCTAGGTGTTGATTGAAAGTGTTAATTCCTGATTTGTTAGTTATGGAGACTGTTGTACAGATATGATTTTCTAGTCCTTGAAATTTTTTAGTTAATGGGGATTACAGCTAAAATATTGCTATAGCAATGATTCCCAAAAAGTTTTTTGACAAAAAGTTGAAAATCTAAATCTTAAATAGTGTAACATTAGAAATGAATGGATTAGCTTATTTAATACATGCAAAAAAGAGAGATAGATAAGAAAACAAAACTCCACAATTTGCTTCCAAAAATCATTTAAGAAGCAAAGATACACACAGCATTTTTTACGAATGTCTGGAAAAAAAATACTGTGGTTTGGGTGAATCCACAAAAATCCACAAAACAGGAGTTATAATCTTTCTAACAAAGTAAAAGCAGACGTTCAAAATATAAACATTCATTAGCAAGTATATTATAGCATCCATAAACCACAAACTAAGATCACTATTAAATTTATATGATCCAAATGCCTTAGAATCTAAATTCATAAAACAACTTACAAGAAGCCACTGACAATAAAACAAACGTAGTGATCTGTTGCTTGGGTGCCTGTGCTTTAACCACAGTTTGTAAAATCACATTTCTCTCCAGCCTCAAGTCTCCTTAACCCCAAAATACTGTCTCAGGAAGATTCTCCCTTGCTCAAGGGCATCATGTCCTAACAAAATACTTATCTGTATTCCTGTTACCTTGGCAGCTGCATGTATGGAATTTAGTGCTTTTACCATACTGTATACTGGCTGAAGCAGCTGTATACGGGTATTTATCTATCACATATATCATAGACTCAATCATGTGTATACTCCTTAGCTCATTATCCATATCCTGCATCCCTGGTTTGCTTAGCACATATGCATACTCCCAACATCCATCTTGTCAAGCAGGACATTGATGGGTAACAGACTGGGCACTTCTCAGTCAACCCTGATCTTTAGTTGACTTAATCATGTTTCAAGCCTAAAACCACATCTCCATGTAGCACCTCTTGGGCTCTTTCCCAGTGAATTGTGGGCAATAGGCCTATGCAGTTGATATTATAAATGCATGTCCCTTTAAGCACTGACCACTCCTTAACTCCTCCCTAATCCCACCCTTACTCACCTAATTAGCATAACTGGCCCAGGTTATACTATGGATTATTCTATAAAAACATACCTATGACTCCTGTAAGGTTGCAGGTTCCCTAAGACCTCCTGCCCACTGTAAAGCATAACAGTATATTTTTACCAATTTAACTCAGAATGCTTGAGCCTAAGAATTCATTGCAGACTGCCCTCCAGGGACCCTGGTCATTGGGGTCCCTGAAAGACCTATAGTAGCAAGAGATTTCAATGTCCCTCTCTTACTTTCAAGTAAGTCTAAAAGTTAAATTCAGTTAAATAAATAGTTTTTAAGTGCCCACTCCATGCCAGGCAATTTGCTTAGTTCTTGGGATACAATAAGAAAAAGATAGTACCTGCCCACAAGGAAGTTGCATTCTAATGAAGGATGATAATAAGCAGTAGGAAATAGAAGAGAGTGGGAGGTAGGAGGGTACCTGGTAAAGAGACATAATATTTTCTGGAGTCAAATCCAAGGAGAATCACTGATGGAAAATGAAGAGTTACCTGGAAAATTCTGATCCCTCTATGAAGGAAGACTTTGAAAAGAGTTTAATGTACCACTAGTCAGCCCTTTATACAGAGGGGAGAAGCAACTGAGGACACTGAAGGGTTGAGTATCAAAGCTGAGTCAATCTACATGGCAATGAGATATCAGAGGAGCAGTTTATCATAGAAATGGAATGATATTCCCTAGAATCAGTCAAGCATAGCTGCTGACAAGAGAGGGATGAACAAAATGGAAAATAAAGAACTGCACAAAATTTTGGAGTAACTGTAAGTAAAAAGATATATGGTATCTTAGAAATAAGAAATGTGTATGAATTGGATGGGAAAACTTCTCAGACTGTGTCCTAGAATCTAGTGGCAGGCTTGAGTGTCAGTTTCAATCAGGATTAAGCCCTTTTAGAAGTCTTTTGATGCCCACTTAGTCTTTCTCCTTTGTCTCCATTCTCACCTCTGTAAGCCCCACCTCCTAGCCAATGGGAGCCAGAGACAGCCTGAGCTCACACCACCCCCCACCCCCAACCAAACGGAGTGAGAGACAGTAGGGGAAATATG
Source organism: Pseudocheirus occidentalis (assembly GCA_028646575.1). Taxonomy (NCBI): domain Eukaryota; kingdom Metazoa; phylum Chordata; class Mammalia; order Diprotodontia; family Pseudocheiridae; genus Pseudocheirus; species Pseudocheirus occidentalis. The sequence goes on from CM053595.1 coordinate 155,507,201, forward strand.
ATCCTGTTGTATTAGGGTTAAAAAACCCTGTTTTGCCTCATGTTGGGGCCTCCTCTCACTGATCTGTCATAGAGAGGACCACCCTATTCCCACGTGGGAAGAGAATAAATATTTCCTGTTTTTATTCTAAGAAACGTCCATGTTTTTGATTAAATTTTTAATGGGGTTTTTCATCCCCCCTACATATATATAAATATAAATATATATGTATATGTAGTATGTATACATATATGCATATACAATATACATACATGTGTGAATACATTTACATGCATATGTGTCTGTATATATCCTATCCACATACATGTATGTGTATAAATATATGTTTGTATATGTGAGTATATGTGTGTATGCATGTATGTGAATACCTATACCTATTTTTCACATTAAGTTTTATTGGATTAAAAAGGTCAAAGAAAGAATGAAGGAATCATAAATAATGCTGGAGATTTCACATGCCTGCCATTTAAACTCCAAGTATTAAGAAGTAAATTTTAGTAAATCTCAATGATTTTCTATCAGACAGCTCCCATCAAAATCAGCTATTGACTCCAGCTTGCCTCTCTGTGCTCTGATGCTTTTTATTGACTTTTCTATTCAGTGCCTCATGATGCAGTACCAGAGTGATTGGATCAGTATATTTTCCCTTTGGGATTATCATAAACATCTTGGAAATCCAGCAGATGCTTACATTAGGTTCCCAAAATTTGCAGCTCACATAGCAACCAGAAGATTTGCCATTTTTTGTTAAGCGAGGAAAAAAGGAGGAATGATAATTCAAGGTATACACACACACAAATTTGTGTGTGTGTGTGCGTGTGTGTAGCTAACAAATTTGAAAATGAGTCCAGGTGAAAACAGCTAGTAATATAGAAGGAGATGTTTGGTTAATGATTCTGAGACTGCCTTGCATACAGTTGTAGTTTTTTAAAAAATATATACATTGTCATTAAGAGCATGCAGCTATCTATTTTCACTTCTTTTAATTTATAACGTTTTTTGTAGAACACAAATTATGCTAACCCCTTGATTTCCTTTCTACCTTGAAGAAGAAAAAAACTATTTAAAGAAAAATTTCATTGTTTTAGGAATAATGTTTGTAGGAGATTGTCTTATTTATTAGCCTTTACAAATATAAAGCCCTAGGTATTAGTTTGAAAAACTCTTTGAATTTAGCTGCAAAAGATCAACAAGATATTCTAAAATATTATTAGCATAAATTAATTCTATTTTTGTTATCACATCTTTTTATATTTATCTAATTTGGATTGCTTTTCTTATATCATTGCCAAAAAAGTAAATTCTTCCTGAGCTTGTGTGTGTGTATGTATGCATCCACACAGATAATATTACATTATATATTACATACATATATGTTTGTACATGTGCATATTACATGAACAGTCCCCTGAAAAATATATTTTTTTGTGGAAGTCATCATTTCAAGGTCAGTTATAGAGACCTAATAAAGGAGCATTGCAGAAAGTGAGACAAGAGAATGCATTATTCCTTATAAAGGAAATAGACAATAGTCATTCTTTAAAGAATATTGGCAACTTCCTTTCTCGCTATGTCTTATGTAACTATCTCACAAGAAGCAAACTGAAAAGGCAATAATTTTTCTTTCATACTTATTCATCAATTATTTTTTTTTTATTTTGGAAGAGCACAGATGGCAGCATAGAAGCAGGAAAACTTCACAGCTACCACATAACCACCTCAAATACCCATAAAATATAACTCTAGACAAATTTTATGGCTCCATTACTCACAAAATTACAGAAAAACACATCTCCCACAGAAGGCAGCTCAGCAGGCAGGACAGGAAGGGCTCATCACAGTATGCTGGGACCCGAAACCAGCCTGGCCTGAAACTGCATCTTGGCTGTGGGGCCACCAGGATGTGCCGCAGATGGTGCCTTCAGGAGAGTGGAGCTGTGACAGCTGTGGAGATTTCCAGAATTATCAAGCCATAAGAAATGAGGACTGATCAAAGGGTTAGTGGAATTCAGCTATATTGGGGGAAAAAAAGCAGATTTGGCCCAACTGCCTCCAGGGCAAGGAAGCAGCAGAAGTGGAGGCCTTGCAGCCACTTCCACGTGTCTGTTTCAGAAGCTCCCAGACTGCAGATTGCAGGAGGGGCAAGCAATCATTCACAGGCTAAGTGTTTTTCCTTAAGCTGCCTGGATCAGGATCATGGTCTTGGGTGGTGGTCCTGGGGTTCATTTTCAGTGAGTTAGAACTGGTGGGGGCTGCACAGACTATGCCTCCTAATAGCTCCAGTAGCTGTGAAAACCCCAGCGTTTTGGGACAGAGCTTTCCCCTCTGGAAGCAGAGTTCCATAGAGCTAAAAAGTCAAGTAATTGATGGTCAACAAGAGAAGGCAAAGGAAGCAAAGTTAGAACAGCAATCCAACTTTAGATTCCTTCTGTGGGGAAAAAAAGATCAAAGAATGGAATGGGAAGAAGACAGCACAGAACTACTACACCAAAAGCTTCCAAGAAAAATGTAGACTGGTTACAAGCCATAGAGCAGCTTAAGAAGGATTTTGAAAACTAAATAAGAGAAGTGGAGGAAAAAATGGGAAGAGAAATGAGAATGATGCAAGAAAATCATGAAAAGAGAGTCAACAAACTGATTGAAGAAAATAGCACCTTTAAAAATAAGTTAACTCAAATGGAAAAAGAGGCGCAAAAAGCCAATGAGGAAAAGAATGCCTTAAAAAGTTTAATTTGCCAGATGGAAAAAGAATCTCAAAAGCTTTCTGAAGAGAATAATTCCTTCAGAATTAGAGTGGAGCAAATGGAAGCAAATGACTTTATGAGAAATCAAGATACTATTAAACAGATCCAAACAAATAAAAAAATAGAAGGCAATGTGAAATATCTCCTTAAAATGACTGACCTGGAAAATAGATCCATTAGAGATAATTTAAAAATTATTGCACTGCATGACAGCCATGATCATAAAAAGAACCTAGAGAGCCTACTTCAAGAAATTCTCAAGAATTCCAATGATATTTTAGAACCAAAGGGCAAAACAGAACTTGAAAGAATTCTTCAATTATTTCTTGAAAAAGACCCCAAAAACAAAACTCCTAGGAATGTTATAGTCATGTTCTGGAATCCCCAGATCAAGGAGAAACATTGCAACCTGCCAAGAAGAAACAATTTGAATACTGTTGAAACACAATTAGGATAACCCAGGATCTAGCAGCTTCTACATTAAGGGATAAAAGGGCCTGGAATATGATATCCCAGAGATCAAGGGACCTAGGATTAAAACCAAGAATCACCTACCCGTCAAAATTGAATATAATGTTCCAGGGGAAAAATGGCCATTCAAGCAGGGGGAGGACTTTCAAGCATTCTTGCTGAAAAAACCAGAACTGAAAAGAAAACTTTTAGCTCAAATACAAGAAGCATGTGAAGGTAAACATGGAAAAGAAATCATAAGCAAATTATCAAAGTTGAACTATTTACATGCTGACATGGAATAATGAGAATTGTAACTTATGAAATTTTTCTCAGTAGGAGGATAAGTGAAGGTAATATAAATGTGTATGTATGTGTGTGTATATATATGTGTGTGTGTATACATACACATATATCTATAAAAGAGTGTATATATACTTATGAATACATATCTGAGGGTGTATATATATGTGTGTGTATGTATATATGTATATATATGTGTGTGTGTGTTTGTGTGTGTGTATGTGTGTACATAGAAGGCACAACATAAATTGAATAGGAAGGGGTGATACTTTAAAAGGTAAAATTCTGAGGTGGAAGAGGAATAGAATGAGAGGAGACACGGAGAGACATAATGGGGTTAATCATCTCTTATAGAAGAGGGAAGGGATAACTCTTATAATGGAGGGGAATAACAGGAAGGTAAAAGGGAAAGGGTCAACCCTACTCTTGTTGAGTTTGGCTTAGGGAAGGAATGACAAACTCTAAACTGGGTATCTTGCCTCACATGAGAGTGGGAAGGGGGAATGGGGAGGAAAGGTGGGATGCTGAAGGGGAGGGCAGGGTGGAGAGGAGGGCTGCTGGAAGCACAATGTTCTGTAAAGGTACTGGGACAGGTTAGAGAATAGAACAAGGGGGGCAGGAGAGGAAGGAAGGACATATAATCAGTGTCTCACAATATATACATTGTGGAAATGTTCTGTGTAACTACACATGTACAGCCTGTATTGAATTGCTTGTCTCTCTGATGGGTGTGGGTGATGAAGGAGGGAGGGAAAGAATCTAGAATTTATAGTTTGATAATCAAATATTTAAAAATCTAGGTATATATATATATAATTATTATCATCATCATCATCATCACCATTATTATTATTATTAACTACATGCAACTGGGAATTAAATACAGGCACTGAGGTAGGGAGATCCCTCTTGCCCTACCAGAAAGTCAGAGGGGTGATGGGGCAGGATATAGGAGAGGGCAGATTGGGTGAGGAGCTATTTTGGGGTGGTAGGTGGGGGAATGAAGGGGAGAAAATTTGTAACTCAAAATCTCATGGAAACAAATGATGTAAAGTAGAAAATAAATTAATTAAAAATAATTTGTTTATTTTTTCAATGATCATTTATTACATATCAAGTATGAATAAGAAACAAAAATGTCATTAATTATACTGGCCTAGATTTCCATTTGTTTCATCACTTTTATGTATGAGTGTTTATCTAATGATTCTTTATTGATTACCTATTAAGTTTAAGTCATAGTACCTTCCCTCAGGGAGTTTAAAGTTTAGGAAAGAAGTCAAGACAAACTCCCAATTTACTATAATAAAAAATAAGCATATTTTCCCATTTTATTTTGTATTGCTTTTTATCTTGCTATCTTTTACTTTTAAATCTCCTATATTTTAAAATATGTTCCTTTATCTTCTTTGATCCAGCAAGTCATTTATTTTGTGAAGATTTATTTTTAAATGGAGAAAATAATGAAAAAAAATCAGTCATCATATCTCTATTCCTGACAATATACACGTGACAATATATTACACAATTTTCTTCATGACTGAAACGATTGGAGAGACCTACAAAGTCCTCAAATCTTTTCTCAATGAACTTATAGTCATAGGATCAAATTTAGTTTCTTGAATTTTTGAGTTATGAGATGATAGGCACTTAACCATTCAGTCTTAACCTCAACATCTTCAAATTAGTGATAAATTTATCTGAACTATTTACCTCACAAGGTTGTTGTGATGATCAAGGGAAGTAATACATTAAATTGCTTTACAAACTATGAAGCAAAACAAAAAGATCCATGGGTTTTGGTCCACATAGTAGATATATAAGGATTTGTTGAATTGGTGAAAGGGAAGCAATTTTAAAAAGGAGAAACTCATGGTCAGAAATACTTTATAACATAAATATCAAGTATAAATAATCAATATCTTTAAGCAATTTCCTTTATCAAGTATTATCACATATATACTATGATTATGGGTCCTAGAAAAAAAGCAAAGCCTTGACTTGGATATGTGCATACAATTGGAATAAAACAAATGGGGAAAATAGAATGCAAGATTTATATGAGATTGGGGAAAAGTAGTGATTTCTGCTTATTAGTAAATTCTCATGGCACTTGTTACTGTGTTGAAACTTGCTGTTTCTAATACTGTTCATGGAACAATATATAAAGAAGGTTATGACAAAGCAGAGAATACATCACCTTTATAATAGTGGAACAAAAAAGATAAATGAAGGAAATAGACGAAAAAACAGGAAATGAAGACGGGGAAAAAAGTGGAGCTTGGTTTGTCTGGAGTAAAGAGGTGATAAGGTAAATTGAGTTTAAGAATGCATTGAACACAGGGTGGAGCCAAGATGGTGGCGTAGAAGCAGCAAGGTCCTGCAGCTCCCATACTGCCACACTAAACACCCATAAAATATGAGCCCAGACAAAGTCTAGGAAAGTCTAGGACTCTCAGACTCACAAAAATACAGAAAACACATCTCTCACTGAAAGCAGCTCGCCAGCAGGGGCTCATTGCAGAGGATGGAAATGGAGGCTGGCCCAGCCTGAAGCCAAGACCGTGGCCAGGCCTGGGACGGTGGGAAGGAGCTGGGCTGTGCTGAGCCAAGCCCTGCTGTGCCACAGTCAGTCTGCAGAGGAGAGGATCTACAGACTCCAGCACCTCCACATCTGCCAAGGCGTGAGGAACGGGGACAGGAGAGGAACAGCTCACTCTGGAGCAGAGACTGGCCCAGCCCAAAATTGCAGCTGCAGCCAGGCCAGGACACAGGGTAGCCAGGAGGAGTTGAGCCTCCCAAGCCACATCTTGAGTCTACTTCAGAGAAGATCTATTGCACCTGAGGGAATCTTCACATCCAACAAAGGAGGATTAGAAGGTCAGTGAAAGTGAAACTGAAACTTTGAAAATTAATTTGGGGGAAGAAAATCAGTTCAGCCAATCCGCCCCCAGGCAAGGAAGTAATGGGAGAGTGGAGCAGCTGGAACTGGAGACGGACCCCCACCAGGCTGCTTCAGAGCCCCTGGCCTGCAGACTCCATGGTGGGGCTGAAGCAATTGATCTGGGCCAAGTTCTCTTGTGTTGAGCAGCCTGGATCCAGATCGTGGTCTTGGGTGGTGGTCCTGGGGTGTGCTTTAAGGAAGTCAAAGCTGGGGGACTTGCAACACACCCCTAATAGCTCTGGCAGCTGGGTAAACCCCAGAGATTTGGAACAGAGCTTTCCCCCCTGGAAGCAGAGTTACACAGAGCAAAAAAAAAAAACCAATCAATTAATTGACTGGCCAACATGAGGAAAAGGAAGCAAAATAAGAACAGCAATAAAACTCTAGAATTCTTTTTTGTGGACAAAAAGGATCAAAGAATAGAATGGGAGGAAGATAGCACGGAACTCAGAACTTCCACACCAAATGCTTCCAAGACAGTTGAAGAATGCCTAGAAGCTATTCATCAACTGAAAAAGGACTTTAAAAACCAAATAAGAGAAGTGGAGGAAAAATTGGGAAGAGAAATGAGAATGATGTGAGAAAATCATGAAAAGAAACTCATCAACTTGAGTGAAGAGAATGAGAATGATGTGAGAAAATCATGAAAAGAAACTCATCAACCTGAGTGAAGAAAATGACACTTTAAAGAATAGATTAACTCAAGTGGCAAAAGAGGCCCAGAAAACCAATGAGGAGAAGAATGCCTTAAAAAGTTGAATTTCCCAGATGGAAAAAGAATCTCAAAAGCATTCGGAAGAGAATAATTCCTTCAGAATTAGAGTGGAGCAAGTAGAAGCTAATGACTTTATGAGAAACCAAGATACTATTAAACAGTTACAAATAAATGAAAAAATAGAAAGCAGTGTGAAATATCTCCTTGGAAAAAACCACCGACCTGGAAAATAGATCTAGCAGAGACAATCTGAAAATTATTGGTCTACCTGAAACCCATGACCAAAAAAATAACTTGGAAAGCATCCTTCAAGAAATCCTCAAAGAAAATTTTCCACAAAGAAAATTGCCCTGAGGTTTTAGAATCAGAGGGCAAAATAGAACTTGAAAGAATTCATTGATCACCTCTTCAAAAAGATCCACAAAAGAAAACTACTAGAAATATTATTGCCAGGTTCCAGAATACCCACTTAAAGGAGAAAATATTATAGGCTTCCAAGAGAAA
>CM053595.1:155515360-155560168 GCA_028646575.1 Pseudocheirus occidentalis
CAGGAGTGGCAGATCAGTATATTGTGAACCGTTAATTGAATCAACTCCCTTGTAGAGAAACTAGGTCATTCCTTTGTTAAGTGAGTGATTGGATCTCTGATTAGACTGATTGAATCTTTAAGTGTTAAGCTGGTTTCTCCCTTAGGGAAACCAGCTGATACTTCTTTTGTTCCTTGTTCTAAATATTGTGTCTTTCTGAAATAAGATAATATAGAGACTTTCCTTATTCTGAAGATTGTATATGATATTGTGAACTGTTGAAACTGTGAACATTGTACTGAATAAAGATTTGTAATGGAATAAACAGAGTGTTCACTAATATTGTGTAATCTGAATCTTAAAAGCTCCTCACAGTAGCATTCTCTCAGAAATCTACTGCTGATTGGCTTTACAGCATATGCATACATAGAGGGTACAGGATCAATTGAATACTAATGGAAGATACTTTTAAAGATGAAATTCTGAGGTGGGAGAGGACTAGAATGAGAGGAGACAGAGAGAGACAAAATGTGGTTAATAATCCCATGTAGAGGAGGCAAGGTATAACTGTTACAACTTCACTTTCATTTACTCTCATTGAATTTGGCTTGTGGAAGGAATGACATAAAATCTGAACTGGGTATCTTGCCACACAGGATAGTAGGGGGGACAGGGATGAGAGGCATGATGAAAAACGGGAGAACAGGATCTGGGAAAGAGTTGCAGGAAGCACACACTTCAGTAAAGGGACAGAGACAGGGTAGAGAATAGAGCAAGGGTGGGGATAGGAAGGAGGGACATGTAATCAGCCTCTCACAATATGTCCACTGTGGAGATGTCCTGCGTAATTACATATGCATAGCCTATATTGAATTGCTTGTCCTTCCATTGGGGGTGGGTGACAAGGGAGGAAACAAAATAATCTAGAATTTAAAGCTCTACAATCAAATGTTTAAAGAAATACATGCACGTGTACAAATATATATACATATGTATGTATGTGTGTATGTATAATAATAACAATTATTATTGACTACATGCAACTAGGAATTAAGATATACTGGTACTGGGGTAGGGAGACCCTCCCTGCCCTACCAGAAAGTTAGAGGGGTATTGGAGGAGGACAGAAAAGAGAGTAGATTGGGGGAGGGGCTTTACAGAGGGATCGTGGTTTGGGGGTTGGGGGTAGGGGAAAGACAGGGAGAAAATCTGTAACACAAAATCTTGTGGAAATGAATGATGGAAAGAAGAAAATAAATCAGATAATTAATTTTTAAAAAGATGGATTTAAGTAGTTTTTAACAAAGAATTCACATAATACAATAAGTGTTATATTTTAAAATTAAAAGGAAAAACACACATTGGGGGAAAACTGGCTTCATAATTAATTCCAATAAAAATTCGACTTATAAGGAAATGGGGTAGAGAATAAGATCAATTCCTCACTGTTGTTGTTAAAAGTGAAAACTGTTTTCCCTTTGAAAAACAAAATACAAATGATTGAAGCAACTGAATATTATTCTAAATCCTTAATAATTGGAAAACCACAAATCAAAAATAACAGCAGCAACAACTGTGAGATACCACTTTTGGTACTGGAAAAAAATGTTAATGATTAAATCAAAAGTAACTGTGGCTATGGAGAAATGGGTATCCTGTCAAAACTATAAATTCATGCATTCTTTTTGGAAAGCTGTACATAATTATGCAGGAAAAACTTTATAATTTGTCATAATATTGCTATTATGAAATATATTTCTGAAAGCCTAAAAAGAAAAAGAAAAGAAGTATGCATATAGCAATATATATTTATATTTACATACATATACATATATATACACATGTATATAATTAAAAAATTCATGTCTTTAAAGATTCTTATATATATATAGTCTGTTGTTTCTTGATAATTACCAATGTGAAGAGTACTAATAACTGTAGGAAAATATGAAATTATTTGGAGTGAAGAAATGAGAGACAGAATATTACTATATGCAGTCATTGACTCCATTAAATTTGAACTTCTAAAGGGCAATGACTGTTCTTTTATTTGTATTCACAGAGCATAAACTGGCACACAGTAGGAGGTTAATTAATGTTCATTGGCTTGATATAAATATTTTAAAAATTGAAAAAGTGATAGAAAAAATAATCAAAAGGTAAAATTAAAGTTTTTTCAGATTTTAACAAAGCTTAAAAATATCTCAGCATGTCAATAACTTTAAGATTTACTATTTTACGCATGAATTTATTTAGCTTAATTTAATTCTTCAAAATTTTTCTCTTGAAACCTATAAATAATAATCTTGTCAGTAGTGGAAGTGATTTTATACTACAATGATCTATTTTTCATACAGACACGATAACCATTGAAATCATCATTTATTTTAAATGCTCACAAACCAACCTTTTCTTCATATATTCTAAAATATGGCCAAGAACCATAGGTTACCTCATAAGTCTAAGTTTGAGGATGCTACCCTTTCTGTCTTTTGAAAATTGGCTGTTTCCTGTCATTAGTGCTTTGATACATTTCCTATTAGACATAGTTTTTGAAAGCTATCCAATGGTGATTTAACAATCAAATTCCTGTTAAAAATTATTACCAGCAAGTGGAGTCTAGATGGCAGAGTAAAGGAAAGGACTTACCTGAGCTCTCCCACAAACTGTTCCAAATACCCTTAAATAATGACTTTAAACAAATTCTACAGCAGTAAAACCCACAAAAGGTTGGAGGGAAAAAATGTTCCATGCCAAGACAACTTGGATGGTTGTCAAAAATGGTCTGTTGCACCACAGTGAAAGAGGAGTACAATCCAGCACAGGTTATCCCAGTGCAGACAGGGTCAAAACAAACCAGGATCAGTTTCCAGGATGACTGAATCAGCAGCAGCAGCAGTGGCATTTTCTGCATCTCTCAGCCAACAAACACCAAAGACAGCTTAGAAGATTAGCAGAAAAGGTCTGTCACAACTAGGTGAGAGCAGAGTGCAGTACAGCACAGGCCTTACTACCATAGCCCTAGGTCTTGGGAGCCACTGAATAAGTAGCAGCAATGGCTGCTTCCAGAACTCTCAGCCTACAGGTTGTAAGGGAGTTGAAACACTGGTCAGAAGAAGATTCCAAGGATTTTTTTCCTACCAATGAGGCAGAGCTCTGTTGCTTTATCCATATTTGGATCAGGGTCACAATCCTAGGTGACAATCCCACAGCCTGGAAGCAAAGCCTGACTTTGAAAGAAAGTTAAAAGTCAAGTAATAGACTAGGGAAAAGAGCAAATAACAGAAAAAATCTAACCACAGAATGTTTCTATGGTGACAAAAAAGATAAAGAATACACTTAGAATATGTAAAACTTTTAACATCCAAAGCCTCCAAGAAAAAAATGAATTGGTCTCAGACCATGGAGGAGTTCAGAAAAGGATTTTGAATATCAAGTAAGAGGGGTAGAGGAAAAACAGGGAAGAGAAATGAGAGTGATGCAAGAAAATCATGTAAAATGAGTGAACAGTTTGGTAAAGGAAACACAAAAATACTGAAGAAAATAATGTCTTAAAAAATAGACTACACCAAATTGCTAAAGAGGTACCAAAAGCCAGTGAGGAGAAGAATGCTTTCAAAAGCAGATTGAGCTGAATGGCAAAAGAACCATAAATAATTACTGAAGAATAAAGTTCTTAAAAAGTAGAATTAGCAAAATGGAGAAAAGGTACAAAAGTTCATCAAACAAAATAATTCCTTGAAAGTTAGAATTGAGAAAAATAAAGCTAATGACTTTATGTGAAATCAAGAAGTGATAACACAAAAGTAAAATTATAATAAATGAAGGTAATGTAAAATATATCATTAAAAACAATTGACTTTAAAATATTTATAGGAGAGAGGTTTTTTTTAAGATTGGACTACCAGAAAGTTGAGAGACAGAGAGTCAGAGAGAGAGAGAGAGAGAGAGAGAGAGAGAGAGAGAGAGAGAGAGAGAGAGAGAGAGAGAGAGAGAGAGAGAGAGACTAAAGTCAGGTAATAGGATGAGTGGTTAGAAGAAGGGTGTTTTGGTAAATGGCAATGGGAAGTTAAGGGACTGATTCTTGGATGTGGGGTAGATTAAGTAGTAGGAGGGCAAGGCAGGAGGGGTGGAAAATGAGAGCTACCCACATACATAAAATAAAGATTAGGAGTATAATTTATCAGGAAAAAGTAACTCACTGGTAGTAATCATGATCTCAGACAAAGTTAAAGCTAAAATAGAAAATTATAAGAGTAAAATAGGGAAACTATATTGTATGTCAGTTATATTAATCAATGTCTTTTAGACTAAATGACTAAGCAGTATAAGGTTGGAATATATGTGTGTGTGTGTGTGTGTGTGTATGTGTGTGTGTGTGTAGTACATTCTTGGGGGAGGGGGCAAAGGAAGGCTGAAAAAAGAACAAAGTAAAAAGTTCACAGCCAAAAACAAAAGATAGCTTTAAAGAAGTGAAGAAAAGATGGATAGTTCTGAATGCAATGTATATTTATTATATTGGGTTTCTTAAAATGGAAATGAATTGTATAGTTTGAATCTTCCCTTATGTTCTACTGTGCACATAGGAATGTTTTGTTTTCTTCTTTTGTATTTAAATATTAATATTTAAGCTTATAATAAGTTTCTTTTCCTTTCCTTATTGTGTGTGTATTTATGTTGAGAATAAATTAATTTTTAAAAAGAAAACAACAAAAATTAAGAGCCTAGATATCATCTTTAAAAAAATTGTTAAGGAAAAATTCACTGATATTCCAGAACCAGAGGGTCAAATAGAAATGAAAAGAATCCACTGATCACCTACTGAAAGAGATCCCAAAATCAAAACTCCCAGGAATATTATAGTTGAATTCTGGAGTTCCAAATTCAAGGATAAAGTATTAAAAAAAAACAGGAAGAAACAATTCAAGTATGATTGAGTCACTGTCAGGATAACACAAGATTTAGCATTTTCTACATTAAAGGATATAGAATATCATATACGGATATGATATTCCAGAGGTCAAACGACTTAGGATTACAACCAAGAATCATCTACCCCAGAAAAGTGAGTATAATCATTCAAGGGGTGTGTGTGTTGGAGGGCGGGGGTGAATAAACATTCAATGAAATAGAGGACTTCAAAGTATTCTTGATAAAATGATCAGAAAATTTAGCTTTCAAATAGAAGGTTCAAGAGAAACATTTTAAAAAGGTGAAAAAGGAGGGTACTTAATATGGTTAAAGTGTTTATATTCCTTCATGGGAATATAATATTGGTAATTCATAAGAACCTCCTCATGATTAGGGCAGTTAGAAGGAGTATATATAGACAGATGGCACAGGTAGGAGTTAAATAAGAAGGGATGACACATAAAAAAATACGGGGTGAGAAAGGAATGTGCTAAGAGAAAGGGAAAGGCAGAGGGATAATAATACGGTAAATGATCTCACATAAAAGAGGCAATGAAAAAGAACTTATATAATAGAGAGAAATATGGGGGTTTGGAGGGTTGAGTGAACTTTACTCTCATCAGAATTAAAGGAATAACACACACACCCAATGGTGTTTAGAAATCTATTGTACCCTACAAGAAGTTAGGAGGGGAAGTAGATAAAAAAACAGTTGTGGGGGTGAAAAAATGAAGGTCAGATTTAGGGCAGGCACAGTCAGAAAAAATACTTTTGTGTAAGTACATCATGAAAGGAGAGAGAGAATAGAATAAATATGGTGCAATAGGATGGAGAGAAATATATTTAGTTATAGTAACTGTGAAAAAAAATTAAGTAAGTTTCTCTGAAAAAGGCCTCATTTCTCAAACCTATATAGAACTGAGACAAATTTACAACTTACGCCATTCCCCGACTGATGAATTATCAAAAGATATGAATAGTTTTCACAAGAAGTATTAAAGCTATCTATGACCATATGAAAAAAGTTCTAACTCACTATTGATTGGAGAAATGCAATTTAAAATAATTCTGAGGTAATGTCACATACATATTAGATTAATTAATAAGATAAAAAGGAAATAGGCAAATATTAGAGGGCATGTGGGAAAAGTGGGGCATTAACACACTGTTAGTGGAGTTATGAACTGCTTCAATCATTATGAAGAACAATTTGGAACTATGAGCAGAAGGCTACAAAACCATGCATATCCTTTGACTTGGCAGTACCACTACTAGCTCTGTATCCCAAAATAGATTTAAAAAACAACAGAAAAAGGAAGTGTATATATATATATATATATATACAAAAAATATTTGTAACAGTTGTTTTCTGGGGTCAATGAACTGGAAATTTAGGGGATACCGATTAATTGGGGAAGGGATGAATAAATTGTGGTATATGATTATGATGGAATACTATTTATTGTGATATAAAAATGATGAGCAGGATGCTCTCAGAAAGCTTGGAAAGACTTACATAAGCTGATGCAAAGGAACATGTACTGTGTACAGAGTAACAGAAATATTGTGAGATGATCATCTATGAATAACCTAGTATTCTAAGAATCACAATGATCAAGGGAAACTCTGAATGCCTTATAATGACAAATATTCTCCATTCCCAGAGAAAGAACTGATGATGTCTAAATAAACATTGAAGCATACTTTTAAAAACTTAATTATTTTTGGACTTTTGGGGGGAGAAGGTCTATGTTTTCTTTTACAACATGAATATTATGGAAATGTTTTTCATGAATACTCGTGCATGTCCTATATTGAAATGCTTGCCTTCTTAATGGGGGTGGGAGATAGGGAGATGGAAGGGAGGAAGGGAGAGGATTTGGGACACAAAAATTTTTTAAATGAATGTTACAAATTGTTTTTATATATAACTGGATAAAAATAAAATACTAAATAATAGGAGAATAGATACAGAGAGAGAGAGAGTCAGAGAGAGACAGAGAGACAGAGACAGAGAGACAAAGAGACAGAGAAACAGTGGAGGTAAATGCGAAATTACTGATTATAAATATGAATGTTATGGCCTAACCTATAGTATGGAAAGAGGAAGTGTCTAGTGAATTCTTTCAATTACTATTTTACCCTCTGGATCTAGGACCCCAGGACAGTTTTCTTTGATAATTTCTTGGAGGATGCTTCCTAAGCTGTTTTTTTCATCATGGCTTTCTGGTGTACCAATAATTCTTAGATTATCTCTCCTGGATCTGTTCTCCACATCAGTAGTTTTTCCAATGAGATATTTTACATTTTCTCATAACTTTTCAATCTTTGTATTTGTTTGACTGATTCTTGATGTGTCGTTGAGTCATTAGCTTCAACTCAAATGATTCTAATTTTTAGAGAATTATTTTCCTTGATTAGTTTTTGAAGCTGCTTTTACATATGTTCAGATTTCATTTTTAGGGAGGTATTTTCTCCAGTTAGATTTTGAACCTCCCATTCCAGTTCACAGATTTTACTGTTTAAGCATTTGTTTTTTTCAGTGAGATTGTTTTCCATTTTGGTCAATGTAATTTTAAAAGAATTGGTCAATTTATCTTATATCTCTCTAATTTGGCTTTTAAAATCTTTCTTGAGCTCTTCCAGGATGCTTTTTTTTGGCTTGAGACCAATTCATATATCCTTCTGTGGTCTCAGGTGTAGATACAGAGTCAATGGTGTCTCCTGAAAATGATTCTTTTCTTTCACAATAATAGAATTCAATCATAATTGGTTTTCCCTTTGCAAGTTACTTCCATCCCATTGTGATTGCATATTTCCTGGCTTTTGAAGTGGATTTCTGCCTCTATGGTCCAGAGGGCTCTGACTTATGCTTCTCCAGCTGGGATTTAGGGGTCTGATTGTTGATTTTGTGTGCTGTAGCCTCTGGGTGTCTAGTCTGAGGTCAAATCCAGGATTCTCAGTGTTTCCCCTGAGTTATCCTGATCCTCTCAGAGTAAGGTGTGGGGGAGGGGTGGTCTGACTACTTAAGGTTTCTGGATTTTTGTCTCCAGGCTACAGCTCCTGTAGGCACAGCAGCTGCTGGAATGCCAAGCTGGTATCTGCAGATTCCCCTGATTGTACTAAGGCACACCTGGGCTTCTAGAGTTAATGCTTTCTGGCTCCACCACCCTGGACTTTGGGATGTCCTGCTGGTCAGCTGAGATGGGTCTTGTTGGGATGCCTCCTGCCCTTCACTTCAGGGTCAGCACAGCTTCAGCCACACACTTCCTATAGGACTCCCAAGGCTGCTGCTGTTTCCAGTTTTTGAGGATTTTACACTAGGGCAATAATCTCTGAGTTTTCGGGGTCAGGGAGGGAGATTAGAGCTGCTACGATTTACTCTGCCATCTTAGCTCCTGGAAGTTCAAGTAGGTGATTTTTACATATCCATGATCTGGGCTGATAGCCCCAGGAGAAGGTACTGTGGTTACCACAGGCCCTGCATTTTCTCTTACCAGCTCTGGCAAATCCTCAATACCATGTTGAGAAGTCTGAAAATTCCCCCTTGCTGTGGGTGAATCTGCTGGCCACTGGCCAGAGTTGACTCTCTTTGCTGTAGTCCGGTGTCTGGTCCGCACTAGTACAGCCTGTGTGTTCTGTGTTCCCCCTGCTTAGTCCTACAAGTGCCTTTTCCTGTTCTGGGAATCTGTCACTCTCCATTTCCCAACGGATTCTATCACCCTAAAATCCATTCAGAATTATTTTTTAGAGGTTACTGATGGAATTCACAAAGGAGTTAAGGTGAATACTACATTCACTCCACCATCTTGTCTCTATCCTTAGCACAGGAAATCATGACTTGCCCATCACTGCCATTGTGCTGGTCAATCTCAGTTGGGCATGTCTATGATGTGTTTAGAAATGAAAGACAGTCAGAAGATAGAAACTTCAGGCTCAAGAACTCACTTCTCAGACACCAGCTAAGCAAGTATGTATAATTTATTTTATATTTTTATTGAAGGTCAACCATTACTTGCCCAGCCGTTGGCAGATGAGCCTCCGCTGTCCCAGCTCAGAGATTGGGGCTCAGGCCCCACCCCCGGCCCAGCCTGGCCTGCCACCCTCCCCTGTCCCATCCACCCGCTTCTCGGCAGCGGTAGCAGCAGCCGCAGTGGCAGAGCAGGCCAGAGCACAGGGCGCAGCCAGGTCCGAGAGCCAGGCAGGCAGAGGGACGCAGGACTGCAGAGTGACGGCGTCCCCCCTGACCATGACCCTGACCACAGGCAGCGGGTGGTGACTGTCAAACCTGCCAACATGTCTGATGAGAAGAGTTTCCTGGTGACGGTGACCAGAGATGTTAATACCTCTGCAAACCCTGGATATCCTGAGGCGTCTCAGTCTCCAATGCCCCCCTATGGTCAACCACCCTACCCTGTGGCTCCTCACCCACAGCCCCCCTTTCAGGCTGGTTATGGCCAACTAGGGTACCCTCAGGGGCCCTATCCCCAGGGCCCTTACCTAGCAGGGGGCTACCCCCAGGGCCCTTACCCAGCAGCAGGCTACCCACAGGAACCCTACCCACACAGACCTTTTCCCACCAATCCTTATGGACAACCACAGGACTTTCAGGACTCCAACTCACCAGTGCATGGAAACTACCATGTGGAAGGGCTCCCCTCCTATTATGACAACCAGGACTTCCCAACCATGGACTGGGATGATCGGAGCATCCGTAGGGCGTTTATTCGAAAGGTGTTCCTGGTCCTTACCCTGCAGCTGACTGTGACCCTCTCCTCTGTGGCTGCATTCACCTTTGGGGAAGATGTGAAGATCTTTGTCAGGACCCATGTCTGGAACTACTATGTCTCCTATGCCTTCTTCTTTGTCTCTCTCTTTATCCTTAGCTGTGTGGGGATTTTAGCCAAAAGCACCTTTGGAACCTCATTGCCCTGTCTGTCCTGACCCTCAGCTTGTCATACATGATTGGGCATGATTGCCACTTTCTATAATAGGGATGCTGTCATCATGGCCGTGGGCATTACTACTGTGGTCTGCTTCGCTGTGGTCATCTCCCTGCAGACCCGGTATGACTTCACCTCCTGTATGGGGATCCTTCTGGTGAGCACAGTGTACTGTTAGTCTTTGCCATCGTCTGCATCTTCATCTGCAGCCG
This sequence comes from Pseudocheirus occidentalis, assembly GCA_028646575.1. Classification (NCBI taxonomy): domain Eukaryota; kingdom Metazoa; phylum Chordata; class Mammalia; order Diprotodontia; family Pseudocheiridae; genus Pseudocheirus; species Pseudocheirus occidentalis. The sequence continues at coordinate 155,525,406 of CM053595.1, forward strand.
GATCATGGAGATAGTCTATGCCTCACTGGGAGTTCTGCTCTTCACTTGTTTCCTGGCAGTGGACACCCAGCTGCTTCTGGGCAACAAGCAGCTGTCTCTGAGCCCTGAAGAAAATGTGTTTGCTGCTCTGAACCTCTACACCGACATAATCTGCTCAGTGCCAAGGTATCTCAGTCCCAGCAACTCCGCTGCCCCTACTCTCCACCCTCTTTTCCCGACTCTGGCAGTCCTCAGCAGGAGTCCTTAGCAGAAATTCTGGCTGGCTCAAGAAAAAGACTTCATGCCACAGCTGCCTGCCACTGCGTCCAGTCACCACACTGACTCTAGCTTGGCTCAGGATTCCTCTTGCCTCGCCCATTCCTGTTATGTCAGCAAGTTCAAGGGGTACAGGAGATCTTCAGATCCTATAACCATTACACACATGGACAGACACATTTTTTACACACACACACACATGTTATATATGTGTAACATAACAATGTATATATAGTTAGTGTATGTATATATGCATATATGTGTATATGTGTGATAGATGATAGATAGATGTGTTATTACGTGTCTATGTGTACATCTGCATATGTATAATATATATATATATATATATTAGCAAAATGTTTCTTAATGAAAATGTGGAAAATGGAATGTCTATCAACTAATAGATGAATACTTTTTGGAGACGAATATAAATATATTCTGATTCAATATACTATAATCAAATACAATAAAAATAACAAGGGCACAATATGCAACAATGAAAATAAAAAATTCAGAGAAATGCAACAAGACTGGTATGAATTAATGAAGAATGCAGTACAGAGAAGAAAACAATATACAATGCCAAAAACAACTTTATTAAAGTGTAAGGCTGGTGATTGATTGAGTCAATATACTCCTTTTCAAAGTAATCAACAAAATATTATAGTTTTGATGTTTATTATCAAACGAGAATATTCATCAATCAATCAAAAGCATTAAAGTAATGATGAATGTTCTAGCATACAAACTTTTGGAGTTTTCTATAACATAGCAATATAGTTCAGAACCCAGAATTTTAGCACCTCAGCTTAGAGGAGAGAGATGTCCAAGCAAAGCCCATGAGAGGAAATTGCTTGGTGGGAGGAGTTGTGTGTTTTGACCAAAAAATAACCTTGTTCACTTAGAAAGATCTGAAGATTTGGAATTTCTATCAGTGGCCTAGCCACAGATTAGGGACCTCCTCAAACTGGTATAGGGAGTACAGGGCAATGTATATAGAATGGGAAAAAGCAGACTTCAGGTAGCTCAGCAGAAAGCTGAGCTTTCTGAAAAAAAATGTTATTTATTCATTCATTCATTTATTCATTCATTTATTTTTCCTTTCTGAGAGGGGGAAGGCAGGGCAATTGGGGCTAAGTGACTTGCCCAAGGTCACAGGGCTAGTAAGTGTTAAGTGTTTGAAGCAGGATTTGAACTCAGGTCCTCCTGATTCCAGGGGTGGTTCTCTATTCACTGTGCCACCTAGCTTCCCCAAGCTGTACCACATTTAAAGGAAAAATATTGAGGACTACAACAAGACCACACCCAGGAGCTGTGATCTATCCCCTTTGTCACATTAGCAATCAGCTTGAGACCACTATCACCTGGACTCTTTGTATAGGTGGCAAAGTCATACTATAGTTTGGGGAGATCCTTGCATCAAATGTGCTATTAATCTCATTTCATTTTCTAAATGGAAATTTCTAAATTGGAAATGGAAATATCCATTTCTAAAAGTAACTTTTAAGTTTGGTTGATCAGTTGGTATCATCTAATAATTATAGTGGAAAACAGCAGTGGAGGGTTCATATATTTTAGTATTAGACATCCTTGTCTACTCCCTTCTCCCCAGATCCTCCAGGTTCTCTAGAACACCTGCGGTAGAAGTAGTAACTGAGCTCTAATAGCCTATTCTGCAGTGGTGGTTAGGAGACTATCTCCCACATAATGCATAGTATGTGCTACAATAGAAACATTAAAAGTCAGGTAAACTCAGATCGTTATCTGTGATCAATCTTGTTAGCATAGAGTAACTTAAGAAACAAGGGCCCTTATTCTCTGTAGAGAATTAGAGTAGAATGGTGCATAGCCTATAAAGTCATCTAAACTAACTGTAACTACTTTTTTTCTTTGTTACAAGAGAGGATTCAGTTGGGATGGCATATATTGGAAAATGAATGTAAATAAAGGAAAATGAGCAATAAAAAATACAAAATACAAATCAGTCTACAAATGTCCTGTATATTCATAGTATTTTCTTTCTCCTTTTTATCCGCCCTAGTCAAATTTATTCACTGGTCAAAATAATCTAGACTTCCATTATTTTAATGTCTTCTTCAAAGTCTGCCATTGCTTTTAGCTTGATTTTGCCAGTTTAAGAAGCTTTCTGTTTGTTTGTTTTATTTCCAAGAAATAATTTTTGAGGCACACATTTATACCTACACTACCTGGAAGATTTTACATAACAGATTCCTGCCCATTTTTCCTTTGACTTTTAAGATGTGTCCTTTATAAATCAAAGGCATAAATACAGCTAGGCCCATTTTTTTTTCTTTTGAATGGTCACTTCCTTGTTTCAGTAATTATTTTCTTCATTTTGATGAGATTTAAGGCCAGAATGGATGTTCTTTTTCTCTACCTTCTGAATTAAAAATTAAAACAAACAAAAAATCCTTGACCATAAAGAACAATTAACTGTTCATAATAAAACATGTTTAAAGTTAAACAGGTATAAATTAAGTTTATACTTAATAGTATACTTATACTAGCTCTGTCTTTTTGAAGCTATAGAAGTCCAGGCTAAAGAAAATATCCTTAGAATGGTATCATGTGTAGCCATAATCCAGACATTTCAGGTGTTTGGTAGTGCAATGAATAGATAGTAATAATGAGCAGCTACCTTGCTTTTATGCTACTATTGGTTTCAGAATCCTTTCCTGACATGGTAGTAAATCTGAAGGTAGAAAAGACATTAAAAATATATCACTCCATGAAATGGAATTACTTATTTCCAGGCACATGAAGTTTTTTTGAAGGCAAACGCTATTTCATTTTCAGATGATCCCCCCCACACACACCCCTGCTTTTTGAAAGCATTGTGCATGCGACGGACAAAGAAAAAGAATTTACTTTCTACAGATGTGGCTGATAAAACTAAAATCTAATAATTCTGAAGTACATAGGATGTTCCTACATAGCTATTCAAGAACTGAAGAGCTGTAATCTCATGACAGAAAATGGCACTAATACTTTTTTTTTCTTTTTGGAGGGCAGTTGGGGTTAAGTGACTTGCCCAAGGTCACACGGCTAGTTTTTGTGTTAAGTGTCTGAGACCAGATTTGAACTCAGGTCCTCCTGACTCCAGGGCTCATGCTCTATTCACTGCGCCACCTAGCTGCCCCTACTAATAATACTTTTAATAGAAACTGGAAACCTATTCCAATTATCTGTCATGCAGTCCTGTAAGAACTGTAGACACTAAGTAACATCCCATTTTGAGGGGAAAGTTATATGATGGTAACACTTTAAAATTAATATAAAATGGCAAAAAATTCATTTATCTTTTGTATTTAGATTTCTAAACTGATCTATGTATTGAATGATCAAAATAATGGCATTTAGTTAGCAGTGAAAAGTGGCATTATATAGGAGAAAGAAAACTATATTTGGTATTTTAAAATTTGAGATCAAATCCTAGCTTTGTCACTTAGCTAGCCGTTTTGCCTCAACTGTATTACTTGATCATTCTCAACTGTTTTCCTCATCTGTAAAATGGGAATAATAATATTTATATTACTTAACTCAACAGGCTGCAGTAAAAGTGGCTGTCAAGCTGAAAGTGATATAGAAATGTACTGATTCTAATTTTGTGCTTTTAAATGTCATGTATTTGGTCTTTAAATAGAATTATAGGTTAATCAACATCTGAGAAACTAAGAAATAGAAAGTACATTGGAGTTTATTTGGGGCAATTTCCAACACAATACAGGAATTACTTCTGTAACATCATGGACTGGTGAATCCTCTTTTTCTTAAAAAAATTCACCAATAAAATATTTAGGGTAATTCCCTTTTGAAGTGGGTCTAGTTGCAGAGAATATTGTTCTTAGCCTTTGGAAAGACCCTGTTTTTTCAGGAGCCTCTGACATAGAACAAAGCTAAGGACAGAGCAATGTAGAACATTACCAGATAACCTTCCCCCCTATAGGATAATAGAATTTTAGAGTTGGTTAGGAGTGTAGGAGCCCTCCAGTCCAGTCCTTACCCCACAAATGAATCACTGACACTAGGCACCTTACAAGGGATCATCTCATCTTTGCCTGAGTGAAATTAAAGGAAATCGACCAATTGAAGCATTCCTTTTTATTCTGAACAACTCAAATTATTAGAAAATTTTCCTTTGGATGAAACTGAAATTTGCCTTTTTTAATGTCATAGGATTATAGATTTAGATTTGGAAGGAACTTCAGACACTGTCATGTCCAGCCCCATAACTATACAGAATGAAGTCAAGTGAAGTTATGCAAATTGGCCAAAGACAAATAACTAGCAAGTGTCTGAAACAAGACTTAAACAAGTTCTCCTTAACTCCAGGTTTAGCACTCTATCCACTTAGCCATACTGGCAAACATTGTTTCTCATTCTCTACTTAAGGAGCAAATAGGAGAAGTTTAATTCCAATTTTATCTGACATCTTTTCAAATACCGTACTTGAAGACAATTAAAATATCACAACTGGACCTTTTGTTCTCCAGACTAAATGTTAGCAGTTTTTCAACTGATTTTCTCAATTTTCCCTAAAGATATAATCAACACTTTCAGTCATCAAAACATTTGTAAACCACTCACCCTAATGACATAATCAACCACCTCACATTTCATTATCTTGTCTATACATGCATTATTACTGATTGGAAAATGCTTTGAACAAACCCATATAAAATTATTTCTCTAGGAGCCTTCTGATCTATAGACATGGAGTAATTTTATCAGAAAACAAAATGCATTTAAATTGCCAAGTCATTTGTAATGAATAAATATTGGATAGTAATTATATTAATTTCTAAGTGTTCACAAATCATCTATAATATTTTCTTGAATTTTATTGTGGTTGGATGGAAATCAGCACTATCTATTTCTAAAAGGTAAATAATGAATAAATGAAAGAGATTGGATGAAAACCACATTGTGTTGTTTAAAGAAATATATGACAATGTCAATGATTGCATTGAAATTGGAAAGATCATTCTTTATTTTCACATTGTTCAAACTACTCTTAAGTACTATGTTTCCCTGAAAGTAACAGTTTAAAACGCTCCAAAAAGTCTTATAATATTTCATAGATATATTTAGATTTCTCTTAAAAAAGGATGACCAATTTCTCATTTCTTTCAATCAGGGATGGGAAGTAGAGGGAGTATGTAGCTAAGGGGAAGAGTCAAGCAGAGGTATTCACTCATTAATGTTCAATTCACAAATGAATAAGAATAATGCATTTTATTTGTATAATAATTCATACTACTAAAATTTTTCTCATATAATTTAAATTTTGCAGAATTTAAAATCTGTATAAAAATCTGTTACAGAACATAGGGCTTGTATTATTATAGCAATCACATTTTACAAATAAGAAAGCTAAGATACAGGGAAATTAAACAGCATGCCTAAGAGCAAACACAAATCAGGGGCATGAATAAAACTAGGCCCTCATTTAAACTTCCCAAAAGAAGAGTCATTTTATTGAAACAATCTGCCTGATCTGCAAATGAAGAATGTATCCAACAAAGGTTATATCTTTGCATGAGTACTGAGGCAGCTGTTTTTCACTGTCAGCTATCTTAACATCATTTCCCTACACCATCAATCATATGACCCAGGCAATTTATCAAATTGTTTTGTTCAGACGGACAGAAATATTCATAATTCCTTTATAAAATACAAATTAAAGATTATAAGTGCAGAGGCATATACTGCCCTGTATTTAGTTTTCAGGGTTTGGATCCCACATCTAGTCTTTGTTCAAAGATTTTCTTTGAGCTTTTTGGTCATAATTTACCTCTGCTTGATATAATTTTATCCCTCTTATTTTCCCAAAATATTGTTCAACTATGTGAAATTGAAGAAACATTAGAATCTACCTGATTCAACCCATTCACCTGAAAAATGAATAAAGGAAGGTCCTGAAAGCTTAAATTGTTTGTCAACGATTACATAAATAGTTTTTAAAAATCATGTGGGGACTATAACCCAGATGCTCTGTCACAAAATTATTTTGTCTTTCCACTATGCCATAATTATTTCCAAATGTCCTGTCTGTTCACAATGCCTAGGGACTAGAGTAGGTAGTTACAGTTGACAGTGAATAGCATACTAGGTCTTAAATGAGAAAACTGAATTTAAATCCTACCTTAAACGCATAGCTAGTGCTGTGACTCTGAGTAAGTCACTTAACCTCTGTCAGCCTCAGTGTCCTCATTTGAAAAATGGGTTTAATAACAGCAACTACATTCCAGGGTTGTTGAGAGGATCACATAAGAAAATATTTGTCAAGTGTTTTGTAAGCCCCAAAGTGCTAGCCATTAAAAATGTTAGCTGCTGGAAAGAAAATGATAAAAAGTAAAGCAGTCTTCACCCTCAGAAAGGAAGTATCATGTTGGCAGAAACATGTAGGCATAGATGCATATCATGCTTGACTCTCTCTCTCAATTGGGGTTTCATTGTGTCCCCATAGGATCTTTGGTATCTTGAAGGTGTGGGGTAATCTCTTCATTCTATCATTTACTTAAACTGCCACTGATTTATTGACCCAGTGACCTATAATCTAGTTACATTTAAGCACTTAACATTGGATTTGATTGCATAAAAGGATATTTACTTCAAAAGCAAGAATGAATATATAATGATTTTCCCCAAACCTAAATGTATAATCCATATATTATCCTCATCTTTTGGATATAAGAGGAAGGAGAATTAAGTTCATGGCTTAACTCAGTTCCTATGAAGCATTAGCATTACCAAGTTCATATGCAAATCTGTCAATGTCAGCATCTGCTGGGTCAGAGTCTTAACCCTGTGCTTCTCATGGCTAAACTGCTAGGCTGGCTACAACATTCAGTCTGGATTCTTGGACTCCTGGATCCCAAATCTACACATTTTCAGGCCAAATCAGAGGTTTCACTGCCTATACTCAGATGAAGAAAAAGTCCAAAAATTCAAACCTACTTCTTGGGGCCACAATGACTAAAGGGTGGGAGGAAGGACGTAGCCCTCTGTATCTCCCTCTGCCTCTCCCCAAATCACACTTACCATATCCTAAAAGTAAAGAAGTTATAAACTTCACCAACCTATGTAAATATATTCAAAGTCCTAGGGCTATTATAAAGAATCTAAGAGTTTCAGTTATGTAACAAATGGAAAAAAGACCTACCACATGGTAGGATAAAAGTATCTTCCCTGGGTGATATTGCATCCAAACAGATGCAATATGCAAATAACTCTGACCCCATTACATAAGTAAATAAAAGACCATTTAAAACCCGGTACAGAGAAATTTCAATGTGCAGTAAGCAGAGGTAGCTGCTAAAAACAAACATTAATGACCCTCTACTTCCTATCCCCGATTGAAAGAAATGAGAAATTGGTCATCCTTTTTTAAGAGAAATCTAAATATATCTATGAAATATTATGAGACTTTTTGGAGGGTTTTAAACTGTTACTTTCAGGGAAACATAGTACTTAAGAGTAGTTTGACCAATGTGAAAATAAAGAATGATCTTTCCAATTTCAACGCAGTCATTGGCATTGTCATACATTTCTTCAAACAACACAATGTGGTTTTCATCCAATCTCTATATAGTAGTTATACAGTAGTCATATATTCTTTACATAAAATTGGTTAAACTTAGTAACTTACCCACTTAATGCTGTATGACGTTGAACCAATGATCCTAAAAATCTAGGAGATATTTTATGTTTTTGCTTATCCATTCTCAACCTTTTCTTTTCGTAACATTTCATTAGCTCTTTGATATCCATTTCATGCTGCATGTTAAAAGACAACACAAAGCATGGGACGTGTAGCATTAATCATTCATTTTTCCTACTCTTTCACAATTTGGAAAATGTCCCAATGATAATCATGCCTCCTACAAGACCTTTGAGTACTAAAACAATCCTTTTTTTCCGCCTTTGAAAGATCCCTTTGCATCCAAGAGCAATAAATTTAAAGCCAATAAAACATATTGAAACTTTTTTCAGTATCTGTAAGGAGAATTGTAAAATATCTAATCAATACATTGATGGAATATTATATGGCAGAATCCCCTCCCCCCCAACAAAAGAAAGTATCTTGTCCTAGAGGAAGGTTTGCCACAATTTATGAATAGCTCTAATTTGTCATCACCCTTCCGTGGTATCTGGATGGGAGGGAGGAACAAACACAAGGATTCATTCACATTTGGCTGTTTCCTGGCAACCAGGAACACTAGAGACACTTGTTTAAGACCCTTTCCTGGCTTCAGTTTCTTTCTACAAGTATACATTCCTATAGCCTATAGCCTAGGAAAATCTAAACTCGTTGCTAGGCAACCTCTATTACAGAGGCAGACACAGAGAAGATTCAGTTGGATCAAGTGATTAGCCAAAGAAGTTAAAATATGAAGTAATGTTTCAGAATAAGGTGTCTACTAAAAGAAAAGAAGGAAAAAAGTGAACCCTACAAAGGTAGCTTCAGATCTAGGATAACTTTGCTCTGCAGTGCTTTGTTCTTTTTGTTATTAGAGAGTGAAAATGAAATTAACATAAAAGAAATTGTCGATATTTAGAAATGTAAATGTTTCTACTATTTTTTGTTTATTAAAATTGAATTCCTGTGGATTTTTAATGCTTCTAAATATTAAAGAGCAACAGAAAGATGAATTTCTATAAAGGAGAAATGAATTCCTGACTTAATATTCTGACTTCTTATATGTGCTGGATACTGGAGTACCTAGGACTCAGTGTCTTAGATGAGTTCTTAACACATGAATTTATTTTCAATCAGCAGAACAAAACTAAGTTTTGCCCTAAGGAGGGTTGATATACTTTGCCTCTCTTTGCGCAGCACAGCTCTCAAGTGGTGGGGCAGGACAAATTGGGAAAGGGTGGGGTTGAGAGCCTTCTTAAAGAGATGACTGGACAATATCAAATATGATTTAGTCAGTAAATGGGATAAGGTAAGGTCAATTAACATAGGTGACTAAATATCTTGTAAGGAATGAGGGAAAATATAGGAAATTCCAGAAAGGATTCTGCATATAAATAGTATTTCAAAGTCTGGTTGTATGCTCCCTAAGTTTGTGATGTTATCACTCATTTTTCATTTTTGAAGATGGCATCATGATGTGAAGGATGATGCTTTGAATTATGGAACCAGCCCTAAGTTTGGAATTTCTCAAGTCCCTTCTCTTTTTTCACACCCCTTTTCTCCAACCAGGGAAGGAAATAGTCTAGCTTCATGGTCCTTTGGTTACTAGTGAGCTCTACCCAAGGCTATGATGATAATGAAGTTCAAGGTGAAATGTCCTATATTCTGATAAATGTTCTACTTTCCACCGTCTTGTACAGCCTCCTATTTTGAGCCCAACTTGCTCTCAAACTGCATCTACTACCAGGTCTCCTCCTGTTCAGTCACCAAACTTGAGTGATGAGTCTTCCATTTTCTTCGAAGATTATGAAAGAGATAAAAACTTTATCAAGAGGAAACCGGGGAATGTGTGAGCTCTGAATGATCGCTCCCTGAGGCCTTCAGATCTCCTCCCTTTTCCTTCAAGAAAGAAGGAATTGCTATAGCACACACATATAATTTATAGAGACAGAGAAATAGATAGTAATGGGGCCTCTTTATTTATAACTAAGAGGCATACATGATGAGTAAGTGGCATAGCGGATAGAGAACTGGACTTGGAGTAAGGAGGATCTGAGATCAAATCCTACATCAGATATTTTCTAACTGTGGTATGCATAATAGGTAGTATATTGAAAACTGTTGAGATAATGATTGTAATAATCATGATGCTTCTGTGTTTGAGATTGTCAAACATCCTTGCCAAACTTAAAGCAGACATCTTTACAAACAACAATCATCTTTTTTTTTCCTTTCCTCATATACAAGGAAGCTGAGTGACTGTAACTGTATGCCTTCTTTTGGATGGGGTTGTGTTTCAAAAAGACATTTTATATGCAAAAATATCTCAAAATTGTCTATCCCTATGTGTACATCTACACACATAGCAATCACCAAGCATTTATTGACGTCTCCACTGTACATTAAGCATAGTACTAGTTAGCAGGAATACAAAGAAAGAAAAGAAACAACCCCTACTTACATTCTTAAATGACTTACATTCGAGTAGAAGAAAAAAGTTGTACTTGTAGAAGTAAAACACTTGTGTGGCCTCATATGGGCATGTGGACATTAAAATGCTCTCTGGGCTGGCTTCCTCATCACAAGTTGGCCTTGCACAAGCAGATAGAAGCTTTCATAGAAGGACCACTTAGATGCATGTACACTAAAATTCACTTAGGGATCTTGGGGAAGATCTGTTATGGAGAAATTTCCTTCCAAAACTCACCATGTTAGCTTTGAGCACCTTCCATAGGGTTTCCGTTTAGAATGATACTTACAAGGCTTTAAAATAACCATTTACTAATTAATAAAACAAAAATGAACAATAATGAAATCACTGTTACACATTTATCAAACCAAATTCGGGTATAATGAATACATTTTAATTCACACATAAACCTGGAGTACAAGTACAATCTTTCACCAAGGCACTAGTATCTATGAAAATAAATGAGCACATATTTGTAGAAATCTACCAGGGAAACACCCCTGGGAGGAAAACATGCTCAAAGTAATTCACAATTACTTCCTTGATATCTTTAGTATACTTAAGAACATCTGTACCACACAAAGTTACTTCTCTGGTAACTTTGATGGTAACTGTTGGTTCTCACAGTTACTACAGCTAGGCAAATCTTTCATCTATTCTCTGTCGCAAGGTATTTACAAATTTTGTCATCTTACAATAATGCTCAAATATTCCTTGTAAAAGACATACCTATGGAATTGTCTAGCAATATCCTTTAAGGCAGAAAATATCAAAGATTATTAGGTTGGATCTTTCTAACTACTGAAGAATTATAACAGCTGTTTACTCACCATGACTCTGTTTTGTCGAATTAGATAGCAAAGTAGTTCAGGCTGATTGAGTGAGGCAAGCAAAACTAGTTGGTCAAAATTTTGGGCTGTCCAAAAAGATGTCAGCATCTCTTTCTATGTAGTAAAGCTACTGCAAAATCTATTTTTACTTTTTTTTAATTCTCTCTAAAATCAGAGAGACAGAGACAGACAGACAGACGGATAGAGAGAGACAGATAGAGACCGGCACAGACAGCGACAGAGAGACACAGACAGAGACAGAGAGACAGAGAGCACAAAGAGAAACAGACTTCATCTCTCTTAAGATCCAGGTGTTTCTAAAGGACAATAGCTATATTTCAATGAGTTTCAATCTTTATTCAGTTGGTCTTATCAACTGACTGTTCCTGTTGATAATTTTTGCAAAAAGGCTCCAACAAAACTGGTTTTAACCCCCCTGCTGAATCATTCTCTCTTGACAGAGACTTTAGTCTCTTCAAGAATCACAGCCTCAACTTCAATCTCTATACTTTAAAGGAGTTGTTAATGAATTTATTCAGAGCCTCCCAGTAGTCAGTGATCTTCACTTATGAAGTAACAACTCACCACGTTACCCTTTGAAATTGCCAGATCTTATTTAATCAATCCCTTAATATACAAGGAAATTGTGTTTTAGTTGTGTTTTGTTTAGTTTTTTTTAATTTTACATTTTTAAGTCTTAAAACTGTTACATAAAAATGAGCTAAGGGAACAAAATGCCCTGCAGATAAAACAATTAATCCGTTCTCAAAATTGTCTTCAATCACACTCTGTCCTTGAAAATCTTGTTTCTTAATACTCATATTATGTCAGTTTTTAATAAATAGAAGTTTTTTTCTTTTCTATACAACCAAATTGTTCACATACAAATGAGGTATTACCCTACCAGCTTCAGGAGGGAATTTAAATTTTAATATTTATGCCAAAATTAATTTCCTGTCCCAAACTATTCAAACCCAACTGATAGCTCAGTTTCTTACATAGATATTTTAGCACTTTCTATTAAGCCAAAAGTATTTTCTCACTCCTTTCACACATCAGAATTTTATTTATGAAAGAGGAGATATATTGCATCCTTTCCAATTAATTTAACATGTTTTCCTTACACACACACACACACACACACACACACACACAAACATTTTCTATGCCTTTAAGCATTAAATTGACCTGTATGAAAGGGATGTTAAAAGGGATTCCTTTTAAAAGTATATATGAAAATAAGGATGAGAACTGCACATGTGCTTTCATTGGCTTATGGAACTCCCACCTGAGAAAACTCCTTTACCAAGGCAAGTTGACAATGCCTCTGTAACTCCTCATCTTTAAGTGGATTGTAGTCAAGCCCAGGAAAAGGTTTTGTAACTTGTCCATTCATGCAGACAGTTTATACTAAATAAAGAACTTGAGTTCAGATCTTCCTGTCATGAAGCTCAGTTCTCTATTGACTACACAACACTGGCTATTGTAAATATATAAAACATATTTTTGAAAACCTGCCTATTGAGAACAGTTGGCTGAGGAAAGGGAGGGAGATAGATTAGTATCTTGAGGACTCGTATAAAAATTGGCATTTGAGCCGAGTTGTGAAAAGAACAAGAGATTCTAAACGTTTTGATTTTTTCAATTATATGTATAAACAATCTTTAACATTTTGTTAAATTTTGAGTTACAAATGTCCTCCCTCCTTCTGTACAATTCCCTCTCATTGAAAAACCAAACAATTTGATATGTATTGAAATTATGCAAAACACATTTTTACATTATTCATGTTGTAAAAAAAAAAGCCTGCCCACCCAAAAAAAAAAGAAAAAGAAAGTTGTGTTTCTTTGAATTCAGGCTTCATCAATTTTCTCTCTGGAGGTGGATATCATTTTTCATCATAAGTCCCTTGAAATTGTCTTGGATCATTGTATTGCTGAGAATAACTATATCATTCACAGTGGATCATTGTTCGATATTATTGTTACTGGGTACATTGTTCTGGTTTTGCTAACTTCACTTCGCATAAGTTCATGTAAGTCTTTGTAGGTTTTTCTGGAAGCATCTGCTCATCATTTTTACAGCATATTAGTATCCTCAAAAAATCATATAACACAATTTGTTCAACAATTCCATGTTGGTGGGTATCCTCTTAATTTCTAATTCCTTACCACAAGAAAAAGAGCCACTATAAATATTTTTGTATGTGGAGGTCCTTTTGATTAAAAAATTTTTTTAAACTCTTTGAGATTAAAATACCAGACCTAGGAGTGGTATGCATGGTCGTAGAGCCATTTGAGCATAGTTTCACATTGTTCTCCCTAATGGTTGGATCAGTCCACAATTGCACCAACAATGTATTAGTGTATCAATTTTCCTCTATCTCCTCCAACATTTGACATTTTTTTCTGACCTGATAACCGAGCTGATAAGCAAGAGGTAGCACCTCCAAATTGATTTAATTTGCATTTTTCTAATCAGTAGTGATTTAGAGTATTTTCTCACATGACAATAGATAGCTTCTATTTCTTGTTCTGGACACTGCCTGTTAATATCTTTGACCATTTATCAATTAGGGAATGAGTTTTATTGTTTCAAATTATGCCCAGTTTTTCATATATTTGATAAATTAAAACTTGATTAGAGACTTCTATGATTTTTTTCACATTTATGAATACTAACCATGTATTTCCCTCTGTCCAATTTTCCCCATACCCCCGTGTGTGTGTGTGTGTGTGTGTGTGTGTGTGTGTGTGTATGTGTGTGTGTGTTGCTGATTTTTCAAGCTAGTCCTGGGGCAGCAAATTTTCAACTCTTCCAAACTGGTATCTAAGAAGAGATGTTGTCAGTGATCTCCTGGCATGTGATCTTCTTTGTGAGTGACTTTAAGCACTCTTTTCTGCCCTAGAAGTGAGATCAAGTTCCCCCTCTCCCCTGGGACTGTAAGCACCACTGTGCTTGTGTTCCTCCTCACCCTTGTACTGAGACCCAGATCTGCATATGGACATTGAGACAGAGTCCTGCACCCAGGTCCAGTAAAAGAGACGCTGTAATCTTTTTATGACCAGTTGTCTGACCCTCTTACTATCTGTGTGAGCCAGAGATGTTATTAATTTCCCACAAGGCCTGCTGCTAGCTTGTCAGGGCCGCATACTCTAAGCTGCATTCCACTCTCACCGTATAGGGAAAGGATTTTGGTCAGGATATTTTTGTTGTTGCTTATTCATTTTGCTAGTCTATTTCATGACCTTTAATTTTGTTTCAAGGTTGAGCCCAGCTCCCCTTGTGAAGGGGGAATTGTACCAAGCTTCAGATGATTTGTTGTTGTTGGATATTGTTTCTCTTTCTCTTTCTCTCTCTCTCTCTCTCTCTCTCTCTCTCTCTCTCTCTCTCTCTCTGTCTGTCTGTCTGTCTCTCTCTCTTTGTCTCTGTCTCTCTGTCTCTTTCTCTCTTTGTCTCTGTCTCTCTCTGTCTCTGTCTCTCTGTCTCTGTCTCTGTCTGTCTCTCTGTCTCTGTCTCTGTCTCTGTCTCTGTCTCTCCTGCTGCTAAGACCCACTCTGGGCTGCGCTCCACTCTCACCCTAGAGAAAAGAGGTCTTTCTTGCCAACCTTGTAAGTTGTCTTGGAATGCAAAATTGCTTTTTCTGCCTTTTGGTTTCTCCTGCCACTTGAGAATTTGTTTTGAAGCATTATGATGAGTCAAATGATTCCCTATTTACTCTACCATCTTATTATGACCATTAAAACTAGAGATTCTAAAAGGCATGGATGAGTTGGGAATACATTTCAGCATGGGAAATAGGCAATATAAAGGTGTGGAGATGAGAAACTGAAAATGTGGATTGTGAGGAACAATAATTAAATCAGTTAAAAAGCAATCTGATACAGCAGAAGGAACAGTGGAGATTATGTCTGGATTCAAAACCTGTCTCTGATGCTTATTACACAAGTAACTTTAGATGAGTCACTTACTCTCCTACTTTCAGTTTCTTCATCTACAAAATCATGCCATTAAACTATATAGTTTCTAAAGTCCCTTCCATATTAAAATCTGTGTTCTAGTAATCATACAGTGGCCAAAGATAGTTAATATATGAAACTAAAAACAAGATTAGAGTCTTGTAATACAGACAATTGGATCATAGATTTAGAAATGGAAGGGGCTTTAGCAGTCATCTAGTTCAACATCTTCCTATTTTCCAGGTAAGGAAACTGAGATCTGAAAATATTTAGTGATGCCCAAGATCACACAAAAAGTGACAAAGTCAATATTTGATCTCTGTTCTCTGACTCCAAATCTGATGATATTTTATCCACTACACTTTCTCCCCCCTTTTCCTGGCCCTCACCTTGCCAGTTATCCTTTATGTGTTGACTTCCTACAAAAAAATATAAAGTTCCTTGATGGTAGAGACTGCCTTTTTTGCTTATATCTGTATCCTCAGTGACTACGGTAGTGTTAGAAATATAATAAAATTTTTAAAAAGGTTGTCTCTCAGGAACTTGCCATTAATTATACTTTTAGAGAGTTTCAGGGGTCATTGCATGCATGCATGCATGCATGTATGTATGCATGCAAGCATGTGAGTATACACACGTGTATGTGTGTACATATGCATGCATATATGCACGTATACATATAAATATGTCTATTCCATTGTCTGTCTTCTGTATCCAAACTTAAACTCTGATATTTGTATTTAAACTTCTAGGAAAGGCAGAATAGCTAAACAGAAGACAGACACAATATATCATGTAAAGAGCTCGGTTGAGAGAATGACATAGATTAGGTTGTTCTTTGGTACAGCTGAACTCACATAAATATCAGTTTGCTGCAGGAAACATTCATGTAGAAGTTCTAGGTGTATTCACTTCAGAGAGAAAATGAAGTATTCATGCTCTCATTTCTTTTATATTTCTCCAACCCTGGTTAAGAAATTACTAATTAAGAATTATATATTAATAAATTAAGAGAACCCAAGGAAAACAACTTTAAATTTTTTCCTAGAAATTATTTCTATAATGCTCATATTGCTAATTATACTTATTACTAACATCTCCTTAGTTTCTGCCATATTCTATTGCCAATACTTTTTGGCAATCCTTCTGAAGTTAAGTATTTGAAATGTTTTTTTTCACTTTGTTTATTGCTTCATCTTCACATTTTGATGAATGTTTATTTGTAATTGTATCTAAATACATTTGGAGGATCTTGTGGAAGAGGTGAACTTTGAATAATCCAGTGAAAGATTAGGAGATTTCCAGTATATATAGAAGATAATGATGAGAAATATATGAAGAGAAAATGGTATAAGCAAAGGCAAATCCTTGGGGTGGCAGGAGGGAAGGTGGTGGGAATCAACAATTAAGGAATTATTATTTAAGAGTCTCTTATGTACCAAGAGCTATGCTATAATAAGGAATGCCAACATAAAAAGTTAATGGTCCTGATTATGAAGGAGCACACATTACTAAGAGAGAAAATGTTCTACAAATAATTACCTATATGTAATATATAAATTATATGCAGTGTATTGGAGTGGGAGAAAGGTCTCACTAATAAGTGGTAATTATATTCAGGGGAGAAGAAGACCAGTTTCTTTCTTTCTCTTTCATTCTTTCTTTGTTTCTTTGTTTCTTTGTTTCTTTCTTTCTTTCTTTCTTTTATTCCTTCCTTCCTTCCTTCCCTCTCTCTATTCCTTCCTTCCTCCCTTCCTTCATTCCTTCCTTCCTTCCTTCCTTCCTTCTTTTCTTTCTTCTGTGCTAAGCACAGTGTATAAAAAGAAGCAAAAGATAATTCCTGTCCTCAAGGCTCCTATAATCTAATGCTTAGCAACATACAAAGAAACAAATACAAAGCAAGGCATATAAACAAATAAGTAGGCAATTAAGAGAGGGTAGCAACATGAATGGAGAGGGGTTGGGAAAGGCTTCCTGTAAAAGACTGAATTTTAATTAGGACTTGAAGAATACAGGGAAGTCAGTAGGTGGAACTAAAGGTGCTGCATGTTACAGGTATTGGGAAAGTAAATAAACTAGTCAAAGTAAAAAAAAAAGAACTGTTTTTTTTCATTGAACAACAATGATCCATTGTCACTGAATTGAGAGGTACTCTTAAAGGTTTTTTTTTAAACAAAGGAGTAACATAAATTGTTATTTAATTAATCAAAAAGCACTTATTAAGCCCTAATATATTCCAGGCACTATGGCTTACCTTGGTGCTAAGGATATGAAAAGAGGCAAAAGATAGTCCCTGCCCTTAAGGAGATTACAATTTAATGAGAGAGACAACATGGAAGCAACAAATTTTATATCTATACACACACATATAGACACACACATATATGCACATGTATAGATATGTATGTAAACATATATATATATACACACACAAATATGCATGTGAGTATGTCTGTGTGTGTATATATAGAGAGAGAGACAGGGAGAAGAAGAGGGACAGGGAGAGGAAAAGAGAGAAAGAGAGAGAGAGAGAAAGAGAGAGAGAGAGAAAGAGAGAGAGAAAGAAAGAGAGAAAGAGAGAGAGAGATTATATGAAGGATAAATGACAAATAATTAAAGTAATTAAGAGGAAAGATACCAGAATTAAAAAATGGTTGGGCAAGGCTACCTGTAGAAGTTGGGATTTATTTGGGAATTAAAGGAAGCCAGAGAAGTCAGTAGTGGCAGTTAAGAAGGGAGAGCATTCTAGGCATGGATGGCAACCAGAGAAAATACCCAGAACTAAGATGAAGAATTTTGCTTATGGGATAATCAGAAGGCCAGTGTCACTGGTTCAAAGAGTACATGTTGGAAACAAGGTTGAAAAAGCCTGGACAAGTAGGAAGGAGCTAGGTTTTGAAAGGATTTTAATAAAAACAATACCCTGCTTGTGGTTATTGGCCAAAATTCATGACTAGAGGGATGCAAGCATTCCATGAAGCTCTGGAAGGCTGCTGAACCAGATTCAAAATACAATTAGGCAATATTTAACAAGATACATGCAAATACAATACAACATAGATAATAGTAGCATGTTGTTTTCTAAATAATTATACAGTTAACAGGGCTTCCTTTTTTTTTTTCTTATGATTCACCATTTCCTTTATTTGTACAAAATAGTGAATAATCATACCCTGGCTGGGAAAAAAGGTGGCTTTAGCTTTAAACAAGTCCCTGTGTCCTGAAGCATCTATTTTGAAGGCTTGGGACTAGTAGCTTTAGCCCTAGCATCTTTGGGTTTGGACTCGGCAGCCTTAGCAGCCTTATAATCAGATTTGGCTGCCTTGGGATCAGACTTGGCAGCCTTGGCATCAGATTTGGCGACCTTGGGGTCAGATTTGGTGGCCTTAGCATCATAATTGGTGGCCTTGGGGCCAGATTTGGTAGCCTTGGGGTCAGACTTACTGACCTTGGTGGCAGACTTGGTGACCTTGGGGTCACTGGGCTTGGTAGCCTTGGGATCAGTGGTTCTGGCAACTAGAGTCAGAGTTAGAGTCAGGTTTCATGATCCTGGAGCCTGGACATTTGATGCTGATCCTAGGACCTGGGTGCTTGGTAGCCATCTGGTGGCCAGCATGCTGGGCACTGGCCTTGGGGATCTTGGGCTTGAGGAGCTTGGCTTTGGAGGTTTTGGTGCTCAGGGCCTTGATGGCCTCTTCTTGGGCCTTGATGGCTTTGGCGTTGTTGGCTTGCACCTTCCTCAGCCCCTTCTTGTTATGTTTCTTGGCTAAGCACATGTTTCTCAGAACCTTGGGGTCAACCCCTTTCAGAGACCTGTATCTCTATGACCTAGGTTTCTTGATGCCATTTCTGTGCCATTTTTGTGATTGGTTGTAGGGTGGTATGATTTTTAGACTTAGCCATCTTTACACCCACAGCCTGTGCTAACAGGCACTCCACCAACCAGAAGAGGCCAAAGGGAGAGGACAGGGTTCCCTTCTTATTTGCGTTTAACTAGACATAAAATTTTTTATAGGAGAGATTAGTGGAAGAGGTACAAAGTCTAAGACATGCAAGAATTCAGATATATTGTTGTAAGGGATTAAAATAAGAAGGTGGAACTTGTAATGAAAGACATATCAGAGTATCAAATGTGAAGTTATAATATACAAGCCAAGGTGTCATTGTTGCTGCTTTAGTTATTCATCCTTCATTTTCAAAGAGTACTGATGAGGTGATGTCCTGACTTGTACATCATTGGAATAAAGTGAGACAGAGTTGTGCAAATTTGTTAACCTTACTTTATCTTCCGGAGTCATTGAAGCTACTTTGGGCCAGTCACTTATAAACTCAGCCTTAGCTTCCTGTTTTGCACAATTAGAAGATCAGATTAGATGACTTCTTAAGTCCAACTCTACACTGTGAATCTATGATCCTATGATCCTATTACCTACCTTAGCTCAATGTGGTCAAGAGAGTAGAGAAAAAAAGAGAACTATGGAAATCAAAGGGCAGAAGATGTTAAAAGAATTCTCCCAATCTCCCAATGCTCCAATTTACCCTGAATATATATTGTTATGTATGTTTTTATATATTGCACATTAGAATGTGCTTTCCTTGAGGAATTTGATTTTCTTTTTTGTATCTCTAACCCTTAGAACAGTGCTTGACAGAAAGTAGGCCCTTAACAGATGCTTCCTGACTGACTGCTGTCACGAATAGATATAACATGTACTAACTGATTATAATAGGACTTCCACCAGGTTATTTTGGGAAATTGGACTATATATAATGGATATCAGAATGATGTGTCTTGGATCAAACTGGACTACATGACATAATGAAGGGATATGTAATACAAGTGAGATGAGCAACAGAGGAGAGGGAATAAGTGAGTATAACTGACCCCAATTGATGGGGTCTTACTTTAAATGGACTAGGGAACAGCTTTCTTGGTGAATTTCTGAGGATTTGAAATCCTCAAATACAAATTTGAAATTTGTATAATAATTGCAGGTAAGATGGATAGCAAGAGCGTTGCTCAAATATTTTAATGAGTTCTGAAAAATGATTGACATTTTGGGTAGAAGACATGCTAACAGAAAATTTTAAGAGTCAATTCAATGGGTAAGTGTAGTGGTGAATTGCTATCATAAGATTCTAAAACCAGGAAATCCTTTGATTTGAGGAGTTCTGCACTTCAATATTGCTAAAACTGACTGGGTCACTTAAGTCTAATACCAACTAGGTGAGAAATTAGGATTGATAGGTCATCAGGTTGACTAGAAAGAGGATAACTGAACAAGCTCAGATAAATCAAGTAGGTTAAAAACTTACTGATAGCTGATATTAGGATTGGTCCTGGGAGTATACACTGCTTGTACAGTTTACGTGAGATAAGGTGACCAAGCCTCAAAACAGAAAAAACAACAATAAGAACAAAACAAGAAAAAAAGTGTAAATCAAGTGAAGAACTGCAAGACTGGCAAGGTACACTTCTCTTGCTAAACAGTGTGTTTGTTAGCTATGCCAATCCAATATAATGATATAACAAAACACTAGGAAAAGGGCAGAGATTAGGACCAAGAAAAGCAAGGATAATGAATTATTCCCTGAAATGTGTTTCGGCAGATGTAGTTGAGGATCAACTAGCAATAGTAGAATTTTCAAGTTTTGTAATATTGAAAATGTTCTGACTTTTAGTTGAGAGATATCATCATTTCATCAAATGATGACAAGTCCAAGGTCACTTAGGGTGAAAGACTTCAAAGTGCCAAGATGAGTACAGAGGTGCTATACAGTTAGAGTCTTTTGGTCCCATGGGGGGGTGATCTGACATATGCTTCAAAGGGAAATGATCTTTAAAGTCAGACCTATATAAGTAATAGGCAGAAAATTAGTTAGATTGATAAAACCTTTTAAATTCAGAAGGGCAGAAAGTAATCAGCAATTAAACTAGTATTTATTAATGGGGCAATGAGGCGCAATAAATAGAGTGCCACACCTGGAGTTAGAAAGGCTCATCTTCCTGAGCTGAAATCTAGCCTCAGACATTTACTAGCTATATGACCCTAGGCAGGTCATTTAACAGTGTTTACCCCCGTTCTTTATCGATAAAATGAGCTAGAGAAGGAAATGGAAAGCTATTCCAGTCTTTTTGCCAAGAAAACCCCAAATGAAGTCACAAAGATTCAGATATGGTTGACATGAGTGAAAAACAAAATTTGTTAAGTGCCTTTGACATGCCCCAAGTTGGGTAAACCAAGGGAAAATATAATGAAATAGTGTCTTATCTAAAGGGAACTAGCATTATTTTGGAGAGCCATGTATACATATGTATAAAAGAAATATAAAACAATTTTGCAGTGCAAGAGAGGGCTCTGACAGCAAAAAGGATGAAAAAGACTTGCAGAAATTAAAATTTGAGCTGAATTTTGCATGAAGATAGGAGGTAAGAAGGTAACTTTCTAAGAATGGTAGATAGAATGCAATTTTGGGGGAAAAATAGGGTAGTAAGGCTAAAATTTAGAGTGTTTAGAGAGGAGCTCAGAGAGGGACTAAATTGGGAAGAACTTTTAACAAAGGAGCAATTTAGTAGAATCTGCAGTTTAGGAAATAAGCTATGAATACTATGTAAAGGATAGATTTGAGTTGGGAGACGTTTGATTCAAGAAAGCCAATTATGAAACTCTTATAGTCCACACAAGAGGTCATAAGAATTTGAATTAAGGTAGTAGCTGTGTAAGTAGAAGATTTGGATTTCTTTTGAGATATAAGCAAGTTTTGTCAACTGATTGCATGTATGAGATGAGGAGGCAATTCTTATGCCGTGGTGGTGCCCTTGAAATTAATACCAATATTCAGAAGTATAGATTTGGTATGGGAGGTAAAAGATGAGTCTTTTTATGTTAAATTTGAAATATGTATAGAATATAAATAAAATGTTCAACAGATAGTTGGTAACATAGGACTGAAATTTTAAAAATGACTAGCATTGTATATGGAGAAGTAGGAGTCATCTAATGATCACCATAGGAGTAGATGTCACCAAAAGAGAGTAGGGTATATAAAAAATAAATTGTCTCAGGTTAAAGCTTTGGGCTATATGTGTAGTTAATACACATGACACAAATGAAAAGAAAAACAGTGAAAGAGATTAAAAAGGTGAAGTCAGAGAAGTTAGAGTAGAACAAAGAATGGTATGACAAAAGACAAAAAAAACAAACAAAAATCAGAGTATACAGAAAATAAGATAATAACTAATGTTAAATAATAATAAAATTTAAATGGTTGCTGTCATTCACTCATTAAGAATACCAAATGACATCATTATGCTAGAGTCAAGTTACAGTGTATTCAAATGTGACTCATCAGAACAATAGGAGCTTGGAATGTTCTGCCACATGTTGGACACAAATAGTGCATATAAACATTAGGGGTGGATTCTCTAAATCTGCACATCTTACATTTCTTTTTGAACTACTTCAATTCTGCTTTGCTCATAGAGCACAGCACCTTATCTGATGTGGGAACACCATGCTGAGCAGCCCTGTGTCAGTGTTTCCTATGTCACACAATTCCAAAGTTGTTAAAAGAGACCTTTGTAACGTCCTTATATTGCTTCTTCTGACTACCATATGAACACCTACCCTGTGTGCTTTCTCCATAAAATAGTCTTTTTGGCAAAATGTTTTGTATTTAAACAAAGTGGCCATCTGTAATGGTAAGGGAATTTGAAAATCTACCCCTGCCCCTTAGTAGGCCTGGGGTATTTGAAGATCTTCCTCACCCCTTAATGGACCTCACTTGAAGCCCAATGAGAGAAATTTGCTTAGGGGAGGCTTGTTTTTCAGGAAGGCCCACACCTTTTGTTACTTTGTTATTAGGCAGTGGATCATGAAGGTAGTGATGTCCTCTGACCCTGGAGAAGGCTCCATCTACCTCTACCTCTGCTTCTCCCTCTATCTCTACCTCTGTAGATGAAGGTAGAGATAGAGATAGAGATAGAGACAGAGATAGAGATAGAGATAGAGATGGAGATGGAGATGGAGATGGAGATGGAGATGGAGATGGAAATGGAGATAAGAGAGATAGATGATATAGATCTAGATACAGATACAGGTATAAAGATGGAGATATAGAGATTGAGATAGATACACACATAGATGTATATATGTATAATATATGTACAATATGTGTATATGTACATGTATGTGTGTATGTACACACACAGGCATGTGCATGCATGCATGTGTGCACTATGCATGCAAGTACACATGTGTGTGCATAGGTACGTGTGTGCATACATACGTGGTGTGTGATGCATACATACGTGCATGCATACATATACACTCATATACACACAACCTGAGGTGAGGTTTTGCTTTGGGGTTCACTTATGGGAAGAGTTCTGTGATTTGGCCAGAGGTGCCTCTGGGTAGCCACAGAGTCCCTCAGCTTTGAAAACACAGATGTTGATGCTTCTCTCTCTGGTAACTATGTATGTTTGTAATGGTGAGATGGCTAGAAGCCCTGTCTCTTGGTCTATTGAACTGTATTTTCTGTTATTTTCTTTGTATTTTTTGTCTGCTTATAATTTCTGTCTATATTTTATGAAGGTCAGGGTGCTTTTTCCTCTGAACTAAGTGAATGATATATATGTTTGATTAAAGTAAGATTGTTTACCCCTTTTGAGCTGCTTTCCATTACAGAAAAGCAGATCAAAGAACCAGTGCTAGCAACTATCTTGGGTATGCCAGGCTACTTGCTGTTTCACCAGCCCATCAGAGTTGCCCTCTCTGAAGTAGAGTTTGAATGCTTGGCAGTTTAGTTGAGAAAGGACCTCAGTGCCTGATACCTTATCCTGCCAGTTGATCTTCATAATCATCCTAAGACAATTCAAATGGAAGTGATTAAGTTTCCTCGCATGGTGCTGTTAGATTTTCCAGGTTTCACAGCGATCAAAATAAAGTCATTATTTAATAAATATTAATTATTAATTGACTTAATGGTTGTGGGAGACTGTCTATTGTACCCAGGAATCATGTTCTCTGCATTATCATAATGTGTGTATTGCACTGAAGAGTATACTTATTCTAAAGAGCTTAACTTTTAAAATTAAATATTTGTTTATGCACTTTTAGTATCTTTTATGGATACACCTTTCTTCAGATACTAATTAATCGGTTTGGGATTTTTGTTTCCTAGTCTTCCCCTCTGGCATACCTTTTTGGATTAAATACAACACTTAGAAAGAGAAGCATAGAAGAAGAAAGGAAGAAAAATTTCAACTAAATATTCTATGTGCTACTACTTCTAGTAAAGCCAAAGGCAAATTAGAGAAGGAAGTTAATTTTACTAGTTAGCATGGGAATAGTGCGCTTGATTTGGAGTCAGGAATACTTAAGTTTGAATCTTGCCTCTGTGACTTTGGTGATGCTACTTAACTTCTCAACCTCACTTTTGTCATTTGCAAAGTAAGGAAAATAATAGCATCAACTTAACAGGTTTTTTTGTGAGGACTGAATGTTATAATTTCTGACAAGTTCTTTGCAAAGCTTTAAGTGCTATTTGTGTTGGCGTTATCATTATTATTGTTTGTATTTTCCATTCAGCATTTATATCTTAGCTGCTACTCACTTGAATTCTTTAATTGGGATGAAATCAGTTAATTTATTCTGTGACCTTACTTTGAGAGACTTCCATGCTCTTAGGGAGTATAAACTCTTGCTCCCTCCCATGCGTGATATTAACCTTCACTTTTTTCTGTCTGAGTGGTGCCACAGCAAAAATTTAGCCTCTGTAAGATGGTATATGATATAGTGATTTCATTGAATTTAGTTACTGGTCCTGGATATAGGAAGAAACTTGTTATCTCTAGTTTGAACTTCACCCAACCCTGGAGCTCAAACTGTCTTGAGAAATGACTGATGTGATGAACACAAGGCAGGGGACAGAAATGTGTTAATGACTGAAAATGGTTGCCATGAGGAAAGTTTAGAGGAATTGGAATTATTTCCCTGGAGAAGTAGAGAAAAAGAGAATTGTTTAAGAATTGGCTTGAAGTACATGAAGGGTAATTACATAGAGGATGGTTCCTATCTTTCATCTCTACTTAGGACATTAAAAAAAGGTAGTGAAATGAGATTAAACTGCAATGAGAGAAATTTCATTTAGATATAATGTAATTCGAGTAACAATGAACTCAATTCCCTACAGTCCAGGGACAAGCCAAGGAGTACCGAAAGTTGTTCAAAGAATTCTGATGACCTCTGCATGTATCACATTTCTTTCATTTCCAAAACCTTTCTGCTGAAGATGATAATCATTATGTATTGTAATCAGGTAAATTATTTTATAAAAAGAAATAACATTGGAAGTTGATAGATAAGTGTTATTTTTTAAATAAATGAATAATTGAACATATTCAGATAGGCATTTTTAAAAGAAAAAAATCATGCAAAAATAATAAAAGTAGAAAAGTTATTCATTGGCCAATGCAATTAAAATTCTCCTTTTTATATTGCCCTCAACTGAAATAAAAGTATCTCCTTTGGAAAATACAGTCATAAAGTGGTAGCCCATTATTACATATTCCATTTTGTATGACAAAATAAAATATTATTAAAAATCAATTCACCATTTCCTATTTAGTATTACCAATAATGTCACTGAATGAAAGCATTATTTACCATAAGTTCAGAGGAGAGGAAAAAATATTTTAAATAAGACTTATTGTTGTTTTTGATGCTGTTCAGGGATTTTTTTTTCCTTAGGCACATTTAATATCTGCTGCTGCACCACCCAGAGATAGGCTAGATTATTTGTTAAATCTATTGTATTTGATAAACATTTCACTACACAAACCTCACAAGATCAAAATCCAATGGAATTATTTTAAACCATGATTGTGATTCTGCCTGATATTTTATGATTTGAAATTCAGTTAAATTCCTAATACACTATCATTTGGAGCAACTGGGACATTTTAATGGAAGGTGCATTATTTAAAGTTATTTATACCTTATTTGTTCTTACTCCTCCAATCTTTAGAAGACTGTCTTTTTTTAAACAATATTTTGCTAACAGTTTATACTCTCATTGTTGCCTTAGTAATGTAAACATAAAAAAATTATATGTTATAAGATGATAAACTAATATGATATTAAGGCATTTTTTCCATTTCCATTTTCTAAATTGAGAGCACTGAAATTGCTGACGATATTGATGAATAATGTCCATATACTTTCAGCTATTTTGTTGTATCACTATATTTCTTTTGGTACAATTGCTGGTAATGTAATTAGGAGGCTCTTTCTCGAAAATCGTTATTATCTCACTTCTAACACAATTGCTTTTAAGTAAATACTGTTGTAATTCACAGATTCAGAGAATTTCAGAATTGAAAGTGAACTCAGAGCTCACCTGATCTGATCCACATGTGAATGATATCCCTTTCTACACCATTCCTGACAAGTGATTATCTGTCTTTTACTCTAGGGAATAATAGAACTTCCCAAGGCAATCTATTACATTTGAGGATAGTCTGTTAGCAAGGGTTTCTCTATTTCATGGCTAAATTTCCTGCTGTGACTTCCATTCATTACTCTTACTTGTGTCCTCTGGAGCCAAACATCAAGTCTAATACCTCTTCTAGATGGCAGCCCTTCAAATCCTTCAAGACAGCTGTTATCAATTTACCAAGTCTTCCTCTCTTTGTGTTAAGTATTATGACTTTCTTCAACCAATTTCTTAAGACGTATTGTTGGAGGACAGTTCCATCCTGGTTCCTCTCCTTTTCATGCTTTGTAGCTTATCAATGACCTGGCTTAATTGTCATTCTCAGACCTGAATAGATGCCTCTAAATATGGCCTCATATAAGTGGCGTACAGCATGACTATAAACTCCAGTATTGTGTATTTGATGTAATCTAAGATCAACTGACACTTTTGACTGCCACAACACAAGGTTGACTCATATTGAGCATGTGGTTGATTACAGCATATAAATCCTTTTTTCACCCCCTCCAGATTGAAATCTCTGCAAATGGCCATTTCCAGAATGCCTGTCCTTCAAGGAAAAGATTCAATTTGAATACCCCTATCCATGCAAATGAGGAGTGTTATACTGCATCAATTGCTCATTAGGACAGCTTTTCAACACACTATGGCTAGCCTCTGGTGCAGAGCTATTATATAGGGTCAACATAATTGAAGAGAGAGATTCCCTGGATGTCTGCACTAAACTGGACCCTTGAAAATTCCCTAGAGTAGCTTATATATCACCAATCCACCAGACTGGTAACTGACCTTTTTTTGAAAGCCTACAAGACACTAAACTTATAAATGTGCCAAATCTTTTCATTATGAACCTAGACCTGCACCATGATTACAGAAAATCTAGAAACTTTCCTAAGTTATAGAATGGGAGAAGTGAGAGAGATGAACAGTGCTCATATTAATAAATGCTTCTATGATGATAGGGTATGCCAAGTCTTTGGTTTGCAGGTATGTTTTGTAATGTCCACTGATACAATGCAGATGGCAGCAGAAAGAAGGTGGTATGAGATAGTGGGAACATCATTGCCTCTGGAGTCAGAAGACCTGGTTTCAGAATTCACTTCAGACCCTATTTGTGTGACCTTAGAGTCACTTCTTTGGATGCCATTCTTCATTTGTAAAAAGAGTAAGCTTGACTTTGAAGGTATTTGCAAACTCTAAATCCTATCACACTACACCTAAGGTAAGAGGAGAATAAAGTAGCCTCTAAAAATCTTGATTGATTAAAAAACCTAACAATCTGTGACAAAACATCAAAATGTGTTACTTTCCACAACATATACTGGAACATACTTCTGGGACTCTTAGGGCAATGATTCCACCCACCCCAAGAATTAGAGCCTACCTCATACATGTGGATGAAAAGTATGATTATCTAAGGAAGAACTTTTGGACATTATCTTACATTGACAGTTGAAGAGCATTCAAATAATAATGCAATAATCAGGGGTAGATCTTCACTAATAATAGGTTTTGTACAGCAATATTTAATTGAATTGCAATTTTACACCTGAGGTCTCCTGTTGTTTTGCAAGAATCAATGGATTCAGTGTTTAAAGAGTCATATTTTCCTACATCTAAGATACTCTGAATATCTCAGACCCATGATAAGGAGAATGACACAAAAAAACTCGTAATTTGTTTTATTACTTCATTTGTGCTAATTCAGTTTTGAGCTTCCTGAATTTTGTTCCTTAAAATATCAATTGTTGAAATTGTCAGGCTTTTTCTTAGATTGTTGATGCATATTTAGTTTGGGGGAGAAAACCTACGCTCCTATTGACTTAAGAAAACTTCCATATGTCTGTTTCAAATAGAGAAATGGCATTGCCTAATTAAGACACTGATTCTCAAGGATAACATTCTAAGAGTATTTCACAGTTTTGTACTTCCGCAAACAGCTTGTGGAACATGCCTTGGGTACCAGTAGTAATGATCACATTTATGGCATTAATAATTTCTAGGAAAGAAATAGATTTTTTAAATTAAAGCTTGATAAGTTTCTATGAACACAAAATAGCTGCAGCCCAAAAGATTACTTACAGTTAACCCATTTGTAAGCCCTGTCATATTCCTCAGCTAACAGTTAATTGATCTACAAGAATACAAAACTGTTTTAAGAGAGATTATTTATAAATTGCAATAAACTGTGAGATACACTCCTGACTCTATTCAGATAGAGGTGGAGTAAGATGCTCAAATACCCAAATACATTTATTCTCAGAATAATTTGCCTTTTCCAAGTGAATTTTAGAGCATGCAAAATATGGACCCAATAAATTCTTCAAATAATCCATTTCTGGTTGAAATTTTATAAGTTAGGGAGTGGCTAGGTGGCCTAGTGACTAGAGCACTGGCCCTGGAATCAGGAGGACCTGACTTCAAATCTGACATCAAGATAGTTCAAGTATTTCCACATTTTTCTAAATCCACCAACTTATCATTTCCTACACCACAACAAATCCTACCCAATAAAATTCTATTCAGGAGATTATCTGTGAGAGTTTCCCCCAATTTTCTGCATTCCCTCTCTTCTTAGCTATATGGATTTTATTTACAGAGGAAAATTTTAACTTAAGATAATTAAAATTATCTATTTTACACTTCAACATGACTTTCACTATGTAATATGGTTTAAGGTCTGGTATTACTGAATCTAGATCCTTTATGTGTTTTTCTCACCTGCTTTCCTTGAAGTTCCTGACCCTCTGTTCTTCCAAATGAACCCTGGTATTACACACACACACACACACACACACACACACACACACACAAACACACACACACACACAGAGACACTTACAAATATTTTAATTGGTGCCTATGTATAAACCATATTATTTCTATAACTCTACTAAATCTATTGAATCCCCACCCTTACCCTTCCCTGTGTTCTACTTTCCAATATAACCTCATGCACTTTATTGAGAAAATCTAGGCATCTGATATTTCATTTCTCTCCATCTTTAAATTTCTTTTTCTTATTACAATTTTCCCACTAGTTAATTATTTGCCCTTTCACTTTATGTCACAATATTACAGAAAGTCAGATAAAAAGAAATAGGATTACAAAGAAAACAAATTATTTTGAAATAGTTATCATTACATATATGATAGATAATATATACTCATTTCCACATGTACATGCTTACATAAATATATATGCATTACACAAGTTAGGTAAATAGAGATTGATGATCTGGAGTCAAGTTTCTAGGTTACAAATTATTGCTTTGCTGGAACTTCTGGAATTTTTTTGGTTATTGTATTCTCTGTTCCCTCTAAGGCTCCCCTTTTCTATATTCAATTTTCCCTTTTAAAAAAATTAATTTGTTTATTTTTAGTTTACATCATTCATATACATGCAATTTTGAGTTACACATTTTATCCCTATCTTTCCCCTACCCTTCACCACAAAATAGCCATCCCACTGTGTAAGCCCTCCCCCATTCTGCTCTCTCCTATGTCCTCCCCAATTGCCCCTCTGACTTTCTGGTAGGGCAAGATGGATCTCCCTACCCCAGTGCCTGTATATCTTAATTCCCAATTGCATGTAGTTACTGTTACTACTACTACTACTACTAATTATATATATTTACATTTTATTATGGAACTTTAAATTCTAGATTCTTTTCCTTTTTCCCTCATCATCCACCCCCACTGGAAAGACAAGCAATTCAATACAGGCTATACATCTGTTGTTATGCAGAACTTCTCCACAATGGACATATTGTGAGAGACTGATTATATGTCCCTTCTTCCTATCCTTCCCTCCTCTTGTTCTATTCTCTACCCTGTCCCTTTATAGAAGTGTGTGCTTCCAGCAACCCTCCCCTCCACCTGCCTCCCCTCCATAATCCCCCCTCCCGAGCCCTTCCACCCTACTCTCCTGCAGGGCAACATACCCAATTTTGAGTGCATGTCATTCCTTCCCTAAGCCAAATTCAATGAGAGGAAGATAGACCTAGTCCCTTTTACCTTCCTGTTCTTCCTGACCATTGTAAAAATTATCCCTTGCCCCTTCTATATGAAATGATTAACCCTATTCTAATGCTTTCCCACTTCTCAATTTCACCTTTTAAAATATCATTCCTTCCTATTCAATTGATCCTGTGCCCTCTGTCTATGTACACTTATATACATACACATATGTATTCATATGCATATATGCCCTCCCACATAGACATATGTGTATGTATACATATATGCACATTTATATTACCTTCACCTATCCTTATATGACAAAAGTTTGAGAAATTACACTTACAATTTTTCCATGTTGGCATGTAAATAGTTCAACTTTTCTATGATTTTTTTCCCCATGTCTACCTTCTCATGCTTCTTATATATGAGTGTCAAATTTTCTATTCAGTTCTGGTTTTCTCCTCAAGAGTGCTTGAAACCCCTCCACCTCATTGAAAGACCATATTTTCCCCTGGAACATTATACTCAGTTTTGCTGAATAGGTGATTCTTGCTTTTAAGTCTAGCTCCCTTTATCTCCAGAATAACATATTCCAGGACATTTGATCTCTTAATGTAGAAGCTGCTAGACCCTGGGTTATCCTGATTGTATTTCTACAGTATTCAAATTGTTTCTTCTTGGCAGCTTGTAATATTTTCTCCTTGATCTGGAAACTCTGGAACCTGGCTATAATATTAGTAGGAGTTTTCTTTTGGGGATCTCTTTCAAGAGGAGATTGGTGAATTCTTTCAGTTCTGTTTTGTCCTCTGGTTCTAAAATATCAGGGCAGTTTTTCTTGAGAGTTTCTTGAAGAATGATATATAGGTTCTCTTTTTAATCATGGCTTTTAGGTAATCCAGTAATTTTTATATTGTCTCTCCCAGATCTGTTTTCCAGGTCAGTATTTTTTAAATGAGATATTTCACATTGCCTTCTTTTTTATTTCATTTATTTGGATCTTTTCAATAGTATCCTGATTTCTCACAAAGTCATTTGCTTCCATATGCTACACTCTAATTCTGAAGGAATTATTCTCCTCAGTGAGCTTTTGAGATTCTTTTTCCATCTGGCAAATTCAACTGTTTAAGGCATTCTTATCCTCATTGGCTTTTTGGGCTTCTTTTGCCATTTGATTTAATCTGTTTTTAAGGTGTTATTTTCTTCAGTCATGTTGTTGACTCTTATCATGATTTTCTTTCATCATTCTCATTTCTCTTCCCATTTTTTCCTCCACTTCTCTTAATTTGGTTTTCAAAATCCTTCTTAAGCTCCTCTATGGCCTGTAACCAGTTTACATTTTTCTTGGAAGCTTTTGGTAAAGGAGTTCTGACTGTGTTGTCTTTATCCCATTCCATACTTTGGTCCATTTTGTCCCCAAAATAGGAATCCAAAGTTAGATTGCTGGCCTTGCTTTGCTTCCTTTGCTTGCTCATGTTGTCAATTACTTGGCTTTTGAGCTCTGTTAGAACTCTTCTTTCAGAGGAGAGGGCCCTGTCCCAAATCACTGAGGTTTTTGTTGCTGCTGGAGCTATGAGGAGACCACTGTCTCTACAGCCCCCACCAGCTTTGGCTCACTGAAAACACACCTCAGGACCACTGCCCATGACTGTCATCCAGATCCAGGCAGCTCAAGGCAAGAGCCTTTAGCCTCTGAATGATCCATTGGCCCCTTTGCAATCTGCAGACCACAAGCTCTGAAGCAGCCATGTGCAGGTGGATGCAAGGCTGCCACTTCAGTCACTTCTGGCACTGGGGTTGTTGGCCAGTCCCTCTCCCCCAAATTTAGCTTAGTTCCACTAACCTTTCCCTTTGTCCTTTGTGTTGGTGACTCTGGAAATCACCACAGCTGCTGTCAAAGCTCAAAGCTCCTCAAAGCTCCAGCCACTGTTTGTCATTGGTCACCTTTGGGCTACAGTTGCAGGTTTATGTGGTGATGGTCTTGTCTCCCAGCCCACTGTGATGAGTCATTTCAGTCTGCCTGTCAGGCTGCCTTCAGCAGAAACTTCATTTCTCTGTCCTTTTATGTGTTCTGGAGGTCTAAAATTTGTTTAAAGCAGTAGTTCTCAGCCTGTGGGTCATGACCCCTTTGGGGTCTAATGACCCTTCCACAGGGATCACAGACCATTGTATAACACATATTTCCTATGCTCTTTGTAACCACCTCTATCTGTCTCTAGGCGGGTCTGCCCACATGCAGACGTACCCATATCCAACTATTAAAGGATTGCGGCATCAGGAAGGTTGAGAACCACTGGTTTAGAGTCATATTTTATAGTTATCTGAGGTATTTATGGGTGGAGCTGCAGAGTTTTTCTGCTTCTACTCTCCCATCTTGACTCCACCCTATGTTCAATTCTCTCAGTTTTTGTTCAACAATATCTGAAAGCCTAATTGTCTTTCTTTAGAATTACAATTCATCTAAATTAATTTCTAAGTATTCATGACAATGACTAAAAGGTGGAACCCCAAAATAAACACAATTTTCCAGATGTGGTTTGACTATTGGAGAGTATGAAGAGATTATCAGATCCTCTGTTTGTAATAGTAATGGAATTTGGAGATGCACCTGAATTGACTTGGCTTTTGGGTTGAGTGTTAAGACCCAGAGCTTGTGAATCCCACTTGTGGGATGGACTTGTTGACATGAAGAGAGAGGGCTGACCTGGGAGGAACCATGAATTGGGAGAGAGGCTTAAGCCCAGATAAGGCCAACAGAAGAAGGACTTTTGGGGAGAGCAGTATCCAGTGTCGTTGAGCCTGAACTGCTGAGAGAGACTGCTAAGAGCCCATTGGAGCTGCCCAGGACTTTTGAGGACAGCCACCTGGAGATGCTGAGAACTGAGGAGGCCTGGCTGTGATGCTGGTATTTTGTCTGTCTGTTTTGATGTTGAGTTTCCAGATTCACCTGATGGTGGACAGTGCTGCTGTTGTAGAAGTCCTGGAACCTGGATGTTGGTGCAGAAGTACCAAAGAAGGATTTTCTTGTTGTATGTTCACATAAATCCTGGAAGGGGGCCTTGCTGACACTTTCAGGGGTTCAGGGATATTCAACAGGCAGAGTATGACTTGATGAGGACACTGGCTATGGCTTTATTGAGCCTTGTCTCCCCAGGAACTGAGATTGCTGAGGGCTTGCCTAGAGTGAAGATGAAAGAAAAGCCTTTCCTTGGGCTTTCAATGCTGAGATGTTACCTTGATCTTGTTATGGCTTAAGGGTGGATGGCCTCGTCTGCTCTCCTCTTCCCTTTTGAGAAAGTGCTTGGAGGTAATGGATGGTGTTGTAATTACTTTGAGCCCAGGGATGGGACCAAATGAATGTACTTTGTTTATGATTAGAAACTGATCTCCATTTGAGAAGAGACTTAAATGAATGTACCATCTAGGGGTGGAGTAGTACCTTGACTGAATTAAGAACTTACTTGCTAAATGAATAAGTTATACTGTGTTTTGACTTTCCTGTTCTGTGAATGTTTGCTAAATAAATGGGACTTGCTATTGCTGGTCTTCTGAACCTTGGAAGATGCCTTTGCTTGGCATTACACTGTTCTGCCCTATTATCAATGCTGACTCATACGATAACTTCAACCTGATTCTGTATGCTCTTTTTTCCGATCAAACTGCTCTTTAACTGTCTCCTTTGCTGATTCTTCTTTGGTCTAGTTTTAAAAATGAACACAATTAAAATTGTAAATGATTAAATTGAATTAAAATGATTAAATGAAAATGTAATAAAATATATGATATGATATAATATATAATATATGTTATATATTATATATGTAAATATATAATAAAATATACAAAATAAAAATGAACAAAAATGATTAAAATGATTAAATTCAAAATTTAAAATGATTAAGATTTTAATCATAATATGTAGGTACTTTTATACCAGTTATCCATCAACCTAATCAATCAATTTTATATTTCTTTGTTTTTGTCATACATACAAGGAATTCATGAAAATCTTTGCTAATTGCCTGAATAAAACCAGAAGACACCATATTATGGAATATACTTTGTTATCTATATAAGAGTTTGTACTGTTAAACAGGATGCAATATTTGTTTAGTACCTTCAAATCA
>CM053595.1:155566450-155584299 GCA_028646575.1 Pseudocheirus occidentalis
GGGCAGGGTCTGGGGGAGGGATGCTGGAAGCACACACTTCAGTAAAGAGACAGGGACAAGGTAGAGAACAGAACAAGGCGGGGGAGGGATAGGAAGGAGAGACAGAGGATCACTGTCGCAATATGTCCACTATGAAGATGTCCTGTATAATCACACATCCACAGCCTGTATTGAATTGAGTGTCCTTCCAGTTAGGGTTGGTGACAAGGGAGGAATTGAAAATCTAGAATTTAAAGTTCTGCAATACCTGCAACCAGGAATTAAGATATACAGTGTCTGGGATAGGGAGACCCTCCCTGCCCTACCAGAAAATAAAAGAGCTGAGCAGGGGACGGGATTTACAGTGGGATTGCTGTTTTAGGTGTGGGGCAGGGGAAATATGGGGAGAAAAATTGTAATTTAAAAATGTAGTGAAAATGAATAATGTAAACAAGAAAACAAATAAAAATAAAAACAAAACAAAATTTAAAAAAGCAGGAGCTGCACTGAAAGTGGAATTGAGGAAATAGTCAAAGCAGGTTTAATTAAAAACATGATAGGTGATAGCAAGGAGGAATAACAGCAAAGCCCCAAACCCATCATCTTTATTTTTATAATATTAAAAAAAATTTTCCTGATGATTCATATTCCCTCCTTCCCAACTTCCTTCCCACATTCAAAAGCAAGAAAAAATAATTACAAACATGAATAGTCAAGCAAAACAAATTGCCTTCATTAGCCATTTGAAAACTATCTATATCTATATATACCTATATGTGGTACATATATGCATTATGCATTACGTGCATGTCTTTGCATACATGTATGCATACACACACGCACACACACACACACACACACATATATATATACATACATACATATATATATATATATATATACATATATATGTATTACACCTTTCAAATCCATTACACCTTACTATTAAAAGGCATGTAGTATACTTCATTATGAGCATTCTAGAATAGTGATTGGCCATTTTGCTGATTAGAGTTGCTATGTCTTTCAAAGTTGTTTGACTTTATAATGTGGTCAATATTGTATAAATTGTTTTAGTTCTTCTTACTTCACTCTCCATCTGTTCATAAAGTCTTCTTTGGTTTCTCTGAAACTATACTCTTCCGTATTTATTATAGCACAATTATATTGTGCAATATTAGTAGAATATAACCTGTTCCACCATTCACAAATTAACAGGTATCCCCTCAGTTTAAAATTCTTTGCCACCACAAAAAAGAGCTGCCATAAATACTATTGCACATATGCATTCCTTTCATATTTCTTTTTTTCTCTGATGTATATTTCTAGTGGTATTATCTATCATTGGGTCAAAGTATATACATAATTTCATACTTTTGGTAGATATTCCAAATAGCTTTCCAGGAGGACTAGAAAGAATTCATAGTTCCTCCAACTGTGCATTAGTATACTTACTTTTTTACAACCTATCCAGCATTGGTCATTTTCCTTTTTTAGTCAACTTTGCAAGTCTAATGTGTGTGAGGTGGACCCTCAGAGTCATTTCAATTTGCATTTCTCTTGTTGTAATGAATATAGAAATTTCTAACATATAAATCCATCTCTTCATACTATTTTACCCCATTCCTTGCTCTTTTTCCCTGGGGAATGGACTATCGAGTCAACTATCTTTACAGAGCTGAGTGTACAGAATTCCCCACAGTATTTACATGAGAAGACATTAAAGTGTATCTTTATTTCATATTTCCAGTTGATTTAACTAATTTTTAAAGAAGAAGTCATGGGGCATCTAGGTGGTGGAGTGAATAGAGAACTGGCCTCAGACATGATGCACTTACTAGCCATGTGATTTGGGGCAAGTCACCTTACCCCAACTTCCCTCCAAAAAGCAAAAAAATAGTACCAAAAAAGTTATATAAAATTTCAGTGAATTGATGAAATTCTGAAACCCACAAATGCTAGAAATTATTCCTGTTAAGCTATACCTTTATTAGCCATATTGCAAAAAAAATATGAACTGTTTAAATTATAGTTTACCCATTCTCTAACTCCCTTATATTAGAAGACATTACCATTAAAGTAGTGGAGGTTTACCTTAGGGTAGAAGTATAATAATTCTGAGAATTTTTCAGCAACTTCTCTGATTCCAAATCATGATTACCCATGTTATGCTATTTCATAGCTCTCAGTTCCTTAATTACAATGAAGTCTTCTTCAAAAAGATCTTTGAGTCACAAAACATGCTTTCTTCCAACAATCTATCAGTCCCTGAGAAAATTGGCATTGCTTTCATCACTTAGGAAGTCAACCAAACCATTAGTTTTATTTCTTCAGTACATATGATCCTCTTATACTTAAATATTATTTCTGTTTTTCTTCCTGCTTTTGCAAATTCACATTTCTCAGAGACGTTAGCAAAAGCCAGTCCTTCTGGCAATTTCATTTTCCTCTAAAACACGACTTAACAATCCCATCTGGCCAACCTACATTTTCCTATTTGACTTGGTTTAGACTTTCTGGATTCTAACACCATGTATCAGCTGCGGTCCCACTCTGCAACCTCCCTCAGTGTGATGGGACTGTCTCACCCTGAATTATTCCTTCATCTCTGTGGCCTTCTCTTTCTGGAACTTCCCTTTACCATGCAGGTCCCATCATCCATTCTTACATTGTTGAATTTTACCTGGGGCCTCCATTTTGTAGAAAATCTCAGAACAAGCAAACTTCATTTTCTCCCCTGCAACAGTTTTGACTTTCTAGACCTCATCAACATGCTCCCTTGAGGGTACTTCCTATCGTTCCTTCCCCATCACTTTTAGATCCCTTTTATGTGATGTCTTCCCCCTTTATAATGTAAACTCCTTGAGGGTAGGTTCTGTTTTTTTTTAATTTATATTTATGCCCCCTGCCCTTGGAACAATGTCTATCACATAATATGTAATTAATATATATGTATTACCTTCCTCCTATTATAAAAGTAAATACTTCATATGTTCTAAATGAGGATTTTTTTTTCCAGTGGGAAAAAACGTCACTTCTCACCATGCCATCACACAGTGTCCAGTTACTTCCATGGCATCTTTTCTTCTCATTAAATATGGGTTTAACCACAAGGTCATTGCAAATGCAGATTTAAAAGTAACTCTGGTCAATATGAATAATCTAATAGCCTATGGTTAAATATAGTTTAGTTGTACAAGTGAAGTTATATTTTTTAATTCAGTAAGCACTTATATAGCATAAGTTCCAGTTTAAAACCACTTAAATACTTAAACATTAAATGTATGAAGACAAAGAATAAAAATACTAAAATATAATTATTTTTCCTCAGCCAACAGATAAAAAAAATCAAAGAAGTCACTTTCATCAATGGGAGTTCAAGAAAAGAACTCTAAGCCAGCTTCTACCCCAGGGTAATCTTTTTTTTGGTCAAGCTAGCAAGCGTACAAGGCCTCAGACTGGGCTGAGCTACGGGTAAAATGCCAACCTGGCCACAAAAGATGAAACTTCACAGGAGCTCCAACTACGTCTTAATTACAGTTTTTAGCTCAACACAGGAAAAAGAAAAAAAACAATTCTAACAATTAAAGCTGTAAAAAAATAGGTTAGTTTTTCATGTAAGACAGTGAGTTGATTAGAATTTTACATTAGTAATTTTGTAATAATCAGGCAGGTACATAATAAAAATATTTAATAGCTAGCATATCTATAGCATTTTATAGCTTGCAAATTGCTTTACAAATGCTATTCACATTTAATCCTCACAACAATGCTAGAAGTGAGACATTATTTTCAACCCCATTTCATAAATTTAAAAAAAATGAGGCAGGTTGCAGTCAAGTGATTTGCCCAATTCACACAAGTAGTAAATG
The DNA here is from genome assembly GCA_028646575.1 of Pseudocheirus occidentalis. Taxonomy (NCBI): domain Eukaryota; kingdom Metazoa; phylum Chordata; class Mammalia; order Diprotodontia; family Pseudocheiridae; genus Pseudocheirus; species Pseudocheirus occidentalis. Next base: position 155,570,302 of record CM053595.1, read on the forward strand.
TTAGAGGCTGGATTTGAATTAATGTCTTCCCCATACAAAGTTCAGTGTTCGAATCTCTAAACCACTTTTCTATGAAGAATGAAAAGTCCAAGAGACACAGTTTCTGTGTAACTAATAATGAATTTTTAATTATGTCTAGAAGACAATTAATAGATTGGAGTCAATATTTTTCTGTCATAAACCAAAGACAACCCCTGGAGAAAATTGAGTGCTTAAGAAGTTTTTGGAAGGAGAATGTACCTGAGTGTGGAAATGAACTCTTATTGGTTAACAGTGAGGTTGTAGACATATTAATGAAGAGGTGGGCAAAGAGTCTTTAGCCTCCCCTGCTGAGAATGTGACCTGATCATCAGACTCAGTCACTTATGGTGATTGGATAAAATAATCTCTCTACCCAAATAGCACTGGTTTGTTCTTCCCTTCATTAGCTGGGTCACTCTAAATTCTAATGGAAGGTTCCAAGGGCAGGGTATTATCTTCTAAAGTCAAGTACTTGCTTAGACTGGGTTCTGTTGATGAGGTCTTCTAATATAATTATAATATAATAAATATAATAAAATAATAATTCTATATTTAAACTAATCTATTCATTCAGTGTTACACAAAACAAACTACCCAAAAATTATTTTAGGGAGCTAGAAAAGTCTGTGACAAAGCTATTTGGAAGAACAAATGGTCCAGAATATCAAGGAAATGAATGAAAAGAAATGCAAGGTAAGGTGGCTTAACTATACCAGATCTTAAATTGCATTACAAAGCTACAGTCTTCAAAATTACTTTGTACTGGCTAAGAAATAAAGTGGTGTATCAGTGGGATAGGTTAGGTATGAAAGAAACAACAGCCAATAACTATAGTTATCTACTTTTTGGTAAAACCAAAGACTGTAGCTTCTAAGATAAGAACTCACTATTTAACAAAAACTTCTGGGAAAACTGGAAAAATAGTACGAGAGAAAATAGGCATAGATCAACATCTTTCACCCTATAACAAGATGAAATCAAAACAGGTACATGATTTTGATATAGAGACTGATACAATAAGCAAACTAGGAGAACAACAAATAATTTGCCTTTCTGATTTATGGAGAATGGAAGAATTTTTGACCAAACAAGAAATAGAGACTATTATGGAGGTGGAGCTAAGAAGGCAGAAAGGAAGGAGTAACTTTTCTAAGTTCCTTCAAGAATTCTGTGGCTAAACTTTAAAAAGCAAATTTGAATGGATTTTAGAGTAACAAAACCCATTGGGAGACAGAGCATGGTGGATTCTGAATTCAGGAAAGTGCCCACAAAGGTCTGGACTGGGGGAACATGGAGCATATGGGGGCTGCACCAATACGGATCTGAGAGCAGACTACAGCAGAGTGAGAAGGATCCCCAGCCAGCAGACTCACCCACCCCAAGGGAGATATGCAGCCATCTCAGTCCTCTAACAGAGAATAGTTGGAGCTTGGTAAGAGAAAATGTAGGGCCTGCAGCAAGGACATCAGCTTCTCCTGGGGCTACCAGCCCACAGGCTGGATGTTTTAAAATTTCATTGAGGATATGGGGGCCAAACTTTCAGGAGTCAAGATGGCTCAATAAAACTTAGTTGTTCCAATCCCCCCTCACTAACCCAGAAAACCCAGAGATAAATGTCACCCAGACTAAAATCCTGAATTAGTGGAAACAGCCTCAAGCTTGGGTGTCATGGAGGAAGGGAGAAGTGAGGCAGTATGGTGCGTAAGCTCAGAAGGGGGGAGCCAGCAAGCCCTAACAACACAAGCCCAGGTGTGCCTTAGCACTACCAGGGAAATCAGCAGACACTAGCCCTGCTGGCCTCTAGCTGCTAAGCCTACCTGAACTGTAGCTCAGAGACACAGAGGTGGAAACAGAAAGTGACCACACCACCCCTCCACAACAGGTTACCCTGTGAGCATCAGGGTAACTCAGTGAAAACACTGAGAGTCCAGACATTGGCCTCAGTCTAGACATTCAGAGGCTTAACAACCAAACCCCTTCCCATCCAAAAAAGTACAATACAGCTGCACTCCAGAAGCAAATATCAACTCTCAAAATCCAGGATATAGGCAATCACAATGGGGAAGAAAGTATCTGTGAGAGCTAGAATCATAAAATCCTTTTATAGTGAGCAAGAACAACCAAATTTAGAGGACAGCATGGACTCTATACTCACACTGGAGACCACAGAAGTAAATATGAATTGGTCTCAAGCCCCAAAACCATTCTTGGAAGAGCTCAAAGAACAGCTCAATTTGAAAACCAAATTAGAGAGGTACAAGATAAATTTAAATCTACAGGGATCAAATTGGAAAAAAAAATCTCAATGAAGAAAACAAATTCTTAAAAAGTAAAATTGGAGAACTACAATGGGAAGTCTAAAATCTAACTGAAGAAAATACCTCCCTAAAAACGAAAACTGAACATATGGAAAAGGAGCTTCAAAAACTAATTGAGGAAAATAATTCAGTAAAAAAATTAGCATCAGTCAAACTGCAGGTAAGGATTCTATGATGCCACAAGAGTCAGTCAAACAAAACATAAAGAGTGAAAAAATTAGAAAAAAGTGCAAAATATCTCACTGGAGAAACAACTGACCTGGAAACCAGATCCAGGAAGGATAACCTAAGAATGATCAGCCTAACAGAAAGCTATGATGAAAAAAGCAGCCTGGACAGCATCCTATAAGAGGTTGTCAAAGAAAACTGTCCTAAGGTCCTAGAATCAGAAGTTGAAATAGTTATCAAAAGAATTCACCAATTTCCTCCTGAAAGATATCCCAAATTGAAAACCCCAAGAAATATAATAGCCAAATTCCAGAGCTACAAGGTCAAGGAGAAAACACTTCATGCAGCCAAAAAGAAACAATTCAAATATCATGGAACTACAGTAAGGATTACACAGGACCCAGCAGTTTCTACATTAAAAGATCAGAGGAACTGGAATTTGATATTTTGTAAAGCAAAAGATCTAGGACTGCAACCAAGGATCAACTACCTGGCTAAACTGAGCATAATCTTTCAGGCAAGGAGATCGCCATTTAATGAAATAAAGGACTTCCAGACTTTCCTGATAAAAAAGCCAGAGCTCAATGACTCAAGAAAGACATAAAAAGGTAAACAAGGAAAACACACTCACATATACACATACACACATATACATGGACATAACTTGGGACTCAATAAGAGCAAACAGTTTACATCTCTTTATGAAAAGCATATACCTGTCAATATTGAATGTTGGATATTTATTGTGACATTTAAAAAGGATATACATAGATAGAGGGTATGGGTATAAATGAACTAATCTGAAGATTAAAAAAAGCTTATTAATGGGAACAAAGGGATTGTAATGGGAGAAAAGGAAAGGATGAGGTAGAAATGGTAAATTATGCCACACAAAGAGATATAAAAACATACTAAAGTGGAGGGGAAGGAAGGAGGGAGATGAGCATCATATGAATATTATTCTCATAGGTTCTAATTCAAAGAGGGATCAATATAATCAGTTAAGTTTAGATTCTAACATGAAAATACACAAAAAGTCATTATAATAGAGGGAAAGGAGGGAGGGAAAGCAAGCACTGTATGAAATTTCCTAGAATTGGTTTGAGTTCAAGGAAGGAATAATATACTTCATTAAGTATAAAAACTTATTTTACCCTACAGGCAGCAGGCAGGGTAAGTGGAGGGTATAAGAAGGGGAAGATCATTAGAAGGGAGGGAAGAAATAGTATGGGGAAAGGATAGGTAAAGAGCGGGGACACAGGGAGGGAATACTGAGGGAGGTGGTGGTAAAAAGGAAAACCCTTAAGGATGGGAAAGGAAAAGGAAGATACAAAAATATAAATATTAGCGGAAATAGGATAGAAGGCAAGTCACAGATAGTAATCATAACTGTGAATGTGAATGGGAAGAATTCTCCCATAAAACAGAGGTGGATAGCAGAATGGATTAAAAACCACAATCCCATAATATGCTGTCTGTGAGAATATTATGAAATACAAAATGGATGATTTTGATTACATTAAAATGAAACTTTTGCACAAACAAAGCCAACCCACCCAAGATTAGAAGGAAAGCAGAAAACCGGGAAGCACTTTTTTACAGTCAGTGTCTCTGATAAAAGTCCCATTTCTAAAATATATAGAGAAATTAGTTGAATTTATAAGAATATAGGTCATTCCACAATTGAAAAATGGTCAAAGGATACAGATAGGCAGTTTTCAGAGGAAGAAATTAAAGCTATCTATAGTCATATGAAAAATGTTCTAAATCACCATTGATTTGAATGGTGCTACTCAGTGGTGAGATATGACATCATACCTATCGGTTTGGTTAATATGACAAAACAGGAAAATGATAAATGTTGGAGAAGATTTATGAAATTTAGAACACTAATGAATCTTTGGTCAAATAGTGAACTGATCCAAACATAGAGAGCAATTTAGAGCTATGAGAAAGGATTATAAAACTGTGCATTCCCTTTGACTCAGCAATATTGTCTCTTGTTCTCTGTGCCAAAGAGATCATAAAAATGGCAAAAGAACCCACACCTTCAAAAATATTTATAGCAGCTCTTTCTGTGGTGGCAGGGAACTGGAAACTGATAACCATCAATTTGGGAATGGATGAACAAGCTGTGGTACATGAATGTAATGAAATACTATTGTACCATAAGAAATAATAATCAAGCGGACTTCAGAAAAGCCTGGAAAGACTTATATAAACTGATGCTAAGTGAAATGAGCCAACTAGAGGAACAATGTATAAAGTAACAGCCACTTTGTGTGATGAGTGACTTTGATAGACTTTGTTCTTCTCAGTATTACAATGATTTAAGATGATTCCAGAAGACTCATGATGGAAAATGCTATCCACATCCAGAGAAAGAACTTTGGAGTCTGAATGCAGGTAAAAGCACTATATTTCTTCTCCTTCTCTTCTGTTGTTTTGTTTTTTTCTTCTCTCTCCTGGTTCTTCCCATTGGCTCTAATTCTTTACATTATAACTAAAGTGAAAATATTTAATGTGAATGTATAAGTAGAGCCTATATTAGATTGTATGCTGTCTTGGGGATGAGGTAGGAGAAGGAGATGGAGAAAATTTAAAACTCAAAATCTTATGAAAGTGAATGTTGAAAACTAAAAATAAATAAACAAATAATTTTTTTAAAAGCCAATTACTTCAGTGGCTGAATGGAGAATGGATTAGAATGGGGAGATACTTGAGTTGGGCAAACTCATTAGCAGTCTACTACAATAGTAGAACTAAGTTTCATATTCTCAACCTTTATTATCTGTTCTTAGAGAAAGGATTGTAGGCAAAAGGCAAAAGAATGTTGCATTTGAAGATTCTCAATTACTAGAAATGCTCAAGCAGAAGCTTGATAACCAGGAAGAAAAGAGGAAAATTTACTAGATGCCTCTGTGTATCTATCAGGCACTGTGCTAAACAGTTTACAAATATCTCATTTGATCCTCACAACAACCTGGGGTGTGGGTGCTATTGTATGCTCATTTTACATTGAGCAAACTGAACGAGATAGGTCATATTACTTGCCTAGAGTCACACATTAAGTAAATAGTTTTTGTCTCTGTCTTCCTGACTCCAAACCCAGCTCTTTACCTACTGAGCCACCTAGCTATATAAAATGTAGGGAGGAGAGTCATATGAGTTAAGACTGGAGAGGATAACATGGGGAACATAACATATAAGGTCATACAATGATCTGATCAGTTCTTTCTGACTCTAGGCTTAGAGCTCCATCCACCACCTATGTGCCTCTAGCCATCAATACTCTGGAAAAGATTCTGACACTCATGCAGAAGGCTGAATTAGATGGCCTCCAAAGTTCCTTCCAATTCAAAGATTCTGTAATAGGGAATACTCTAACACATTTTTCAGAAGCAGCATTCCTAGGAGAACAAGGTTCCCCCAAGGAAGATATGTTCTGTGCCATGATAAGTTGCTTTTTCCATGAGGTTAATGGTCATGGTTTACAATAGAGATAATATAATAAATCAAGTAGGAGATTCCTTAAAATCCTACTTAGGGGAAAAGCATGTAATCAAAATATATGACATTTATTTAGTATTTCAAAGCTTATAAGGAACTTTATATACATCATCTCATTTAAGACTGAAAACAACAACTATCAAAGATGGTTTAAATATGGGTATTATTAGATATGGGTATTATTAGCCCTATTTTACAGTTGAAAAAACTCAGGAACAGTAATAAGTAACTTCTCTCTGTTAGAACGTGACTAGAAAGAAGAAGTCAAATTTCAACCCAGATAGTCCTGCCTTTGAGTTTAGCAATCTATGTACTTTGTGCCCCTGTTCTCTGGGAAATGGAAAAGATACTAAGAATAAGAAATTACTTAGGAACAAGATATACCAACTGCTCAGCCACATGATTATGCTTTACTTAAATGCACTTCTTAGTAATTTGAGGATTTCCTTGGCATTAGTTTTTTGCTTATTTAAACGGATTAGATCCTGAAGTATGTGTTAGTTTGCTAGATTAAGCAACTGGTACCTATTGAAGTGACAGTTCCTTCTTTTCCTTATGTGTCTTTACGTCTTTGACAATGACAAAACTTAGATGCCCCTTTTCAGATTTCTTTACCTTTCTTTAGAAGCATTGATCATTTACCTCCCTGGGTATCATCTAGTCTCAATTAACCTGTATATGAATATAATAGCACATAGCATTCTATAGAGCAAGCAAGGCTACACTGTCAAATTGTTCCCAGAAATAATTAAATGGTCTACTATTGTCTTAAAGAACTATATTATTTAAGGCAAGCATATTAAAAATTATCTTTCCCAAATACCATTTCCAGATTTCTAAGATTAAATTGAATGTTCCTGTTGATGTTACCTAAATTTGACCCATACTTAGCAGGATGCCATGTATTTTCTTATCTTGGAAAGTACCTCTCTGTCCAGGTCTTTCTAAGAACCCCAGACTCTTCAGTTCCTCACATTATTATAGTTCACTTACCTTGGTAGTGTACATTCCAAGTATATTCATATTGATAAAGAGGTTGATACATGCATTCAGAGGCTCTGAAGAAAAATATGGTAGAGAAGAGGTATTAGACTGACTACCATGTTGAAGATCTACAGAGACATTGTGATGACCTCCTTGTTGTATACCTGTGAAAGCTGGACCATATACAAGCATCATGTGATGAAACTGAATCACTTCCATTTGAATTGGCTTAGGAAAATTTTGAAGATCACCTGGAAGGATAAGATACCAGACACTGAGATCGTTACTTGAAGTAAGCTGCCAAGCATTCAAACTTGCTTTAGAGAGTGCAACAACTATGGACTAGCCACATTGTTTGAATATGAAATGTATGCTTGGAAAAAAAGACTATTTTATGGAGAACTCACACAAGGCAGATGTTCACATGGTGGTCAGAAGAAGCAATTCAAGGACACTGTCAAGGTCTCTTAAGGACTTTGGAATCGACTTATAATATGTGAGACACTGACATAGGGCTACTCAGCTATGGTTTGCCCACATCAGAGAAGTTGCCATGCTCTATGAGCAAATCAGAACTGAAATAGCTAAAAAGAAATGCAACATGTGCAAATTTAGAAAACCCACTACAAATGTTCACATGAACTATTTATGCCTGACCTGTGGTAGAGCATTCTGAGCTTGCATTGGTCTGATCAGCCACAGTCATACATACTGAAACTTGACTCTAGGATAGTGATGTCATTTTGATACTCTTCAAGAACAAAGGACAACCAGTATATCAAGGCTTTTATTTAAAATCATTGCAGTGAAATGTTCATAGAATCATAGAAGTAAGGCTAGAAAAGACCATATAGATCATTGAGTCCAAAGAGCTCATTTGATAGATAAGGAAATAGAGACCCAGAAAGTTGAAATGACCTGCCCAATATACTGAAGTTTCATATGTACAAGATAAATTTAAATGTGAGCCACCTCTTATTGGGTGTTTCTTATTAACAATGTCTTAGGGGAGGCTAGGTGGCACAGTGAATAGAGCACCGGCCCTGGAGTCAGGAGTAGTTGAGTTCAAATCCGGCCTCAGACACTTAACACAAAAAACTAGCCATGTGACCTTGGGCAAGTCACTTAACCCCAACTGCCCTCTAAAAAGCAAAAAAAAAACAGTCTTAGAATATTGAAAAAATATTCAGAAAATTAAATTATATCTATACCATACTTATAATTTCATGGCAAAGAGAATTAAGATGCACATATTCCATTGAGTTGTAAGTCAATGACATTTTTTGCTTTATTTTGCGTAGTTAGTCCACTTTTATAAACCATATTCTCAAATATTTGAGCAAGATATGTTGATTTTCTTAATCTCATAGCACCATAACTCTGTCACCTCATTAGACACTAGCTTTATTTATATAGTTGGAAGATTCAAAAAGTTTGACTAATTTTATGAAAATATATGGGGTTTATGTGGACCAGATTAGACCTTGCAGTCCTGATTCCAATAAGTTATCTCCTCTGATTGGCTTGCTGTTCACATTTGGAGTTCTCCAGGAAAATCTCTCTCTGTGCTTAAGGAATAATTTGTTTCTGTTTCCACAAGTTGGATATCAGGGTCTACAACTACTGCACCGTCCTTCAATGCATAATAAGGGAATCAAGTATAGAATAGTCTTTTTTTCTCCCTGCCCAATACAGGAAATGCATAAAATACTAAGGCCTCTCAAGAATACATGGAAATACAAAGAAACATAAAGTTTCTGCCAGCTTTCCCTAGAAGGGAATGAACTTGGGTTTGCTACCAGGACAACCATTTGTCATTTTGGTAAGTTCCTTTTCCCATAGTCATATATTTATTCCCGTAGAGCAGCGTGGGTCGAACAACCCATTCACAGGGGTCACCTGAAACCATTGGAAAACATATATTTCCAATGGTCTTAGGAACCTCTATAGGTGGGTCCACCCACATGCAGATACGCATACATATGAGTATTAAAGCATTGTGGCATTAGGAAGTTTGAGAACCACCTCCCTAGAGAATGGAAGATAATCTCTCTGTGGTTTGGACTCCATCAGAAAAGTAAACAAAATTTGAAATGCTTAAATTACCATTTTCCTTCACAATTGGTCTGCACCATCTGGACATGTCACAGCAATAGTGAAGTTATCGAGGTCAAGACTCCTTGCTCAGATCTGATATGTTTTCTTTGCATTGGCTTCAAAGAAATAATCTGCTGATTTTTCTCATCTTTTCAAAGAAGTCTCCATTTAAGGGAATATTCTTTTTTCTAGGAAACTAGTTCATGCTTGATTGACTTAAAAATTTCTCAGTGTTTTTGGTATTCTTAAACTTAGGGACTTTAAAATATATTCTTTAAGGGACAATGTATAAGACTATATGAAAAGAATGAGGAAAGGAATATATATTCTGTGCCAGGCACTGTGTGAAGCATACTACTAATATTGCCTCACAACAACCATGATAAGAAAGTACTATTATTATCCCCACTTTACTGTGGAACAAACTGAAGCTGAAGAACTTAAACTATTGCCCAGAGTCACACAACTAGTAAGTGTTTGAAGTCAAATTTGAGTTCAGGTCTTCCTGATTCTAGGCTCAAAACTCTATCCACAGTACTGCCCTGATGCTTCACTAGGAACTCGTAAGAATGCAAATGCTTGTCAAAATAAGATGATTGAATAGTGAATGATGAAGAATGATTGATTGACTAAATGATTGTACTTAGTGATTGGTGACTGAATAAGTAATTGATTTATAATCTAGCATGCCCCATGAGTGGACAACTTTGACTATTGTACTCTGTGTTCCTTAAGGAGGCAAACCTCTGTAAATATGATTGAATAATTAATATGATTGAATGATTGAGTTACTAAATGATTATTCTTTTTTCAAAACTTTGTGACCACTGTAGTAGAAACTACGTGGTCATTTTATGTGATAAATTGTTGTGAATACTGTATTTTGATTTTCTGTGACAAGTTGTAACATTGTGAATGCTGTACTTTGATTTACAGTGAATGTTTTGCTTTGATTTGCTGTGGAATAAAGTGTTTGCTACACTGTGTAATAAGAACCTTAAAAGCTTTTCACAACAGCACTCTTCTGAAAAACTGCTTGTGCATGTCATTACAGCGTCTCTGAATTTCTTGTCAAGTGCTCTCCTTCTATCTCTATTTTGGTCTTCTTTGTGTCTATCTTTCCGTCTTTTTGGCTGTTTCTCACTATCTTTCTGTCTATCTCTATCTCTTGGTTCTCTGTCTTTCTGTCTGCCTGTCTCTGTCTTTTTCACCGTCTCCCCCTGTTTGCCTGTGTCTGTGTCTGCATCTATCTCTGTCTTTCCCTCCCTCTCTCTCACTATAGGGTATAGTTCTCTGGATAGAGGATGAAACAGATCTATACTTAGAAATTAAGGTAATATAGAAAAAAGATATCTATATGTGCAGAAATGACTTTGCTTACCATAGGAAAATTAAAATAGAAAGAATTCAGACAAATGTAACTTCTTCAACAAACACTTCATGGATAGGAGGAAATGTGCTGAATTCAAGAAAAGGTCAACAATAAATAGAGCAGAATGAAAATAAAATCTCCTTTAAGGTGATTCCTATGAATAAATAAAAGGAAAAAATACTGCTCTAATTGCCATTGTATTTTACAGGCCTCTACTTCCAACTCCCTCCAAACATTTCCCTATTCTCCAATTCTGCACTGAGTTCTAAGTGCTTAGAGCGCTTTGCTGCTGGAATTGGAATTGTTCGAGATGAAAACTGAGAGGTCAGTGTTGAAACATTCAAACTTAAGCTAAAAGTTGGGTCTCTATGATGATGGTTCAATTTATCCTTTATGACTTCTCATAAAGACTCTCAGTGCTCTGCTTCATATCCTACGGGCTAGTTGATAGTTAAGGATTTTGAACCACAGAAACACCAAAACCCTTATCCTGAAGGTATACAGTTTAGCTCTGAAGGGAATGAAGTTGCACTGAGAAAAACCATCAGATACTTCTTACTCCTTTTTCTCTTGTTAAGGGCTCTGTGTGGCAATGGCTTCAGCAATTTTAGACACAATAAAAGGTTAGAAATCAATGTAGACTGAAAGTAAAGGAGCTTCACAAGTCATGTGGTCATGCATACTAGAGTAACCTATTGGCAGGGATTTAATTTTCAATGCTAAAGAAGTAAGACAGGGCACACCAATCTCCAGTCTAATCAAGGTATCTTTTATTGCCCGTAGACACAAGGGTAAAGTCACTCCAGTATGATGGTCATGGAGAAGTTTCTCATCTATCTGTGCAAGAATGAGCTTTTTTACATTTTTAAAAGAAAAACAATTGCAAAATATCACCTTTAGTAAGGCAAATATTGGCTGCTGTAATGTTAATGGTATTTACGATTGTCACTGCCCATTAATAGGCCTCACATAGAGCCCATTAAGGGAAGCTTGCCTAGGGGAGACTTCCTTGGAGGAAGGCTTTCACACCTTTTGCTAATTTCTAATAAGGCACTGAGTCATGAGGGTTTTGATGCCTTCTGGCTTTAAGTTGGTATTTTGCTTTTTGAGTGCCCATATGAGAAGGATCTTGTGGTGCCTGGAGGAGATTCTAAGTGGCTTTATGTTCAGAGCTCCTCAACTGCTCAGACATAAAGGGTGTCCTGATTCAGGGATTTATACAAAGTATACACTTAATTCAGGCAGTTAGAGTCCTCTCTCTTGGTCTTTATTTCTCTGCTCCTATTTTCTATGAAGTTCAGCATTCTGACACCCTGAACTAGTGAGTGTAATGAAAAAAATAACATTCACCTGTTAAACAGTTATCTTTCCTAGTAAAACAGATCTAAGAACCTGTGCTAGCAGTCATCCTGGGTATGCCAGCATGGTGATAAGTAGATTCCTTCTATTTTTTTTTATTCTTTTGCTTTAGAATATGTTAGCAATTTTCCCTGAGAATTTCTTGAAGTATGATATCCAGACATGGCTTTTATGGTAGCTTCCAGGTAGTTCAATAATTCTTAAACTATCTCTCCATCTATTTCCCAGTGAGGTATTTCAAATTTCCTTCTTTTTAATTTTTAAAATTTTGGTGTATTGTCTCTTGATGTCACCTTGAGTCACCACCTGCATTTTCTCAATTCTAATTGTTAAGAAATTATTTTCTTTGGGTGGCTAGGTGTAACACCAAGCAAGAGCAAATTCCCAAAGGACTGCTGCAATCAATAGCTTTCAAGGATAGCGAACTCTCCATTCAATCCTTAACAAATTAAGGAAAAACATTCACAAAAAATCAAAATACAGTATTCACAATGCCACAACTCCACAACTTAACAATAAAATGGCCATAGTTTTAAACAAAGTACATTCATTTAGTAACTCAATCAAATAGTAAGTCCTCAATTCAATCATAAAGTACAAATGTTAAAGTTTTCTATTAAACAAGGTGCATTCATTTAGTAAATCACAAAAAACAAAGGACTTCCACTTCAGGTCACAACTAGGTTAAAATATCATCAGTCAACATTAAGTACCCAAAGAGAGGTCTTCTCATCTTGAACCAAGGCAGATTCTCGGATTCCATGGTTCTCCTTCCCACAGTTTCTGTTCCTGGGAAGAAAAAGCTTGACAAAGCCACAATCACATTCATAAACATTGCTGGCATGTGAAATCAGCCCAGACCCAACAACACGGTCTGAGGCCTCTATCAACAAATGAATCTGACAAAATAATGTCAAAACAGACAGACAAAATACCAGCACAACAGTCATGCCTCCTCAGTTTTCAGAAGCTCTTGGTGGTCCTCAAAAGTCCTGGGCAGTTCCAATTGGCCCTCACAAGTCCTGTGCCACTCCAGCTGGGAGTTCTCTCTCTCTCATCAATCTCATTCCTAGCTGTTCTCTGTCTCTGTATCTCTGTGTCTCTCTCTCTGTGTCTCTCTCTCTGTGTCTCTCTGTCTCTGTCTCTGTCTCTGTCTCTGTCTCTCTGTCTCTGTCTCTGTCTCTCTCTCTGTCTCTCTGTCTCTGTCTCTGTCTCTGTCTCTCTCTCTCTCTCTCTCTCTTTCTCTCTCTCTCTCTCTCTCTCTGTCTGTCTGTCTCTCTCTCTCTCCCTCTCTCTCTCTGTCTCTCTCTTTCTCTCTGACTCCACAATGTTGCTCCCAGAAGTTGTTTTGGTCTCTTTCAGCTTCGGTTTTTCCCTATATACTGCTCCAGCTCCTCCTTATTCAGCTCCCTTTTGTAACATCACCAAGTCCATCCCATAAGTTCTGGGTCTTAACACTCAGCCCAGATTCAAATTCCATTATCATTACACTAGGTGGTTCAGTGAATAGAGCACCAGCCCTGGAGTCAGGAGGACCTGGGTTCAAATTCAGCCTCAGGAACTTAACACTTAGCTGTGTGTAGTCATTTAACCCCAATTGCCCTGCTTTCCCCCCTCCAAAAAGCAAAACTAAAAAGGAATCATTTTCTTTAGTCAGCATTATGTCTTTTATCACTTGCATAATTCTTCTTCTTGAGGAAATCTCTTCTTTCAGTGAATTTTTGTCTCTTTTACCATTTGACCAATTGCATTTTTAAAGTTTTATTTTCCTCAATATTTTCTGCCTTTTTTGCTTAAATGTCAATTTTTTTAAAGAACTTTCTAACATTATTCTCATTTCCACTCCATTTTTTCTCTATAAATGTTATTTCTTTTTTTTAAAACTCTTTCAAAAGTCTTGTTGGGTTTGTAAATAATTTAAATTTTTCTTTTATGTTTTGCATGTGTATAACATTGTTGTCTTCTGAGTTTATGTTTGTTCTTACCTCCCATAGTTTTAGTTTTTAATGATAAAGATTGCTTTTTTTGTTTTTAGTTTCAAACTTTATCATAGTTGTAGGCAATAAACTCACCTTATTTTTTTATTTTTAAGAATACATTTTATTTTATTCATCTCACTTAGTAGTTCCAATTACATGTAAAAATAGGTTTCAGGATTCAGTTTTTTTT
>CM053595.1:155584799-155620598 GCA_028646575.1 Pseudocheirus occidentalis
ATAACTCAAATGGCAAAAGAAGTCCAAAAAGCCAATGAGGAGAAGAATGCCTTCAAAAGCCAAATTTTCCAGATGGAAAAAGAATCTCAAAAACTCAATGAAGAGAATAATTTCTTCAGAATTACATTAGAGCAAATGGAAGCAAATGAATTTATGAGAGATCAAGATACTATTAAACAGGTCTAAGCAAATGGGAAAATAGAGGCAATGTGAAATACCTCATTAGAAAAACCACTGATATGGTAAATAGATCCAGGAGAGATTATTTAAAAATTATTGGACTACGTGAAAGTCATGATAAAAAAAGAACTGAGAAATCATCTTCCGAGAAATTCTCAAGTAAAATTACCCTGATATTTTAGACCCAGAGGGACAAATAGAAATGGAAAGAATTCACTGGTAATCTCTTGATAAAGACCTCCCAAAAGAAAACTCCTAGAAATATTGTAGCCAGGTTCCAGAGTTCCCAGGTCAAAGAGAAAATATTACAACCAGTTAGGAAGAAACAATTTGAATAATGTGGAAACTCAATCAGGATAACACAAAAATATAGCAGCTTCTACATTAAGGGACTGAAGGTCTTATATGATATTCTAGTGGTCAAAAGAGCCAGGATTAAAACCAAGAATCACCTACCTGGCAAAACTGAGTATAATGTTTCAGGGGAAAATAAGGTCATTCAATGAAATAGAGGACTTTCAAGCATTCCTGATGAAAAAAATCAATGTTGAATAGAAAATGTGACACTCAAATACAAGAAGCAAGAAAAGCATGAAAAGGTAAACAAGGAAAAGAAACCATAAGGAACGTATCATAGTTGAACTATTTACATATCTATATAGAAAAACAACAATTGTAACTTACGAAACTTTTCTCAGTATGAGGATACTTGAGGGTATATGTGAGTATGAATGCATAAGTGGGTGTGTATAGATATATATGTGTAATGGTATTCATAGTCAGAGGGCACAGGATCAATTTAATAGGAAGGGATGATATTTAAAAACTGAAATTGAGATGTGAGAGGAATATAATGAGGGGAGATGGGGAGTGATAGAATGGGTCAAATTATCTCATATAGAAGAGACAAGGGATAAATTTTTCAATGGAGGGGAAGAACAGGAAGGCAAAAGGGATTGGGTCAACCTTACCCTCATTGAATTAGGCTAAGGGGGGAATGACATACACACTAAATTGGGTGTCTTGCCCTACAGGATAGTAGGGAGTATGAGGATTGGAAGGGAGGAAGATGGAAGGCAGGGCAGGTTTGGGTGGAGGGTACTTAGAAGCACACACTTTTGAAAAGGGAAAGGGACAAAGTAGAGAACAGAACAAGTAGGGGGAAGGATAGGATGGAGAAAATATATTCAGTCTTTCACAATATATCCACTATGGAAATGTTTTGCATAACTACACATGCACAACCAATATTGAAATCCTTATCTTCCCAGTAAGGGTGGGTGAGGAGAGAGGAAGGGAAAGAATCTAGAATTCAAAGTTGTAAAATCAAGTGTTTTATCATCATCATCATCATCATCATCATCATCATCATTATTATTATTATTATTATTCTGAGAGAACATATTGGGGTAGGGGCTACACAGTGGGATCTCTGTTTTGGGGTGGTGGGTAGGGGAAGGATGGGGAGAAAATTTGTAACTCAAAATCTTGTGGAAATGAATGATGTAAACTAAAAATAAACATCCCTCTTTTCCACAATTCTATTATTCTTTTGAAATCATTCTGGTATAATAGACACATCCATGTTCTCTGTATAAGAAAGCTTCGTCCAACTACCTTAATGATGATAATGTTCTTAGGAGTTACATGCATCATCATCCCATATTGCAATGTAAATAGTTTTATCTTTTTAAATTCCTTATGATTTCCCAGTCATATTTATCTTTTTATGCTTCTCTTAAGAGTCATATTTGAAAGTCACAGTTTTCTTATATTGTTGCTGTTGTTTAGTTCTGGTCTTTTCATCACAAATGCTTGAAAGTACTCTATTTCATTAAATATTCATGTTTTTCTCCATAGGTTTATGTAGATTTATATTGAGGTTTTTTTGGATAAGTTAATTTTGGTTGCATCCCTAGTTCCTTCTCCTTTCAGAATATCATAAACTGAGACATTTGATCTTCTATAATGGTAAAAGCTCAATATTTTATGATACTGACCATGATTCAACTGCATATATAGTGTATTTTCCTTTATAATTTCTTTAAATATGATGGCTAGGCTCATTTTTTGTTCATGGATTTTAATCCAACAGTTCTTAAATTATCTGTCTTCAATCTATTTTCAAGATCAGTTGTTTTTCTATGAGATAGCTTACATTTCTTCTATTTTTTCATTTTTATATTATTTATTGTTATTTGATGTCTTATGGAATCATTAACTTTTAATTGCATAGGTCTAATATCTAGTGAATCATTCACTTCAGTGAGGTTTTGCATTTCTTTTACCATTTGGCCAATTCTAATTTTAAAGATGTTATTTTCTTCAATATTTTGTCTCTTTTATAAAATGTTAATCCTGCTTTCTTAATTTTCTAGCATAGCTATCATTTATTTTCTCAAATTTTTCTCTACCTCTTTTCATTGCTTTTTAAAATATTGTTCCTCTTGTTATCTCCTTATTTTTTAAAAATCTTGTTTGATTTGTTTCCAATCTGCATTTTTTTTCATTTGACGCTTTGCCTCTAAACGTTTTCAAGTCATTATTTTCTCAGTTTATATCTTGAGCTTCTGTGTCAACATAATAGTTTTTTAGTAGGGTTTTGTTTTGGTGTTTTTTGTTGTTGTTATTTTCTTTCTTTTTCATTTCTTTCTTTGATGTTTGCTTTTTTAAGATTATTTCTTGACTTTAGACTTTTATGTTGTAGTTAGACTCTGCTTACTTTTGATGTGCAGAGGAAATGAATAGCTTGAACTTCTTTCTTTTATATGCTTCTGCTTTCACAACTCAATCTAGGTGCTGGTATGTTTTCAGTGCTTCTAATGTGGTATAATCTATGAAGATGTTTGGTCACTGAACGGGTCTGTGTTCAGGTCCTTACACAAGGAGGGGCCCTGCTTCGTAATGACTGTGACTGCTCTTCTCTAACCTGAAACTGTGACCCAGGAATCAGCAATGGATGGCAGTTCTGACAAATCATGCTCCTATTCCTTGTCCAGTGGTCCCCTGGTATCCTTTTTCTGATTAGGTCTTTGGTCTCTTTACTATCCCTGGGCACAAATGCTAAGCCATGACCTATAGGCAGTGCTGTGTCTTTTCTGCCTGCACCATGTTGCACCTCCACCATGCTCTGCTTCCACTGTGCTGTGCTACAGGCCATTATCCACCCTAGAGTCCACAGTCCTTAAAACTGTTCTGCATAGGAAAAAATGACTCACTCTGACATTTTTCTTACTTAGAATTCCAGTGTTTTCTGTCATCCAATAGGAAAATTTTGAAGGAGCTTTGATAGTTTTGACTCTTTACTCCTCCATCCTGACTTCACCTCAGAATAATATTTTTAAATGTATAGAACAAAATGCATACAATTATATAAATACACAGTTATATCAAAATACTGTTAGTATTTTTTTAAGTCCAGGCAAGTGAACAAGAATTTATTATTCGTATACATGTGTCAGGCACTGTGATTATCACTGGTAATACAAAAAAAATAAGTTTAAAAAATATTCCCCTCTCAAAGAACTCATCATATAATGAGGGAGACCACATTAAAATAACTATACAAATAAGATATTACGTAGGATAAATAAGAGACAATATCAGAAGGAACACACTCAGATTAAGGAGGACTAGGAAAAAAAAACCTTCTGTAAAAGATAGGGATTTAGTTGAGAGTTGAAGGAAGTCATAGAAGCCAAGAAACAGAAATGAGGAGAGAGTAACAGGGATGGAATAAAGCCAATTGCAATGTCTACAGTTAGCAGATAGAGTGTCTTCTGTGAGGAACAGCAAGATAGAAAGTATTACTAGATTACAGAAGTGTAGAGAGGAGTAAGGCATAAAAAAATTTGGAAAGGTAGGATTGGATCCCCAGTTAAAAATAATTACCTTAGATGGTAATGTTAACCTATAGATTGTATCAAGACAAATAGGTATTATTGCTCTTGGGTTTTATGTTTTTGGCTGTGTAGACATGTGCATATTTTAACAGCTAAACATATATATGTATATATACGCATATATATAATTGTTTTATCCAGTTTAATATTATTTTCTTTTCAAATTTTCATTTGCAAATATAATATTTGTGGATGTCAAAATGGAATTTTTAGTTGCCTTCTTATGGATTGTACATTAATGGGGTTATTTTTCACTGTTTAAGTAGTTAGGTCTCAAACTAAGCCTGAAACTTAACAAAGCCAACTCAGCTAGAGAAAGACATTCTCCAATAGGAATACAGCCAAAGTAATCTATGAAAGATGTACTTCTCAGGGCTTGGAGTAGTACCAATTAGAGTTAGGGGGGAGAAAAGGCAAAAAAAACCAGGCATCTGAGGAGAGGTTATAAACCTTCTCCTCTGGCTACTTCCTTTTGAGATGAATTCCAAGGAAAATAAATGCTCAGAGAAAAATATTCCTTACAAGGACCCATACATGCTTACATACAGAATCTGATTCCTTAGGCTTCTCCCAGAGAGCATTCTCTTTTCCTATATAGATTCCCCTGTGTTCATAAATATACCAATGTGATATTTGCAGCTTCATTATCATGGTTCCCTAAATGCTTATACTGCTCATTGGGGATCCAGGGACCCAGAACTGTAGGGGGTCTATAGGTACTCTAATCAGTCCCAAAGGCAACAAAGGATAATCTTCTTGAGATATGATCTTAGAACCCACTCTCTATATACTGAATGTGAAATTTAAGATACTTTCACAATCAAATGACCTCTTTCTTACTATACCTTGACTTAGTTCCATATTCAAAAATATTTCTTTCCTTGAACACACTTAAAAACCAATCCATATGCTTTGCTCTTTGATTCTGTTTGTCTCTGTCATAATTGTTTTTCAAACACACCCAGGGCCTGGATCACAGTAAGATGGCACAGGAACATCTTGATGAAAGAGTAGTTGGTTGTGAAGATAAGAAATCTTCTGTCAACAGATACAAAAACAAATATCTATACCTTAAACCTCTTATATTCACCCAAGTTCCCCAATTTTAACATTACTCTTCAGGGAAGGGTATCATTCTCATGCTTTTGAAGCTTCTCAAAATGAATGAAAATGCACTTATTAAGCATTTAACTATGTGTCAAATATTCTGCTAAGTTTGGAAGATATGTGTATGAAAACAAGACAGATATTGCTGCAAAGGAGCTTCCATTCCAATAAGGAGGGACAATACATATAAGCTAATGGAAGCTAATAAAGAATATATTGGTCCAGGAAGTCAGAAAAACGGTGAATTAAGCAAAAAGGCAAGCTATTGATATGGCCAGTCCAGAGGTAATGATAATGTTCTGTGTTTGGTTATTATTATTATTAGTATTGTAATTCTTGGAGCAAGAGGAAGAAAGTGGGTGAGGCAGCTAGGTAAAATAGCGGATTGAACACTGGGCCTGGATTCAGGATGACCTGAGTTCAAATCAGACACATACTGGATGTGTGACTTTGGAGAAGTTACTGAAGTGCTCTTTGCCTCAGTTTCCTCATCTGTAAAATGAGTATGATAATATATACTTTCCAGGGCTGTTATGAGAATCAAATAAGATGATAATTATAAAAATGCTTAGCACAGTGGCACATAGTAAGCATTACATAAATGGTTATTGTTGGTGGTGGTGGTGGTATAAGATTTAACAGAATGGAATTGAGGTGGGGTGGAGTTCAGAAGGCATGATTCCAGGGATTTCAGAGCTGAGTGGTTTAGCTCCTCCTGGGGAGGTCCCTG
This sequence comes from Pseudocheirus occidentalis, assembly GCA_028646575.1. NCBI lineage: Eukaryota > Metazoa > Chordata > Mammalia > Diprotodontia > Pseudocheiridae > Pseudocheirus > Pseudocheirus occidentalis. The sequence continues at coordinate 155,590,719 of CM053595.1, forward strand.
AGGGTTCTATTTAAAGAGTAGGACAACCACAGGGATACATGAAACTCTTGCCTTACAAATCTCCCCTCCCCCAAGTGTAAAAAAAATAAAACACAACAGTAGAAGAAAGGGCAGACAAAGTAATTCTATGAATCCTAGTAACTTCACTCCTTCCTCTTTAAGTATCTATAAAAATTCCGGTTCCATATTCCTCTAGGGAAGCCCAGCTACATGATTCTTTTTCTACCTACTTTTGTAAGTGCTGACCCATATTGGTAATCTGAACTTGTTACAAGCAAATGATCAGAATCATAATAATAATCTTAATAACTGTATAATGCTACAAGATTGACAAAGTGCTTTACATATCTGTTCATTCGCTGTTGATTATGGCCCTGACTTTTCCCTATGTATGTATGCATGCATGTATATGTATGTGTGAATGTATATATTATATGTGTATGTTTATGTATATGTATATATATTCTGAATTATTTGAATATTTAACAAAACTACTTATGTATATTGGATATTAGGAATACCTTGTAAAGAATCATCTTTAGTGGTTAAACCTTTTTCAATATAAAAAGATCTCTTTCTTTTCCTTTAAATATTATAAATGCTATAGAAAATGTCATAGGTATCTCAGAATTTTTGTTACAATTACAAATATTTCAGCAACACTAATACCATAGCTTCTTCCCAAAGAAACAGAAGGCATATTAAAATCACCAACCTGAATAGGCAATAAAAACAGAGATTATTGGGATTCATATTCCTCTGTTGGACACAAGAGATTCCAGAGAGAAAGCCTGAGAAGCTGCTGGGAAATGTTAGAAATTTAAGACCAAACTAAGGTGGGGCCACAAGATGAAAGCAAATGTTCCCTTTTGATTTTACTTGTGAAAATAGTTTTACAAGGTTTCAATTATGCCCTTCTCTTCCCTACTCCCCTGAGAGTAGGATGAGAATATGTTGCATTAATTTTGGTTCCCAGGGAAAGGTTCAGGGAAGCAAAAAATTACAAAATTACAATCACTACAATTATACAGGTTCCTACTTCTTGTCTCATTCCACATCCCTGACTAGCTGATCTATGCCTGGAGCACTGAGTAACTTCAAAGGGAGCTTAATGATTTGGACCAACTCTGGAGGTCTCTGCAGGGCAGGGAGAATGGCAGCAAATGGATACATAATACATTAAACATTTAAAGAAAGATATAATTGGATGTGGTTTATGATATTTAAAATTCAGGGTTCACTAACCTATTGAATACATTTCATACATATCCGTGTATTCTATTAACATTCAACTATCACTGCAGATTTCTACTGCAAGAATTATTTTTTTCACCCTAGCTGCCTGGGGAATGGTCCTAATCCCTAAATAAAACTCATGTTAAGACAAAATTTATCTATCAGTATTATATTTATAATTTCCCTGAAAATTTTTCTCATAAGGATGCAGATAAGGTCACCTCAAAAATGGCAGCTATAATAAATAAGCATTTTGGCTATCAAAATTCCCAAGTTCAGAAAGATCCCATTATTTTAAAAGTGACAACATGTAAGGAGAATATCCTTGACTATAGTGCCCATCAAATCAGCATAAACTGGAAATATTTTAGAAAGGTTAGACATAACATTTTTTTGCAAGCTGAAATATGGAATTAATAGAGAATGCTGTTTTAAAACTAAATGTATTTCAGAAATATTTAAAAGGAATTAATAAATTGAACTTTATTAAGAGTCGTAGTTCTATTACTCCCAATACCTTCTCACATTTTTGCATTTAAGTTCTAACAATGGGGTGACAACTCCAGCTTTTAAGCATAACTTTATATCTTTGTCCTCCTAACACCAGAGATCACAAGCCCCAACTGGTGTGCTCCCAATCAATCTTGGTCAATAATCACAATTATCTCTTAGCAAAGGTATTTAATATGACAGAATAACAATAGGTAACAAAATACTCCCTCACACAGAAAACTAGGGTATGCTCTCAACAATGTACAGAGCATCTGTGGGATTAGTGAGTGTGTTCACATACACATATAACAAGGAGGCAACTCACAACTCTTTGTAATGTGAGGTCTAAAAGTCCTTTCTCTCTTTTTAGAGTCCTCATTCTGCTTCCCTTGGATTCAGTATCTTTGCCAAGCATGTTGCTCAGTTAGGATTTCAGTGTCTACTCCTCATCACAGTCTAACTCTTCTGTGCTACCAGGGATCAGACTCCTAAGAAATACTTCCTAAGTTTTATTTGTCTAATTATCTATCTGGATTGTATTTCTCTGCCCTCTGCTAAATGTAGTTTCTCTGACTAATGAGGCTGCTTCCTATAAAAAAAACAAACAAACAAACAACAACAAAAACCCACAGCTTATGGAATGTGAAGGCAAAAAAATCCCTTCTTTTCCTTTTCAAAGGTCTTCTCCACAGGCAGTCCATGGATTGCAACATCTACAAGTCCTTGGAACTGATTCAAAGCCTTCAGTGATGCAGCTAATAAGGTTGCTCCCTTTAATTCCATCAGAGAAATCAGTTCAAAGTTCATAAAAATGTGGTTTCATCTTTACAGCTCATTTAAAAACTTTTTATCACCTTATGGTTGCTTTCTGGACCAGGAGATTGGCATAAGATCAACTCCTCTACATAAATAAAAAAAAATCAGGAGAAGGTATTGAGCCTAGAAATTATGTGTGATGATTTTTAAGTTCAAAATGATTTTTTTTCTTTTGATGAAATAAAATGCAAAAATAATGGGAAGTAAATTAAACTTCAAAATGTGAGAGAGCTAGATTAAAGAACATTAAGATTAATTTGATGATGAATGGCAATGCTTTCTAAAATATTAAACCTGAACAATAAATCAGATTTGCAGTCTGAGTTAATTGAAAAATAAGTGACTTAATGACAGGATGATCTGAACAAGAACAGTTTTTCAACAGGCAAAATTCTTAGCTTAAAAAGCTAATAAGTCAGAATTAATAGGCAATTTGGACAAAATGTTCAAATAACAGTAGTGTGTAAATTTGCTGAGGGACTCTGTCAATATTGTAAAATCTGTTTGAGAAAACTTATTTAGTTTCCATTTATGTTGAAAGTTATAGATTATAAAACTGCTGGAGTAATAAATGCAGTAGTAATGAATTTTAACCACTAGGACTGTGGCTAAAATTCTTATTTGACAAAAAACAAGGAAACAAATGAACAAATTATTTAAAAAAAATGCTTCAACACATTCACGGATAGGTTCCTTTCTTAAAATGAATAAAATATTTTCCTGGACCTCATTATGACTGTTCTGCTCCTATTGCTGACTTACAAGAAAGTGTGTAAACATATAAAGAGGGAAATAATAATCACTACACCCCTTATTGATCTATTAAGAATAAATCATTCTCAATAAATATCAATTCCTTTGCTCTTAGAGTAACTAGACTTGTAACTAATGGAAATATGGTAGACATAGAATGTATAGGGCATAGTATGCACAGACTTCAACCTTTGTCAAGGAAGTTTGTAATATTCTTATGGACAAGATGGAGGACTGAGAACTAGATGATAATACAGTTATGATTCATGGTTAGCTACATTATTGTGGTAAAAGTTAAATGAATCCATATTAGACATAGTGATAGAGTACATAGAGGATAGGACCCTGGAATCTGGTTTAAACACTTCTAGCTCTGTGACCGTGAGTAAGTCATAACCTTTCTCAGTCACAGTTACTTCATCTGTGATGTAGGCATCACAATTTCACTTACTTCAAGTGGCTGTTTTGAAGACCAGTGAGATAATGTATGTAAAGAACTTTGTATACCTCAAAGCATTACATTTTACCAGCTACTGGTCTTGCTGCTACTGCTACTACTACTACCACTACCATTATATTATAGCTCTATGATGGTCTGCTATAGAATTCTGCCCTGTTTAATAGTCTTGTGATAAATTAATTGAAGAAATATATGGCATTATTAAGTTCAGAGATAGCAAAGAGCAAGGTATTATAACTAATAAGTCAACAAGCATTATTATTCATCTATAGTAGTGACTTATTAAGTGGTATAAAATTTTTAAAAATGAAAATATTTGTCATACAATAAATGATGCAATTTTATATCTATAAAATTAATTAATATGCAGCATGCATTTTTTGCAGTCACTTGTTTTCTCTTATTTTTCCCCCATTGGATTCACAAGATTTTGACATGTGTTTTTAATTTGTCTTTATAAAACCACATTTATTCAAAATTAAGTAACTTTTGAAAAAAGTTCATTTTGCATGTGCATCCTTAATATTAATGTCCTGACTATAAAAAAGGAAACAATCATAAAACATACCTATCTTTGTTATAGGTAGGAGATATGTTTTTAAATAACATGAGATGTGTTTGCAGAAGATTAAATGAATAATTTTGATTATATAAAACCTAAAACCTTTCACACAGACAAAATTAATGTACTTAGAATGACAAAATAGTTGATTGAATGAGAAAAAATATTTATATCAAATCTCTCTGGTAAAATTTTGATAGCTAAGGTTAATAAATAATTAATGAATATATGTTTATAAAACTGATAGCTATTTCCCAACAGATAAGTGGCTAATGGATATGAACAAACCATTTACAAAAGAAGATTTTCAAAGTATTTACAGCCATGTTAAAAATGCTCCAAAACACTAATCATAAGAGAAATGGAAATGAAAAAATCCTGTTGCTTCATCTCATATCCTATAAATTGGCAAAGATGACAAAAATTAAAATTCTCAAGTATGAAGGGTTAATGAAATATGCACTCTTTATCAATGCAGCTACGGATTGGTACAGCTATTTTAGAAATCACTTGGGAACTGTAGAAATAAAGTGACAAATATGGTCATACTCCTTTATCTAGAAATTCCTTTTCTCAGCTTTTTCTCCAAGCAACCTATTGATTAAAAGTTCCCATATGTACCAAAATGTTTATAATAGCAATTTTTGTTAGAGCAAAGAATTGGAAACAAATACACACTCATTGAGTGAGGAGTGACTAAACAATTTGTAGTATGAAAATGAAGTGGTATTTTGCTCTCCAATAAAAAGTTGTGCACGTGTGTGTGTGTGTGTGTGTTTGCAAGTATTTGTGTGTGATGAAAGTGATTAACTTGCAGAGGAGAAGGAGTAATATCTTAGGTAAGAGGTGAATGAGAGAAAACGGTGTCAACTAAATTGAAGCATGTATACTGAATAATAAAAAAAATAGTTAACATTTATAAAGCACTTACTATATGCCAGATACTATGCTAAGTGTTTTACAAATATCTTATTTAATCCTTGTTACATATCTGGGAGGATAAATGTTGTTGTTGTTGCTATTATTATTATTATTATTATTATTATCATTATTATTATTATTATTGTTATGTCCTCCACTTTACAGATGAGGAAATTGAGACAGAAAGAAGTTTAGAGATTTGCCCAGCATCATACACCTGATCAGTGCCTAAAGCTGAATTTGAACTCAGGTCTTCCTGACTCCAGCTCTAGCACTCTTATCCACTGTGACACCTCACTGCTTCACAATATAGAACTTCAGTCACCACATATTTCCTTTTTATTTACCAGCTCTATATGTGTATATGTACACATATGTGCAAGGATACATATATACATACATGTGCACATAAATACATACTGATATAATGTACATATATAGCATATACATGCATACATACATACATACATACACACACACACACTACTGGTATATATCATTTTTTCTGTAATGCCTGACTCTTTGTGACCCTGTTTGGGGTCTTCTTTGCAAAGATATTGGAACAGTTTGCCATTTTCTTCTCCAGTTCATTTTATAGATGTATAAACTGAGGCAAAAAGGGCTAAGCCACTTTCCCAGGGTCACAACAGCCGGTACATCTCAGAGGCTAGATTTGAACTCAGGTCTTCCTGAAGTCATGCTGGGTACTCTAGGCAAGGGTCCACTTAGCTAACCATTCATATATCATAATTATAAATCATTATGCTACATGTTTTTGAAATGGTTTCAAAAGATGATGCCTAAATAAAATATGGCAGTATACAGTCAGAGAAAAAATCCCAGTTTCCCACAAGATATCTAACTATTGTTTCTATCTGAAAACCATTCTTTATACATAATTTTGCAGAATATTTTCTCCCTAAGTCTTTGTACATTCTTTTATTAAATAAAATTTTGGTCAAACAAAGAAATTAGTGGGAAACTTCAAAGAAAATCTATTTCATAAAGAACATGACCTTTCAGATCATACCATATCTTAGAGTAAAGGGGGTAACAATAAAGAGTGGGGTGTCAGAGGTGGTGAAGGCAGTGAAGAGATAAAAAGGAGGTTTTTATGCACTAAGGATTGAAAATGAGATCTGTAAATGGAAAATATCAATGAGATCATTATATTCTTTTGGCTGAAAACGTCAGATTAAGAAAGCATGTGCAGTAAGTATTTTGAAAATTGCTCCAGGAATGAGTGATGTAAATCTTTATTGTGTCTGTAGGACCAAACTATTCCATTGTCCTGGTGTTTTTAGATCACAAATCCTTAACTCAATGACCTTTTATCTCCTTATCTAAAAGCTTCACATCAGCATTCACAGGATGAGGCAAAAGTCACTGAAGTTAGAGACAATCATCACAACATATTCCATTCACAGCAATTCAGAATAAGTTGCTCTTATATTTTGTATTTTAGAGCATTAATAAAAGTGTGTGTCAGGCCATTGTATTCACTTCACTATATATAGGTACACCATATTTAATATCATGCATTGATTCTACAAAAAAGATGACATTAAGAGAAACAAGCTCACAGCAGGAAGTTAGCTCCATTTTGTTACTGTTTATGCAAATATAGTAAATCCGCTGATTCTCAGGAGAATTAGCAGGGGATCTCTGAATACTAGCTTGGTACCTCATTGACTTTCTGATCTGTGTCTTAGTCTTTAAAATAAAATTATAGTACAATGAAGTTGTATGAGGTTATAGTGGGCTTTTGCTATAATATACCAAAGATGGTATCATAAAATGATTATCTGTACAATGTTATGGAGAGTGTATCTCCAATAGGATTCTTAACATAGGTGGATAGATTTCAGGAAATGCATGAACTTGGATGGGAAAACATGAAAACATGAACACATAAAAAAACACTTATTCTATATTTTCTCTAAGCTCTGACTTGATTTTAGCATTTTCTTCAATCAGGAATATAGACAACAAAACATTATTCTGAGAAGTGATCCTCAGGTTTCACCAAACTATCAAAGGAATCAATGACATTAAAAAAGGTTAAGAACTCCTGGCCTAAAGGTTTGTGTATCTGCAGAGAGATTACTGATTTATACAATGCTGTTAAAAATTCATACAGATGCTGTTTCTTTTGTCAATTCTCATATGTCTTCTTTTAAGTCTATTCCAGTTTTGATCCACAGACAAAAACAAAAATAATTCCTTTCACTTCAGATGAGCATGATAGATATTTTGCTGCTAAAATGCTTTTAAGACTTAAATGATTAGACATGAAAAAAGTCTGAACTGGATAAATCATGGAGGCCATTGTAATAAAAGATGGAGATTTTAAATTGCATGGACTATTTTTGTCTTCACTCCAACTTTTTCTTACTTAGCAGTGGCATTTCTAGAAATAAAATATGACTGTTTTCTTGTCAGGTAAGGATATACTACTTTGATAAGATTTGACATCCTCAGCCATCCCACCTACACCCACTGCACCCTCACTTTTCCTTTGTCTAAATAAGATTTCCTTTTGTATATTGGTATCTGAAGAAACATATCTTTAAATTGTCTTTACTGACCCTAGTTGGAACTGGTCTTACCTCCTTGTTACCTGGAGTGCTCATTCTTTTGGATAGAGTTTAATTTGAAACCTTTGGTAAGAGTTGAGCTCCGTTGTCTCCTCTTCTTGATTGCCAATAAGGACCCTGAGTAATCCTGAGATTTATGGTTTTTTTGGTCGTGTTTTGAGGGACTACAAGAATTACTGAAGTCTCATGGTTAAGGATTTCCTTTATCACCTCATTTCACAGAATGTGACAGAACTAAACTTATTATCTCCAAAGCAGTGCAAAGCCAGTTTTTGCTTAAAGGCCTCTAAAGAACTCTTCAACCAAGAAGACTTAAAGCTTCTGAGCCCAGGTCCAGGGTTCTTTCCTCTATAACACATGGAATGAACGATTTGGATAAAAAGATGTTGGTGGGAATGAACACTAGAATGATGTTCAAATCAATTCACAATCATTTATTAAATATTGTGTTTTGCTGGGCATATTACTAGGGTCTGGTGGCATAGAAATAAAAGAAAACACTTCTCCCCTCAAGGAATTATATGTATTACCAAGTAACAGAATTTAGTTTATAGTAGTAAAGAAATATAAATATGTACATAAAGTAAATGTAATTTATTTTTATTAGGGTGAAAGGGAAAGCATTACAGTTACTAGGGGAGGTCAAAAAAAGGCCTGTGTTAGGAGAGAGAAACAGAACTGCATTTTGAAGAACTTAAGGGCAATACGTTTTAAGGTATATAAATAAAATATATTAAAGCATTTCCAAAATGAAATGATAGACTTATTGACTATCCCTTTCAATGACAACAGTAGAGCAGAGTAATCTTTTCATATATTGCATGAATAATATCACCAAATTTTTTTATTTGATCCTCAGCAAAGGGAAATTTTCTGGTAAGGGATTTAAGGTTTACTCTAGAGTCACTATAAGAATTCTTTTACAAACAGGGAGGAACTTGAAGAAGTATCCAAAGAAGGCAATAACTATGCCCCACGAGTTCATATACCAATGGTTCTTGCCTTATTTTATTGACTGGAATCCCAGGAACTAGGCATCTGTAGTGAGTAAATAATTTAATTCCCTGAAGAAGTCTGGGTAAATATGCTTCCAAATTAGTCATGGATAGTGACTAAAAGATTCCAAGTCTCTGTCTTGGCCATTCCTCTACCAGACTTCTCAAACTAGAAGATGACATAATTACACTGCAATGAATGGACAGGCTCTCTTTCCCAAATAATTTGATGTTTCACAATAGAGGATTAAATTAAGCCAGTAGGTGTACCTGGGCAGTTAGATAGCTCCATAGATAGAGTGCTGGGCTTGAAGTCAGGAAGGATTGAGTTCAAATCCAGCCTCAAATATTTACTAACTGTGTGACCCTGGGCAAGAAAGTCATTTAACCTCTATTTGCCTTAATCCATAGGAAAAATAAATGGCACACTGATCCAGTATTCTTACCAAGAAAACCCCATTTTCAGTAAGGTCCATGGTGTCATGAAGAATTGGAAATGATTAACCAGTAACAACAGTGGCTTAATCTCACCCCTTATTCTGAGATCAGTCTATTCCTTTTTTTTTTTACTGAATTTAATGATTTTTTTATTAAGTGCCCATGCACAAGAAGTTGGCAAGTTCTGGAAACAGGCACACACCTGTCTCTCATAGACATCACAATCTAAAAGGAGATCAGTGAGGAAGTGATACCTGATTGAGTTGAGCCTTGAATGGAGTTGGCAAGGGCCTCTTTCACACACCTGGGATATTAAGAAAACTGATGTTGCAAAGTGGTCCAGTTGACTGGAACAGTGTGAAGAGAAGCTAAATAAGAAAAGGCTGAAAATGTGGGTTAGGCTCAAATAATGAGGACCAGGAATATCAGAGTTGAGAGTTGTACTTTAATCAGTAGGCAAAAGATCATTGAAAAATTTTTAATCCAGGATTAGCATTATCAGAGAGTGGTACATTAGGAAGATTACCTGGATTAAATAAAAGACTAATTGTGGAGACTTGGAACCCCTAGGGAGATCAGTTAAAAGTCTATTATATTAGATCAATCAAAATGTGACACTTGAATTAGGGTTACAGTTGGTTGTTTTGAGTGTAGACCTGTAATGAAAACAGGACAGTTTTTTTGTAACTAAAGTATAGAGCTTAACACATAGTAGGTGCTTAATGTTTACTGATTATTCATCCTTACATACTCAGGAACACTATATTCTACTGTAACTAAATTACTACCATATTCCTTAATATTATCTTGCATTTTCTAGGTTCATCACATTCTTGATGGCCACATTCTGGGAACAGAACCTGCTTCTTCCTTATCTCTGTCTAGCTGATATCCTTCTATTTTAGCTCAGGCACCTGTTTCCATAATGAAAACCTTATTTCAAGACAAATATCCATACACCACCACTACCCTCAACCCAACCTTAACGAAAGATTTCTTTAAAAATAGAAAGATTTCTCAGAAATTTTGTAGAATGATTTGGATCTCTTTGTTGATGTCTGTATATATGTTATAAAGACAGGGATTGTGAAATGTCTTTGCAGTCCCAGAACCTAATGCTTGGCACATAACAATGTTTAACAAATGGATGTTGAGCTTAATTGAGCAAACTACTCACCATTTTTGCCAAATTATAATACAGTGTATAACCATTATACCTATCTGAATTTGTTGTTTTATTTGTTCTCTGTGTGTCTGTTTTTTGTGGCACAGTCATCTGAACTTTACATTCACAACATATCCCTCCATCCCTCCCCAAAAAGGGTGGCAGGAAAAGAAAATATCAACCATGGCACAGTTCAAGTTAGCAGTTTTGGCCTAGATGGTAGAGAACTTCAGGACAAAATCACAATTCCATTCTAGCTAGTAGTTTTGACTTACTAGTACATGTAGAATGGTAGGATCTCAGAGGCTATCTAGTCAAACATTTTCATTTTAGATCAGTCTATTCCTAAGGAGAGGAGATATTAAGTCAGAATTTATATATGTTTCCACTTCTTCCATGTTGCTAATTCCTAGCTTCTACACATCTATATAGACTTCCTCCTATTACTGACAGTAGTGACTTTTTGGTTCACCAGCTCCATCCTAATGGGTCTGCCTATCTTCAGACCCCAAACATCTTTAGTATCTTCTACTTCGCCACCATCCATACATCGGTATTAGCATAAAATCAAGAACCTTCCAGTGCTGTAATAAAGGTTGTATTATTTTGTGATGTTTGGGTGGCTTATTTTGCATGTTGAATTATTCTTCCTGTGAAGTGACAGGGGTTACTCTTAGCCTGCTTCTGTTCTTATTTGTCTTTGGGTTGTAGTGGTGATGGGGGTGGTGGTACCAAAATGGTGCAAGGAGGAAGGAAGCAAAGAAATAGGTCTGTATTAACACTTACTAAGTACCATACTTGGCTCTCAGTAATGGAATGAGGAGAGAACTGATCTTGTTCAAGAAAGAAATATATAATGACATGGGTGAAACATGACTTGTCTATGATCAGGTTTCATGATTGTGAGTGAATTTTATATTGGAAGCATGGATTAATGAAGTTTGAAGAATCCAGGTGGGAAAACTATCCAGTATAATTTAATGGGTTTTCTATGTAGAAAAAATAATTTTCATTTGGAAATTTAAAAGATAAGATCCAGCATCTATCATTTCTGACTTATAGAGAATAAGGATGACAATGTAATATAATGAATAAAGTGCTAGATTTGTAGTCAGTAGAAAATTACATTTAATCTTGCTGCTGACGGTTCTTTGTATTGAGACTTTGGTCAAAATCCTTAAACTCTGTGAGACTTCCTAACAAATTTGAAATACAAGCTATAGCAGCCACTATCCAGGGTTGTGAGGATCAGATGATATGAAAAGTGATTTTTTAAGTTTAGAGCATTTGATGAATACCAATTATTTATTAAGTCCAAACAAAGATGGGATAGGATTGCTTAACAGTAGTTCTCAACTTTCCTAATGCTGCAACCCTTTAATAGAGTTCCTCATCTTGTGGTGACACTCAACCATAAAATTATTTTCATTGCTACTTCATAACAGTAATTTTGCTACTGTTATTAGTCGTAATGTGAATATCTGATACGCAGGATGTATTTTCATTGTTACAAATTGAACATAACCTAAAGGTTGAGAACTGCTGGCTTAGAAAATGTATGACCACCATCTTTGGAGCTTCAAATGTTTATTTTATATACATTTCTAAGCACTTTATCTATTCTACTATTTCTTAACATGCATAAATGTATGTGTGTGTGTGTTTTCCTTTGCATTGGATCTATAATTTCATTGGTATAGGAATTTCATATACTAATTCACATAAACAGTATTATCTCTTATCAGACTTAGAGGCTTATCTAGGAAGATCACATAGCAATTATATCTCAGAGGTGGGAAAGACCAGAGTCATAAGAAAATAGAAGCAGAAGATTATAGGCTCATCATTTTACAAAAGGCCAAACTATATACTAGAGATAAAGCCACATTGACAAAGCAAGTATCAAGGACTGCAGCCCAGAACCTCTAACCAAATCCAGGACTATTAACCTGAAAACTGATAGAGATAGGGCACAAGATGATAGGCCATAGGGATAGTGAACTTTGAGATATTTATATTTTAAAGTATATGTAGCTTCAAAATATTTTATAGCATAAAAAAGCATTTTACAATGTACATGAATAGTTCTCTCTCCCTTTTTGCTCTCCTTCTAGGTGTCCCTGTCTCTTTCCCTTCTTCAATATATCAAGGTCTATTTTTCATTTTTTTGATACAGAGTTTCTAGGCCCTCTTCCACTTTTTTGCTTTTCTTTCTCTCTTTTCTTTTGACTCTGGTATAAGTGGCCAGAATAGTTAGAGGATATATATATATAGATATATATATATATATATGCTAGGTAAAAGAAATAAGTAAATGAACACTTTCTGCTTGGCTGATGGGAAAATCATTTCTTCCTGCTGAACTTCAGAGCCCCCTAGCATGGACTCTACTAGTGGCATTCTCCTGGTGACCTACCAGAGTAAAGCCTGACTCCTCAATCATTTAAGCTTGCCCTACCTGATATTGAATTACAGAGCCTCCAAGGCATTTCATCCAGTTTTGTAAACTCTCATAGAAATTACTTTCTTGTATTGATTCTAGGTAGACTGATACATCCTGTTTCTCTGATTCTCATTTTTAAATTGATCTTTAAATGACAATGTGATATATGTTAGCTATTTCTTTATCAGGCTCCATTCATCTCCATTCACCTCCCTCCCCCTTTTCTTTTCTAACTGTGGAGGGGAACAGCATGTTCAAGGATTCTGACAGTGTGAACAGTGAAAGAAAATCAAAAGTCAGAATACTTCACCGATTGTCTATTTACAAAAGAGCAAAGGGACTCCATTTTTGGCTCACTGCAAAAGGAAAACTTTGGTTAACTGCCTAAGAATGATTCAACCCACTGGCCAAAGTGAAATGAAATCATATAGGAATTATGAAGGGAGAAACATTTTTGAATCTTTCTATTGGTCCCTCAGCATAATATTCCAATGGAACAGAACATTGTTCCAGTGCAAGTATCTTTCTATTGGTCTCTCAGCATAATATTCCAATGGAACAGAACATTGTTCCAGTGCAAGATAATATACAGTAGAAGCAAGCTGATACATTGAGTACATATTAAAGTGGTTAGCAGGAAAGCTGGGCTCTAGCCCTTGCTCTTCTGATGATGAATTGCTTGACCTCTGCCAAGTTACTTAATAGCTCAGATTATTGCAGTAAGAAGGAGGCTGATTATGGGAGCTAAAGGTTTAGACTTGATTCCTGACTGTGTCCCCTAAGACTTAACCTGGAAAACTTGAATCAATGAATTTGCCTCTGTTGGCCTCAGTTTTATAATCTGTAAAATGAGGAATTTGGACAAAATGACTACTAATGCTTCTATTATGCAATTAGGTAGACAAGTGGATAGAATTATGGTGCTAGAGTAAGGAACCCCTGACTTAAAATTCAGTCTCAGATATTTACTAGGTATGTGACCCAATGTAAGTCACTCAACTTCTGTCAGCCTTAGTCTCCTCAACTTTAAAAAGAGAATACTAATACACCTACCTTTCAAGGTTGTATGACGATCCTCCTTTCTTTTCATCTCTGAGTCCATCATCAACCTGGTATAAAATAGTGATAGAGATAGAAATGTTGAGTTCAAATCCTAGTCCTCTTGTTTATATGCTGTGAAATATTAGGCAAGTCATTTGACCTCTCAGGCTTTTGTCGCTTCGTCTTTAAAATGAGGGAATTTAACTGGATAATCTCTGAGCTTGTTTCCAGATCTAGTATATTTCTATGACTTCATCTGTGTCTCATTTCCTGGGCAGGAAGAGAGTGGAAAAGATGAGTTCTCGAACTCCTTCCAGCTCTAAAGTTCTTTTAATCTTCTCTTTTCCACATAAAAGAAAGACACATTTTTTTGAGGTCCACATATTATAATTTGATTCAAAAATACAATTTTTCAGATCATGCTGTATAATAGCTAAAAATGACAGCATTCTTGATCTCTAGTACCTTACATTTTATTTATTACTTTTTTAACTAGTCAAAATGATGCAGTTGATATGCCTTTTATTTTATACACTCTATCCTATGTGATATTTACCTACTTACTAGAGAAGGGCATTTTTTTTCTTCTTGACTTTGCCCTGAACTCCCCTATTCATTGTCTAGAAATATATATATATATATATAATTTATTCTGATAAATTTGGAAGGACTCCCCTTAGAAAATAGTGCAGGATCACTCATTCAAGTGCCCTGCATAAAGGTGTTTAATGAAATATCTGGTACATTGGGTTGAGCAAGTAATCATTGTGCCCTCTTTTTCAACTATCTTCATGCTTTCCTCCCTTCCATCTCTTTCATCTCTGCCTAGTACAAAAAGCAAAAAAAAGCAAGACAAACATTAATAAAACTTTTTCTGACTTGTCCAAACTCAACCAAATAGCATTCCATTTCCCAAAAACCTACTTGTTAAAATTATTGAAATAAAGTTGTTTATAATACAATATTTCCATTTCTTCACTATCCTCTCTCCATAATCATTTGAAATTTGGTTGCCACATAACATTATTTAAACTTTATTGAAGCTGTTTCACCAAAAATCATTAAGACGTCAATTCCCAAATCTAATGCCCTTCCTTTCAGTTTTCATAGTCCTTATGTTATTTTAGACTTCTCATTTACATAGTTGACCATTCTCTCCTCCTCAATGCCCGGTCATCTCTTGGCTCCAAAGACCTCACACTCTCTATGTGTTCTCCATAAGTGTAATTGCTTTTCTATCAATTAATTGAAATTCTTTTTTATGCTAGTCTAATATACATTATACTAGTTCTTCATCCTTTTCATTATTTCTTACTTTGAATTTATACCAAGAGTATGTACAAAAAAAAGAGGATGTACTTTATCTTCTTTCCCTTTCCTTCTTTGGGAAATGTTAACCATGCCTACATCATCAGCTAACTTCTCTATGCTTAAGTTATCAAATCCATCCATCAACTGCTCCACATGACCCTTGCCTCCATTCTCTACTCTCTATCCCACTCACACCACCATCAACAACCATTCATTTGGAACGATGAAATACTCTCCTAAAAGTTCTTCTTTGCCACCTACATTTTTCTAATCCATTCTTTTTTATTTTTTTCCTTCCTGAGCAAAGCAGAATTACAACAGCTCAAAAGAAATGTGAAGATACATCTCTCCTCCAAATTTTCATAGATACTATTTGTGCCTGACTATGCTGGAGCCTTCCAAGTTTGTATTGGTCTGACCAGTCACAGGTAGACACGTTGTACCTTAACTCCAACATAGTAATGTCATTTTGGTCTTCAAAAATGAAGGATAACAGCCACCAACCAGCAGGTGTAATGTTGTTTTGAGAAATAACTCTACCATTGCAGATGTTAATCCTCTGTCTTTAGAGCAAAATATCTCATACTCTGTCTAGAACAGAAGTGATTGGTGCCAAATAATTATCAAAAATGCTTCAAACACGAAAAGGATTAATGGACAGAATGAGAGGGACAACTATTTGCAATCTTTTCTTGGGGAAGAGGAAATAAGACTTGAACTGGAAGAGATATAGATGTTTTCTGAAAAAAAACCACAGAAATATTAGTTATTAACTTCTCTGCCTATGACTGAGAAGCAAAAGACAAAAAATAGACAAGCATTTTGCTAAACTGAGAATTCAAAGTAGAAACTATCAGCAGATTAGACAAAATATTTGGAGAACCAAAATGTTGATTTTCCCCCCTGATTCATTCTAATTTCCGAAAGTTCAAATTGTTTGTTTTAAATTTTGTTGGCTTGCATGTGTCACCTTGAATCAGTACTGATTTTTTCATGATTATGTCACTATAACTCTTTCTGAGTCATCTATTCATTCTAAGCCATGGGCTGGTGGGATAGGGGGAGAAATTGCAACACACTCTATAACATATCGGTCCTTATCATCCTTTCTGTAAAGAAGCCATTGACAGAAAAAATAATCTCTGAAATAGTGTATTAAGAAATGAAGACTTGAATGGCTTTTACTACTTCTCTATGGGAAAAAAAATGATCTAATCTAGGGCTTTTAATAGTCATTGTATTTTTACATTCACAACATTTCACCCAAAGCTACCTTTCCAAATTTGTTTCCCACTATCTTCCTTTGCTCTATTCAAATTAGTTAGTTGCCTATCTTTGACAATAATTTGTACTATGCTCATACAATTTTCTTCATATGAAACACTATTGTCCCACTTCTCTATTTATCACCATCTTAACCAAACTCCAACATCAAATTTATGTTATACTTTCTCCTTGAAATCTTAGTATGCTAGAGTTACCCCATCCTCCTATGAATTGATAACAGATGTCTATATGTTGAAAGCAGTATGGCACAGAGGAATCATCACTGGATCAAGAATTTGAAGAGATGGCTTCAAATCCCACTTCTAACCCTACTGCTGTGGCCTTGGGGAAGTAACTTAATTTTTCAGTGCCTCTGTTTTCTTATATGTGAAATGGAGGTCCTCAACTTTTTGACCTCTCAGATCTTTTTTAGCTCTAGACCTTGTAACAGCAATCAGTTTAGTAGATACTTAGCATTTAGTAACTTAAGGCTAAGTATGGAAGGTGTGAGCCCTGTCCCCCTGTTGAGAGGGTGTGAACTCCCTTGATGACATGGCAGAAGGGTGGCCAAGATAGTATGTTAGTGTGTGGATATAAAGAAGAACTCCAGAGAAAGAGAGACAGAATTGGACTTTTCCTTTTGGAGGAAGCAGGATTGTCTCAGCATCTGGGAGCAGAACTGAAGAAGTGAGTAGGAGTTTTCTTGAGAGAAAGAAGCATGACCAGGATAAGACTTAAAGATTAGAAAAGAAGAATTATTCCCTTCCCAGTAACCAAAAATGCTTTTTTTTGTAAATTAATTTGGCTCACAAGGATTATGAAACATCTCTGTCCAGGAAAAACATTTTTCTGAAGATTTCTTTGAATCTTCAGTAAATTCAGAAAGTTCTTTATTCCTCAGGCATGACATACAAACTCCATTTTCCCTACACTTAACACAGTGGCTGTCAATTAGTAGAAGCTTAATGAATGTTTGTTGATTAATCTTTTGTAGAATAAAATATTTCACCACCTGACTCCAACATATCTTTAAAGGACTATTACACATTATCACTAATCACATACTGCTCTGAATTCCAACAGGCCTTTTTGCCATTCCTCACATAGAACATTCTTTTACTATGTCTATCCTCTATAAATAGAATGTACTTCTTCCTCATCTTATTTGACTCTCAGTTCCCTACAAAGGTCAACTCAAACATTACTTCTTAAATTAAGATTTTCCTGACGCCATACATATATGAATTTTTCCCCTTTAAGATGACTTTGTGTTTATGTTCAGCTACACACACACACACACACACACACACAGAAATCTCTCGACAGAATGTAAGCACCTTGATATCAAAGACTCATTTTTGTCTTTGTATTCAAAGAATTAATACACTGTCTGGCACATAACAAAGGTTTAATAAATGCATAAAAATTGAGATAGTGAATGAATCCTAATTCTCTTTGTTCCTTACTTGTAATCCTCATCAGATAGGGACACACTTTTTTGATCTGAAAAGCAATATCTGAGTGACAGAAAATTGACAAGGAAAAATAAAGAACTGTTGCTTCAACTACTCTACATTTTAAGATATGAGAAATGAAACTTCTGTAAGTATAAACTAAAATCATCTATATGGCAGGAGAGTCTATGATATTTTTCTTGAAAATCAGAATCTTAATGTCTTCTAAAATTATTTAAATGGAAGTTTTGTTATCACTTGACCCAACATTGAATGGAGCTATAATAAGAAAAAAATTATTAATGTTTTCTGAACCACTGGACCATAAGGAATTTAAAGGCACTGACTAATCACTAGATTTAATGAAGAGAATTGGCTCCCTGATTTATTACTTGGAAATAAAGGTTTTTCTTTTGTTTTTATTCATCTTAGGGCAAGACAAAATAAAAAGTTAATTCTGAAAAGATGCAGTGTATCTTCATGAAATTAAGAACAAGCTATGGGGGTGATTAGGTGGCACAGTGAATAGAGCACCAGCCTTGGAGACAGGAGGACCTGAGTTCAAATCAGACCTCAGACACTTAACACTCACTAGCCATGTGACCTTGGGCAAGTTACTTAACTGCAATTGCCCTGCCTTCCCCCCTCCAAAAAGCAAAAAAAAAAAAAGGGAAGAAGAAGAGGAAGGTATGGCATGTTAAGTAAGAGAAAGCTCCTTCAGATCTCATTAACTGAGAGTAGAACCTCAAATTTAAAACATATACTCCTGTTACTGTCTGTCTTTGTCAACATTATGTTACTAGCTTGGGCATTAGTTAGGCAAACTTGCTTACCATGACTCAATTAAAACATTTTTTCCTTCCACAGCCTGGTGCTAAAAATTAGTCTGTAAACTTATTAAGGGAAGAACTGTCCCCCTATGTCTTTCTCATTGGTCACCGGTAGTTCTTAATGCACAACAATTCCTGGATAATGTTCACTAGGATTATGCCTATATGACTCCACAATGACTCATTTCTTTAGTCCATTATGGCAAATGACTGGTGTTTTTTAAACAAAGAAGTTCAACTTGTTTATTAGACCAGATTAGTCAGCTGATTTAAATGACAAATGTTGACTGAAGCATTTATTAAGCACATATGGTGCACCAGTCACTGTGGAAAGTGCTGGTTGTTTAGCTGTTCACTCATATCTGACAGATCATGACCCTGTGGACCATAACATGCTAATCCTTTCTATGAGGTTTTCTTGGCAAACATACTAGAGTAATTTACCATGAAACTCTCCAGTGAATCAAGATAAACAGAGCTTAAGTGACTTGCCCAGGGTCAAAGAACTAGTGCCTGAGGCCAGATTTGAACTCAGGTCATTGTAACTCCTGGCCCAGTGCTCTATCTACTGAGCCATTTAGATGCTTCCATGTAAAGTGCTCATGATACAAATGGAGAGAGAGAGACAGAGAGACAGAAAGAGAAAGAGAGAGAGACAGAGAGAGAGAGAGACAGAGAGACAGAGACAGAAACAGAGACAGACAGACAGAGAGACAGACAGACAGAGAGACAGAGAGAGGCAGAGACAGAGAGACAGAGAGACAGAGAGAGACAGAGACAGAGACAGAGACACAGAGAGACAGAGAGAGAGGAGAGTCCTTCCCCTAAGAAGTTTACATGCTACTAGAGAGAGAGAGGCAACACACATAGGTAGCTGGTGGTTAAAGAATGGTATTTTGGTCTTAGAATTCAGAGGGATGGTAGGGTAACTACATGGAAGTCAATTTCTCTACTAAGAAGCAATGGCAACAGTAATTCAATTGCTATTCCAAAAGTAAGAGGTGAAAATTGATTTTGGGGGAGGAGATACAATAGGAAGAGGGGCAAGAAGGTAAGAAAAGAGAAGGGAAGGTGAGAGAAGGTAAGCAAAGGCAGCTGAATAAGTATCTACGTAGTGCCTACTATGTTAGGCACTAAGCTGAGCTTATTAAAAAAATTATCTCATTTTGGGGTTTGGAATGACCTCAAAACCAGATGACCCTGTGAGCGAATTACCAAAGCAGCAGCAACAATGGAACAGGCCAAAATTTAAGTCAATATAAAAAATTTCTTATAAATCTCAACCTGACCAAAAAAAAAGAATATAAGCTTCTTGGACCAAGAATTTATTTTGGTTTTGGAATGTTCCCTTATATCTTACTATAGTGCTTAAGTGGCTAATATATGTTTCTTGAGTTGAATTGAAAAAGAAATTATTCCAACCTTAAAAAAATAATATATATTCTACAAAGTCTATTATGGTGCTTGAGCCAGTATAGCAAGGCCTTGTTTATAATGAATCCATTTGGGGCAATGCATTAGAATTACCTTATGTTTATAATCTTTTTAAATGACATAGGAGATCTGAGATATAACCACACCTGATAATATGTACCACTAACTTTCTAGGTCTTCCTTAAGTCTAACAAATCAAAACAATAAATTAGTTATCATGGGATATTTTGATTACTGTTCAGTTAAGTTCTAATGAAAATTTTTTAAGGACAAAGGGATTATAGGAATCTTTTCATGGTTTTCTTGTTCACCACCTATGAATCTCACCCTAGGTTATTTTTTTGCTTCTCCTAACTACTAAGAAGCTATGTTTTTTTATTAAAAGAAAATTCGGGTAATAAAATGGAAGGTCAATTTAAGAAGCAATCTTTCCAACATGAGCACATTTCACGGTACTCCAATGTTTTCAAGAATAAGCAACTGAGTTAGTTTAAACAGTGCCCTTTAACTCTCTGAGGATTGCTAGAAACTTGGTAAATTGAAAGTTTCATGGTTGGTGAAAGATGAGAATGTAAATTGAGGGCCTCAAACTTTCTTGCTGATTTTCAGATTTTGAAATAATATTTGTCATGTTATCGGAAAGCTATTGCTTCTTCAATGACAACTTATTTGTTAGGAGAGGTTGTAATCAACCAACCACAGTTTAGGAATCTATTGATCGTTTGGTTAAATCTGAGACCTAGTCACATTCTGTTCTGCAGCTTTTATTGACAGCTTATTCCTCTCAGTCATGCAATACTTTAGTCATCACTCACCTACCTGGAAGCAACAGTGAGAAAAAACAAACAAAATCATGGGAGGGACCCTGTGCTAGAGTTATTTGCCTCAATTTAATTTAGAATATTTTAATTAAACAGTAAGTGTTTCTTGAGTCATCAAGTTTATTATATACCTAAGCCCATATTTTTCCAGATCAAATTTGGGATCATGTATTTCATACTTCCTTAGTGTCCAATTGATAAGGCTATTTTCCCATACCATAGTTATGCCTCATTCATAAATATTCTAATTTTTTGGAGGTGGTGAGGCGAGGTAATTGATGTTAAGTGATATGTCTAAGGTCATACAGCTAGTATGTCTCAAGTGTCTGAGGATGGATTTGAAATCAGGTGCTCCTGACTCCAGGCCTGGTGCTCTATTCACTGTACTGCCTAGCTGCCACAAGCAAGTTAATTATTCCATTAGATTATGACCTCCTCAAGGCTCATGCCTATCTTTCTGCTTTTCTCTGTATACCCAGTGTTTAGCATAATATATGGCCCATATTAAGTGCTTAATAATTGTTTTTTGAGGGATTGACTTGCCTTCAAAACATACAGCAGAAATTTTAAAACAATATCTGGGTCAAGGTTGAGTGAAATTCATTTAGTATAGTTCAAGTCTCTAGTTTCCTAAGGAAAAAAAATAATAATACAAACATTAAGATGCAAAGATGATCCTCAGCATCCAAAGTACTACTCAGAATGGTAGAAGACAGTGATGATGGTGATGGTTATTGTTGGTCTTGTAATTTTTTTTAACTTTTAGCAACTACAATAAATTATACAGATAGAACAAGTGAACATGAGTCATTGGAAACTGCTAATAACTTTTCTTGTCCAAGGTGGCATCTGTCCAAACGAATCAAAGGACAAGGATGATTAGACTGGTTTATTGCATTGGTACAGACAATACTTGGGGAGGAAATTCACTACCAATGCAGATTGACAACTGCTCTATAACTTGTAATTTTATAGAGTTGCCCAGTGCACTGAGCAGTTAAGTGAATCGTGAAGGGTCATATCAAAAGTACCTGCAGAGTGATTCTTACAGGCACTAAATCCCATTTTCTATCAAAGACCATAACTGTCTTTTAATTCCACTTGCCTAGGGCTTTGTTACACCAGTTTTATCTCTATTGCCCAGTGTTTTAAGTTTTTTTTTATTTTTCAAATTAGCAAAAGACCCATCTCCTTTTACTATCTTCTTCAATGTATTAATGTTTATTTTATTGAAAATTAGAAGTACCTATGTTCCCAAGTTACATTTCCTTTCCAATCACACTTCCTCTTTAGAAATCCTCTTTCCTAAACTTTGCACATAAAAACAACTTCATAAATGAGCAAGTTAAAGAGCTTACTGTCCTCTCTATATACTATGACTATGTAGATCAGCACTTTCTCTGCAACCTACAAACTTAGCTGCTTAGAGCTATGAAAATCAAGTGACTGTCCCCCAAAACATAGAGTCTTTTTGTATCAAAGGCAGAACTTGAAATTTGATCCTTATGATTTCAATGCTTGTTCTTCATCAACTATACCATGCCGCCTCTTGTAGCTATACATGTCAAAGAATCACATGTGTGCATTGAAGTTCCTAGGTCTATTTCCTCCACGAGAAAATAAGTGGCTCTGGTGAGTATAGTGATGGGCCTAGAATCTGAAATACATGAATTCAAATCCAGTCTTGGACACTTCTTAGTTGTGTGACCTTGGGAGAGTAAATTAACCTTTGTCTACTTCAGTTTCTTCAACTTTAAAAGGATGATAATAAGAATAACAAATATTTTTAATGAAATAATGATTGTCAAACTGCCAAATATATGCATCATCCTAAGTTCAAGTCTAGCTTCAGACATTTAGTAGTTGTTTGATCCTTGGCAAGTCAGTGAAACCTGTTTGCCTCAGTCTCTTCATCTGTAAATTGAGTGGAGAAGAAAAATCCACTCTAGCATCTTTGACAAAGAAACCCTAAGTGGAATCATGAAGAGTCAGACAGGAATGAAACAAATGAATAAAAACAGCTGTTGTTCTGCTGCTGCTGCTATTACTACTACTATTATACTTTCCTCATGTTAAGAAATAACAGAATACTAAAAAGAAAATTGATAATACCATACCCTTCTGAGCATGAGAAGGCCAGAAGAATACTTTCAAATAGAAGTTTAGTGGATTTTTTCCTTGCTACTTTAGAGCTGACACAGCTCAAATAGGACTACATATATAAAGTTAAGAATGGCTGGCATATGACTGCCATTACTCAAATGACTAATGGGAGAATGGCATCTTAAAGTATCTCCATCATCTGCTTTATGGAGAGAGCATCCATCTATCATCTACTGGAAGTCTATATTCATCATTATTTTGAAACCTCATTTTATAACACTATCCTTTTCTTAGGATTTGCTGCTTTTAGGTAATTTTAGCAGCCTTTGGCCATGGTTCTACAAGGCCAAATAGTTGGACAGACACAAATTCTATAGAACTCATAAACTTTGGATGGTATTATGGGACAAAGTGATCTCAAGTTAAATAAATACTTTTAAAACTAAGTATCAACTATGTGTTAGGCACTATGACTGATAAGGGACCATAAGACATGATTGCTTTGTTAAACAGGTTACACTATAGATCAGAAAATACTGCACACACATAAAAATAGAGATTAACACAAGACAAAACAAATTTAAGATTCTCTCCAGAAAGAATAAAATTCTCCCATTTCTTGTTTTGTTTGTATTAATCATAAATTTTAAAGTCAAGAAAACCTGTTCAGTCACGTTTATTGTAGATTTGCAAAATGGTTGACTTATGGTTCTGACTCAGGATAAATCTTCAATATCTGTATCTTTCCAGTTGTTTGATTTTGAATTGGGCACAGACTATGGATATAATGAGTAAGTCCTCTAATACACCAGTGCTAAATACATAAGTGAAATCTTGGTAGTGGAAGAACAAAGCTCTAATCATGTCACTTACATTAGGAGTTGATTAATTGATACTTGCCATCTACTCTGCTTAGATTCAAATTTCAGAATCAATGCCTTTCCACTCCTTGTTCTATTCTATGTATAGTCATGAAAGAACTAGGTGGCACAGCAGGCAGAGCACTAGACCTGGAGATAGAAAGCCTCGAGTTCAAATCTTCACTCAGATCCTTACTACTTGTTGACTCTGGGCAAGTTACCTAACTTGTTTGCCTTAGTTTCCTTATCTGTAAAATTGAGATAACAATAACCCCTACCTCTCAGGGTTTTGTAAGGATCAAAAGAGATCATTGTAAAGTGCTTCACAAATAATAAATGCTATATAAATATTAACTATTTTTATTTTTATTGTAAGTTATGAGATATTGTGTGGCACCAGTCAATCAGAGCCATCCCAAAGGAAACTAGCAGGTTTAAAAGTCAATATTTTCCAGGGTTTGACACTAATTCAGGATGATAATAGTGTAGTTTCATAAACTACAGGGTCTGGATTAGTATGGTACTCATATATAGATTCAACGATTATACAAGATTTGAAAGAAATATGAGATATATCCTCCCCTCCCCCACCTTAGTGTAATTTGAGATCTATTAAGTTCCCCGATGTCTCAAAAATTAAAATGACATTAACCAGGAGGGATAAGAGAGAACTCCAGTTTGATGTGTATAAACAAATGACCCACCAAGAAATGACAAAAGGGAAGCGACTGAAGAATTAGTAGTTGTACAGGGCATTCACAATACTTTGGAACACAATTTCTTCACTTTCCAATCTGAATAAATTAGAAGTTCACTTGTTAAGGTCTCATTGTCCATAATATAGGAGACATTCTAGTTGCCTTGCCCATTTAGGAGAGTTGTCAGTTCAGATGGAGTACTGCCTACTTTCACAGACATGGCTCTCTTGGTGTAGGTTTGTGGCTTCCTTTCAAATATATGTTGTATAAGCATTGGAAGAAATGGGATCAGCACTGAATCGGCTTTAACAACATTGAAAAGTCTCTTCTTGAAGTAGTCAATTAGATCCATTTAATTCTATGTGAATTTTTTTTTGTGTAGAGCTGCCAAAGTGATAGAGTAACCCAGCCCTGAATTTTGTCTCTCTTGGATCTATCAAGTTTGTTGGTTTGAGTTTTAGAGAAAGAAATATCCTTAAATGCTTACTATAGCTCAGTCATGGCCTGTGATTGCTTCTATTCTCCACATCCCTCTCTAAAATGAAACAAATAAATGAAAAAATGAATGAAAGAATCAAGCAATAAATCAATAAATCTCTCTCACACACATAAGCATGCTGTCCTTCAGGGTTTTTTTTATTATAAATTTAGTTGCCTATTTAAATAGTGCTAATCTGGAAACTATGAAAGCAAGAATTCAAAATTCACCTGATTGGTGAGGAAATCTTGTTTTTAGAGCATCTGCTACAACTGGTTTAAGGCTAAAAAACTGACTATATTGTTGCCCCACTTGAAAATTTCTCTGGGAAGTTACACTTGGTTGGTTATGGAAAGAAAGATGTGTCAGTCTTGTCTGTGATACCTAGAACTCTGTTTGAACAGAACTGCTACTCATCTAGGAAGGCTACTTCTCCCCGAATATTCAGTGCAATGAACTTGGAATTAGAGGACCAGGGTTTAAGTATCATCTCTACTACTTACTGTCTCATGATTTTAGCTTTCTTGGTCTCAGTTTCCTTATCTGTAAAATGAAGGGTTTATTCAGCATGATTGTAAGTCATAGCAAAACCTTTACTATTATTTCTCTGTTTCTCTCTGCTCTGCTACTGAAATTGGGGTCTATTGAACATAGTATGAATCTTAGTCCCTGAGAAGAGTTATATTAGATAATTCCACCTCTGAACTTATCACAAACTATCCATATGACATTGAACAAAGCAGTTCTTCTCCACACCAGTTTCCTCACATTTAATAGTTGAGATTCCCTTATATATATGTAGGGATATTTCTGAAGAAATATTCTAAAATAATATGCAAGTTTAAGACATATTTTGGTGTAATGAAATATCTTCATGTGACTGTAGTAGAGCGTATTATTTCTACCCACCCACACCAGAATCTCCTCTAATTTAGCCACTCATAGAAACATAGAATTCAGAACCGAAAGGTGTCTTAGATGCCATCAGTTCAAACCTTAGAATTTTTATTATTATTATTATTATCATTATGGATTTTTGGAGGGGAGAATGCAGGGCAATTGGGGTTAAGTGACTTGTCCAAGGCCACATGGCTAGTAAGTGTTAAGTGTCAGAGGCCAGATTTTAAAAACCTTAGAATTTTAAAGGGGAAGAAACTGAAGCCCTGAAAGGTTAAGTGACTTGTCTAAGGTCATACATGTATTAACTAGCAAAATTGTGATTGGATTTCATGTCCTTTGACTCCAAATCCAGTGTTCTTTCTCTTGTACCTATTTGCATCAAATTCAGTCCTGAAGGAAATTATGACTGCAGGATTATACAGAGATGGATAAAAATCACCGAATGCTTATGAAATGGACCAAATATAATTGCCTGGGCTGGAAAAGAGTCAGAGGAGATTGCTACTAGAATTTAATGTCCAGTGATGAGAACATTCCCTCTACTTTACTTACTAAAAGATTATAGGCTATGCCAATCATCTTATGCAAAAGTGAAAACACTCTCCCAAAGAAAGAATGTTATTACAAGTATTCATATTTGGTTTCCCAATTAGTATTTTCTACCATTAGATAGTCTCACCACAAATCTGCTAAAAATATGTGTTTCTTTAAAAAAAAACACCTAGATAAGATACCTAGCTTTACAGAATGTCAGTGGTATCCTTGTGGGATACCTGAATAGAAGGGACAATAACTTGGTGGCTTAATTGGATTTCATGCCAATATGATAATAGTATGTTTTTAATTTGTCTCTATGAATTCAGAAGTTAGATTAATGAGCACATTTTATGAACTGAAAAAGAAAGCCTTTCTTATTGACCATTAACCTTTACAAACCAGTTTCAAGGTAGCTCATTATACTTCCAAAGGCATAGTCTAACTTTTTTTTTAATTTATGAAACAATTTACTGGCACATTCAGGAATTTCAGGGACCATATACCCAAACACTGCAAACTCAGTCTTTAATGATTTCTACAACATTTTGAAGGTTCCTTGATCTTATGTGTAGAGATATTATTGACAATGATATAAATCATAATGTATTCACATCTTCTAGGTTGTGATTACATGTCTTTCTATATGTACTCCATATTGACCTGCTCAAAATATTGGGTATGTGTAATCACTTTAATGGATACCATCATAAAACATTTAATGTTCAACTGTTATATATTAATATTTCTGTATAAAGTGTTAACTTACTTTTCTACTCATGCATATGCTTAAAATGTATTTTTCTTCACTTATTATATAAATGTCACTCATGAAAATATGGTGCTAATTTCTTATATCAATGGTGCACCTTTCCAGTTTTATTTGGGCCTACTGCAAATATAATGTTCCTATAATCACTGCATTCTCTGGTCCATGACTTTAAGTCATCAATAACTATTGCTGTTTTCATTTTTTATTCAATTTTAACATAGTAGAACTCAAGTAAAATCAATAATTTTAAACTTTTACTATTTGACAAGGACTGTAGTTGAAAGATTTGTATTTAAATGTTGTTTCTAAAATGTATCCTCTGTCTGACTTTTGGCAAATCATTAATCTCTCTGGGGCTCAGGTTCCGCAATTCTAAATTGTTCTTCCTGATTTCTTTACTCCCTTTTACCTTTATCTCCACTATAAGGGCTTTCATGAGAACAAGTACTTTTTGTTTTCTTTTTGGTACAGACATGTGATTTCATATACCTAGTATGTGTTCAGAAGAGGATTTGAATATGAGTCTTTCTGGTTGACATTATCAATTTTTTTCTGCCTAACTGCCTTTTAAGATGTATACAATTGAAGAGAATTGATAGTGTGCAGAAACATAGATTTTAAAAAATGAAAATATATACATTAGAGAATTATATGCCCAGCAATGTGAAAGACTACGCATTTTCTCTGGAGAAGAAGGGGAAGGAGGAAGAAGAGTAAGAATAGGAGGAGGAGGAGAGGGAGAAGGAGAGGGAAAAGAAGAAGAAGAAGAACAAGAACAAGAAGAAGAACAAGAAAAAGAACAAGAAGAGCAAGAACAAGAAGAACAAGAAGAGGAAAGAAGAAAAAATATACAGCAGAAGCTAAGTAATTATGACTATTTCCACAATAAAAAAAAACAAGGTGGCCAGCCAGATAACTGTCTAATGAATTAGCAGGGAAGAATGCCCAAATTTAAGATTATCACTCAGCAGTTCTCTTCCACTAACTTCTAATCCTAGCAAAATACACAAAGGAAATATGGAATTCGAGCTTTGGCACCCATTCAAGCACTTCTCTCATAGAGGTATCTCTTTAGGCACTTATTGCCTCAGCTCTTCTTACAACAAACTGAGGTCATCAATTCTGTGTGAACTCCTTTTTTTTGAGCCAGCCAGAATTTCTGCTCAGGACTCCTGCTGAGAACTGCAAGGGGCAGGACCTGTGGAGAGCCAGAGCTGCTCAGAGCAAGCTGTGTGGACACTGATCAGTTGCTGTGAGTGAGGAGAGGAGGATCTTTGCCTGCGGTAGCCTGTCCTGTTTTGAAAGCTTGATAATGTGGATGTTTACAACATTAAATACATGTGACAACATCATAACTACTGTGATGGTTTGACTTTCTGGTCTGGGAACTCATTTTTATGGCATTTGAATAAATGTTCTAGCTATATTCCCCATGTAGAGAGCCTGTTACATTTTAATGATTAATAACCAAATGAGCATATTTATAAATAATGTAAACATTGTGAATACTGCATTGTTGATAAAGTAGCATGCTCAGCTACATTGGTATTGATGGAGAAGAGACTGGAATACAATTCTGTCTTCCCCAAAATTACGTGAAGCAGGGGCTGAGGCTAGCACAAAGTAAATTTTCCAATGTGGGAGGAGCCTGGGACAATTTTTAGGTCCATCCTCAGGGCTAAACCCATTATTAAAGGGAGAGATGTAAATAAGAGAATGACAATGGGATATGGAGGAAAGATTAAATCCTGTAAAGATCTCAAGAGGAAAAACATTAAAATAAAAACCTGGGAGGTGGAGCCAAGATGATGGAAAAGAAGCAGTAACTTTTCTAAGCTCCTCAAGAATTCTGTCACTAAACTTTAAAAAGTGAATTTGAGGGGGGCAGAGCCAAGATGGCGGCAGAGAAGCAGCAAAGCACCACAACTCCCACACAAACACGCTAAAAAACTCATAAAATGGGATGCTAAACAGATTTTCAAGCTCCAAAACTCTCCAAAAGACAGAAAGAACATCTGTTCCTACAGGCAGCGCAGCAGGCGGGGCTCTTCGCAGCAGTCTGGGACCCACGGCCAAAACCCCGGCTGGGTCAAGCCCTGGGGCATCGGACTGGGAACTGCAGCTATAGGAGACCTGATCGGCTGTGCTGGGGCACAATTACCACATCTATCAGGCAAGAAGAAAAAAAGGCTAAGAGAAAGGTCAATGGATTTTGCTAACTCAGGAGGAAAAGAGCGGGTCCAGCCAAACTGCTCCCAGGGCAAGGAGGCAGCGGGACGCGGCTGTAGCACCAGGAATGGCTGAGAGCAGCGGCTCTTCCACTGCCGCTGCAGATAGCAGGGAGGCTGACGCAATCCATCAGGGCCAAGGGCTCTTGCGTTGAGTGGCCTGGATCTGGATCATGGTCTTGAGTGGTGGTCCTGGGGTGCGCTTTCAGTGACCCAAGGCTGGGAGGTGGGGCTGCAGCACCCCACTAAGAGCTCTGGCAGCTGTGATGGCC
>CM053595.1:155621098-155637952 GCA_028646575.1 Pseudocheirus occidentalis
CTCCAGTGCAGCCGATCTGCTCTCCTATAGACGGGGCTCCCTGACCCATACCCCAGGGCGTGACCAGAGAGGGGTTTTGGCCGTGGCTCCCAGACTGCTGCGAAGGGCCCCACCTGCTGAGCTGCCTGTAGCAACAGATGTGCTTTCTGTCTTTTGGAGAGTTTTGGAGCTTGAAAATCTTTTTAGAGTCCCATTTTGTGAGTTTTTTAGTGTGTTTGTGTGGGAGCTGCGGTGTTTTACTGCTTCTACGTCGCCATCTTGGCTCCACCCCGTGAATATCTTAAAAATGTCTGTGAAACTGATTTTTTTTGGCAATATATAGGCTTGCTTTACCTCTGTTTCCTCATTTACAAAATTATCTACTCTCAGTTACTTCAATAATCACTTCCAGGCCTTAATATTTGTTGTGCCTTGCGAAATATACAAATGGCCAGACTGTAATCTCTGCATACCTTTTGAAAGTGAAGTCAAAAAGCACCGAGCAGACAAAGATATTAAGCAAAAACAACAACAAACAGCAACCCCTTATTTTCCACACTAGAGCACTTGTTCTGGCCAAACTGTTTGATCCCAGCTCTATGGGGAACTTTCTGAAGGAACAAAATAATATTAAAGATGTTTGTGCCTGTAGCTGACAAGGAAAGACATGGAAAGTCATTAAGCGTGTTGAGTTTAAGGGTAAGACAAGCAAGATCACTGATGTTTTTTGGTAGTTTAGTAACAACTAGAGCATGTGTGCAGACGTGTTGTGCTTTGGAAGAAATTGAGCCTCTTTAAGGGCTGACATTTAGTGATTTTTGTTTTAGTTATATCTTCCTTGAATTGCTCAGAGGACATGAGTGCTTCATAAATACAAACTTCATTAAACGTGAGGCTTTGGTCAGGGATTTGAAATAAAGGCTGACAGTGGCAAGCTTACATTGCCATTTCTGCATCTAACTCTTTGGAAATACTGGTGGAGGTTTTCAGATGTTTCTGCAAAGGACTAAACCAGACGTTATAGCTCTTTTGCTATTATTACTAAGGCCACAATGAAAGTATTAGCAATTCAGTCCCAATTGAAGACACGCTTTGTTCTGCTCTACCTCCTTACCATCTCCCTTACCCCAAGAAATATATGGATGACTGCTCTGAGCCACATTCCCAAATTGGTGAGCCCTTGTCCATGAATCCAATTAATTACTGAGGAGCCTGCCATGATGCTCCTTTAATGCTTGACCCAATTTAAGCTCTATTGCCTTCTATTTCCCTACCAGTTAGCAGCCTCACTATTCTACTTTCCAATATACCTTGACCTCCTGACACTACCTGAATGCAATCTGACTGATTAATGTGCTCATTAATCTATTTGGTACCCATCGTGGTCAAAGAAATTACTGTTTTATACATTAAGTAGTTCCATTAAGATTTAATAAGTGCCTACTATGTACACTGGGAGTAGGTAGAGGAATATAGAGGAATAAAGACAATATGGTCCTTTGACTTCAAAATACTTATAATCTACTAAGAATAATAGTTTATGTACACAGATAGATATAATGCAAATCACATTATTAAAAGTGCATAAAAAGGATACAGAAAGATCACGTGCCACAACAGATTTAGTGCTAAAGCACTTTCTTTTCTCCAGTTTTTGTGACACTACTCTTTTCTAGTTTTTCTTCTAGCTAACAGATTCTTCTTAATATACTTTTCTGGAATTTCACTAAAGTCATGCTTATTAAGCCCATGAGACTCTATCCTGAACCTTCTTCTTTCCTTCCACTATATTATTATGCTTGGTGATCTCATCAGCTACCATGGATTCAACCATCTCAATGGTCATGATTATCAAATATACTGATCCAGCCTTAAAATCTTTGATGTCATTTAGACTCAAACATCATTTGGAAACCTCAAACTAGAGGCCCAATAGACATTTAATCTCAACATGTCCAACACTGAACTCTTTCTCTCTAAATCTTACCCTTTTCCTTACTTCCCAATTACTACTGAGCCTATAACCACCCTCCCAGTCCCCTAGGTTTTCAACCTAGGTGTATTCCTCAATGCTTTATTCTTTCTTACCCTCATATCCAATCTATTGGTAAGGTCTTTTAATTTTACTTTTGCATTTTCTTTTATATATGCCACCTTCTCTGATATTGCTTCTCCTGCAGTATATGTACTCATCCTATTGTGCCTGGGATATTATAACAGCCTTCATATTTGTCTTCCTACCACAAGTCTCTCCCTACTCTCCCACCACTCAATTGCAAGTGATCTTCCTAAAAATAAATCTGACTATGTCACTCCTTCCTCTCCTGCTACTGCTCAATAAATTTCAGTTTTCCATATTTCCGCCAATACCAAATACAATATAGTCTTTATATCAACTATAGTTGCTTGTATGTTGTCTCCCTCATTTGTGTGAGCTCTTTGAGAATAGGAATAGTCATTGTGTGTGGTGTGTGTCCAGTTTAGCATAGGGCCTAGCACAAAGAAGGCACTTAATTGATCATTTTCCTGACTACACATTTTTATGTATGACAGGCAACACTACTTACTAAATAAAGAGATACTTTTGAGTAAGGAAGAAGACCTAGGCTCAAATTTTTGTGGCCTTGAGCAAGTTGATTCACTTCCAATGTTCCAGGGAACATTAAGAATATGAATTTTGCAGAAAGTGCTGAACTTCATTGGCACAGGAAGTTCATTACTAGGACCTCCTTACACTAATTAAATCATGATTTTGGTTAGATTTTTAAAAAATGTTCTATTATCACCATTTAAAAGATGGGGTGACTTAGAGTCCAGAATTAAGTCAGATAGCTAGCAAATGTCAGACATAATATTTTAAATAGGGTCATCCTGACTCCAAATCCATCATTCTAACCACTATTTCATGCTTTATTAAGGAATTCAGTCATGAAATATTTTCTACTTCTTGTATAGTGAGACTATCAGACATCCCAATTGCTGTTAAGTCTGAGGGTACGAGGTTGTGAAGGGTTTTGAATACTGAATAAGTTGAAATACCTAGGGGAAATCCTTAGTACTTTAAATAGACACTATGGAAGCCTTTTTGGAAGTCATCCTAAACTATCTTTTATCTTGTAACTTATCTTTTGATTTTGGAAAGATCTCATATACATGCTGGTCGCCTCCTACCAGTTTCTCCAAGTGGAAGGGTCCAGTCTGGTCTACTTCTATTGCTTTCCTACCTGATTAGTAACTGCTAATTTGACAAAATTCAATTATTTTATCCCAATGTTGGTTTATGTGGACAAATGGGCCTAGTCCCTTCCCTAAGTATCACCAACTTGGAAGGATGATTATAAAACGTTAGTGGAATAGGAAGACCTTTCCTATCCATTAATAAGCCTATGTGACCACATGCTGCTTTCACATCTGTGATACAAACTGAATCAGATAGAGCCCACTGACAGAGGAACTTGCCTAAAGAGGAGTTTGCTTAGGGGGAAGCTTGCTTATAGGAAGAATTTCATACCTTTTGGTACTAGGCTAATTAGACACTGAGTCAAGAGAATTGTAGTGCCTTCTGGCTCTGAACTTATTAGTTGGGAACTATATATACTGAAAGGCTGGTATTTTACTTTTGGGGATTTGCTCATGGGAAAGATATTTTGATTCCTGGCATAGAACTCTGAGAAGCTCTTTGTTAAGAGCCCCCCAACTACTCAGATGTTGGTGTTCTTCCAATCCCATGGTGTATGTATGTAATTGTATTATTCTGTTTAGACAGCTGGAGCCCTGTCTATTGGATTCTTTCTTAGATATTCACTTCTTTCTGATTATCTGCACTTATCTGGCTATTAATTAAAGTGAGATTATTCACTCCTTTAAAACTGTCTTTCCTTCAGAAAAGCAGATCAAAGAACCACTTGCAGTCCACCCTGTGTGCTAGGATGATTGCTACTATAGATCATAGAACCAATGATAATAGGTTCATTTTCGATAGGATGCCATCACACTTTTTAGAGGATGTCAGGAATGGAAATAGGGAAAGGGAAAACAGGATAAAATAATGACCAAGAAACCCAAACAACTAAGAAGACTCAGAAATAGAGAACAATCCTTCTTATTGAAAATATATTCATTCTTCAAAGTCACAAAGGACAAGGGGTTTTTGACTTGAGGTTTTTGTACTGAGATTTCTGTATTTGTATATGCTCAGTGTGTGTATAGGTAATAAAGGTTCAGATTCAAGTAACCTAAAGGATATTACAGGATGAAGAAGTATAAGGGTCTCTGCTATAGTAACATCTATAATCAATCCACCAAACACTAAACATTTACTAAGTTCCAGTTACATGCCAGGTACAGTGCTAAGGGCCTCACTTAAATCCAATTCCAAGGAAAGTAAAGGCATTACTGTCACGAGGTCTGCAAGCCAGTAGTCTAAGAGGAGGAGGGAAAGTATTCCAGGAATTAGTGACAGGCAGAGAGAACACATGGAACCAGAAATGAATTGTTTTGTTTGTAGAGTAGCCAGGATGCCAGCCTCAATGGATTCCAAGAGTGCAAGTTGAGGAGTGAGGCATAAGAAAATTATAAAAGTGGAAGAAGGCTAGGTTGTAAAGGGCTTTGAATGCCAAACAAAGCATTTTGTATTTTTACCTGGAGGTACTCAAGATCCAATGGAGTTTATTGAGTATATGTGTGTGGGAGGCTTGAGATGATGAAGGCCTGCACTAGAGTGGTGACGGTATCAGAGAGGGGAAGAGGGTATTTTGAAAAAGTAAAATCTGGGCATCTAAGTAGCAACATCAGATAGAGTGTCCAGTCTGAAGTTAGGAAGACTCACCTTACTGAATTCAAATCTAACCTCAAACATTTACTAGTTATGTGAACCTATGCAAGTCACTTTATGTCTCAATTTCCTCATTTATAATGAGGTGGGAAAGGAAATAGTGAATGAATCCAGTATCTCTGCCAAGAAAACCCTAAACGGGGTCAGGAAGAGTGGGATAGGACTGAAATTACTCAACAATAACAACAAAGGCCATATCAACAGATTAGCTAGGAAGTAAGGGGGTGTGGACAATATTAAGAGATCTGCAAGTGCTGGAAGGATGATGTTACCTTCTGTAGCAACAGATCAGATAGGATATAGTAGTCAGTATCAACATTTTTGCCCAATTACCACCTGATTTTACACATAAATACACACACACACAAAAACTTTCAAAGCTCAATCCTTCTTCAGAAGAACTTCATCTGATTGGCTTTATTCCTGCTCATTATGCTGCCTAGACAGGTTGGGAAAATAATGATTCATTCCTATTGTTAAGGTAGATGATGTAGAAAGTGAGGTCTCATTCATCAGAATTAAATGAACTAAGTCATGTACTCAAGATCTCATTTTAACATATCCCATCCCTCAGCATGTTGACCAATCAAAGTTGTTTGGCACCCCTTGGGAACACCTACTCTTCAAAGAGCATGTAACACCAAATTCCAAATCTAGCTAATTCTGAACTGCCTCCCATGGGGGATTAAGGGATGCCAGCTTTACCTTGTAACTCCCATGCAATGCATGTCAAGCCAGATTGAGTGAAACTAAACCATGGACACGTGCACCCTAATTTCATTTGTGTCTTTCTTAGAATATACTTTTTCAAATTGGGGTTTTTGGGGTTCTTGGGGTTCACTACATGTATATATATATATATGTGTGTGTGTATGCATGTGTATGCATGTGTATGTGTACATATACATATATGTATATGTCTACAATGTCTGAGAATTATACTATAGATTAACGGTACTTTTGATAGTAGTAGTAGTATGTTTCTTGAAAAATCAAGAGGTGAGCTCATATCCTATATAGAATACCTGTTTTTAGATACTGAGTCAGATATATCTAAAAGGAAAAATGTTGTCAAAGAAACCCTCAGGCAAGACTATAAACTTGATAAAACTACCTCCCATGTCTGCTATTCTCTCTAGCTATTTTGGAATGCCCATAGGTGTGTATTATTTAAGTCTTCTCTTCTTGGGAAAGCCCCCCAATCGCTGTACCTACTGCTGATCTAAATACAAAAGTGCCTGTCTCCCTCTCTATATACTCAGGTCAGATATGCCTTAAGTTAGATCCCTTAAATTTGGATATATCTGCTTGCTCATTTGAAACCTAGTTGTTGTAAGGAACAAATCTGATTAAAAAATTGTGGAATTTTAGAATACACAAGAGACTTAGAAGCTGTTCTGTCTTACTTTCCCCTCCTATTTCATGGGCAGATGAGGAAATGATGGCTAAGATGATTTGCCAAAAAATAGGTAATACCACACAATGGAAAGAACACTGCATTTAGAGTCTGAGGGCTTGGGCTCAAATATTAGATCTGATCTGCTACTTACTAGTTGAATGAACTTGGGCAAATTATGCAATTAACCAGCTGACTAGGGAGACTTTTAAAAATACAAATTTTCTTGATTTTCTTAAAAAATCTCACTGTAATTCCCGAATTACTGCCCTCAACTCTTCTGAAAACCTCCTCTTTTCCAATAAAGAAATTTAAGCATAACAAGCAGGGAATATGTACTTTATAACAATGTATACCTCATTCCACAATATAGATCTCCATCTTTCCCCTGAGAAGAAAACGTACTTCCCCAACTGTCTCCTACATGAATTTCAATGTCTTTCCATGTTTTCCTTCCATCCTTTCATGATCACTTTATTCAGTAATGCCTCAGTCAATGGACATAAACTTTGTTTTCAAGTTTTTGCTACTATAAAATGTGCTATTATAAGTATTTGTATTTGTAAAAAGATAAGGTTTTGGGGGAGAGATTTTTATAAGTGGGAGACACTCTGCCATCCCATAAATAAAAGTGACTAGGATGTCATGTTCTCTCCTAGTTCTTTCCTCCCCTTACCTGCCACAGGCAATGAAATTACTTTTATTAACCTTGTATACATTTTACATTTACTTATTTGCATACTTGATTCTCCTGATGGAATGTAAGTTCCTTAAAAAAGCAAAAGTACCATTCTAATTTGTGTCCGTACCATTAAAATCTAACAGTGCATGGCACATAGCGGGCTCTTCTTACAAAATGCTTGTTGAAGGATTGTCTAGACGAGGGCCAGTTCTGCCCTTGATATAATTTGGGGACAATGACAAAAGGAACAGTCCATATACAATTCCCATTGTAAATATTTTTTCCACATTTTTTCCTTATTTGCATATCTGAAGAGTATAATCAGTTATACCAAAATTAATAAACAAATCATATTATCATAGATGTAAGACTGGGAGAAACTTAAGAAATTATCAAGTTTAACTCTCTGATTTTGCATATGAAGAATTAGATTGCAGGGAAATTTTATATTTTGCCATATAAGTGGCAGAGCTTGGAATCAAATTTAGGATATGTGAATCCAAGCTGAGCACTCTTTCAACAGCATGATATTATTTCACATATAACAGTCTCTTGCTGGGTATCTGTACTGGATGCTGCTTTTGGGGTGGGGGAATTGCCCAATATAATGACACCCCTTTTGTATTATCAATATTCGTACACTGGGGTTAATGATATTTTTGTTATTGAGCCTGAAAATTGCGCTTAGTATACATGGGATTCAGTATATACTTTTAATTCTTCCAAGTAGTTGGAATACTGTCTTTCAATTAATTTTTATTAGTTGGTCAGGAATAGTGGACCACCCTTGTCACTTTGGGGAGGTTGGGAGAAATACTGATGCATTAACCAAAAATCAAAATATTGAATTATGTAAATTTGCCCTTTTACAACATTAACTCCATTGTTAGTCTTTACAAAAACAGAGTGGGGAAGGTTTCTGTGTTCCTGGGAAGCTTTCATAGTACATTGACAGCTCCCTGACCTTTACAAAGACAGAGATGTTAAGATGAGCTTGATTCATTTAGTCACTGGGGGTAATGGAGATTGATGGTTTCATGGTGATGTGTACTAAAGAAGGGAATAAACTGTGGGAAATGGAAAGTAAGATTAGATAAATACTGAAATTGTCTGTTTTATGTAAATGAATTTAAATGGCTGATGAAGTTGCAGATGATCTCCCTAGTCTCTTTTTGAAAGTTAATGATCAAGATTAGATAGCCTGTTGAAGTGCAAAAGAAAAAAACATATTAGTGAGGAAGAAAGAATTTAATTTTTAATTCCTACAGAAGAGAGGAATGGAATCCTTGAGGATCAACTGTGTTTTGAGCTATAATATAACAACCACAACAACAATGGCTGACATTTATATAATAATTTAAAGTTTGTGAAACAATTTAGCTCAATTAACTTATTTGATCCTGATGATGGTCCTATAAGTAGTGTAGATATTATAATTCCCACTTTAGAGATAAAAAGAAAAACCTGAGGTCTAAAGAAGCTTTGTGTTGTTAGATACCTCATGCTATTTATCCTCCCCCCACCAATTTTGTTTAGATATTTTGTCTTTATATTTATTTATAAATTTATATTTATTTCTATTTATTTATATGTTTCACCCTGCCTTCTCAAAGACGCGGATTATTTTTATCATTTTTGTATTTATAAACCCACTACCTAGCATGACTCCTGATATACAATCTAACTTCATAAATATTAATTGAATCATAAAGAATTCAATTAATTAACTTGCCCATCACCACAAAACTAATGAGCAGTCAGAAGTAGGATTCTTTCTTAGTACTTTGATTTATTTAAATTTTGTGATAACAATAATCCAAAGAGCAATAATCAGTAATCGAATTGTCCAAGGAAACAAAGAACACACAAGACACTAAAAACAGCTGGCTTTTTCTTTTTGAGGGGATGCTCTTAGAGAATTAAAGGCAAGCAAAGAGGAGGGTGGGAAAAGGATGGGTCTGGGTGGAATTAGCACCACTGAGCAGTAAAGTCTGGCAAGTTTTTATTGGGTTCTTATCTGGGTCAAATAGTTAAGCAGAATCAGACACTGGGTGCAGAGAGGGAGAGGCCTGGACATGGAAACCTTCAGTTAGGGAGATTTGGATTCAAATCTTGCCTTACATAACATTTTCTTTTTTCCCTCTTTTTTAGTAATTAAATAATTTTTTTTTGGTTTTCTACAATCACTTAATCCATAAGTTTTAAATTTTCTCCCTCTCTCTCCCACCTCCATTCCCAAGACAGCTTGCAATCTGATATGGGCTCCACACATACACTTCTATTAAACATATTTTCACACTATTCATGTTGCACAGCAGAATTATAATGAGTGGGCAAAACCATGAGAAGGAAAAAAAAACAAAATAAAAAGAAAGGAAATAATTTGCTTCATTCTGCATTCTAACTACATAATTCTTTCTCTGGATGTGACTGAAATTTTCCATCATGTGTTCTTTGAAATTGTTTTAAGTCCTTGTGTTGAGGATTGTGGTGGTGAGGGTGCTCAAGACCCCAAAATAACAACATACTTTGTCCTGCTGAATGAATTAGACTCAAGCCTTCTCTCAGTCAAAGTAAAGCAAAATTTATTAAAGATTCACCATAATGGGTAGGCTCGTAAGTATCCAGCATTTGTGATGCTTATATGGGACA
Organism: Pseudocheirus occidentalis; assembly: GCA_028646575.1. Taxonomy (NCBI): domain Eukaryota; kingdom Metazoa; phylum Chordata; class Mammalia; order Diprotodontia; family Pseudocheiridae; genus Pseudocheirus; species Pseudocheirus occidentalis. The sequence continues at coordinate 155,630,642 of CM053595.1, forward strand.
AGCTGGCCAGAGTAATCTGACAGAGTGAGTCTGTGCCAGATTAATCTCAGCACCTTCATGGAGGCAAGATGGTTCTTGTATACAGAAAGACTGAGGGAGGGATCTAAGGGATGGTCTAGAGGAGGGGCTTGGTGAGGTTGCTGAGGAGAAGTCTAAGGAGGATCTTTGACAGAACAAAAGTTAGACTCCAGGATGGGATTAAGGGTGGGAAATTGTTGAAGGTTAGCTCCAGATGACATTGGAGGGCTCAACTAGTTTAAGGGTAACAAATTTGGGGTTAGATATTTTGATAGGATCAAGGGTGGGAGGTAGCTGGACAATGGAGGGCTAGGCTAGGTTACAAGTAACAGATTTGGGCCTAGAAATAATAAAAGGCTTATAGCCTCAGGCAAATGCCTCATCAAGTGGTAAGATTCAATCAGAATTCAAGGGGTTTCCTATAGACTGTATCCCATCACTTGCATTACTGAGAAGGGTTAAGTCTATCAAAATCATTGTAAGCTGTGGATATTACTGTGCACAATGTTCTCCTGGTTCTATTGTCCTCACTTGGCATCAGCTCATATAAGTCTTTCAAGGTTTCTCTGAAGTCTGCCTGTTTATCATTTCTCAAAACATAATAGTATTCCATTACATTCATATACCATAACTTGTTTATCCATTCCCCAATTGACAGTCATCCCTTGGATTTCCAGTTCTTTGCCACAATAAAAAGAGCTGCTAAAAATATTTTTTGTATGTGTGTGTCTTTTTCCTATTTTTATGATCTCTTTGGGAGACAGCCCTAGAAGTGGTATTATGGGTCAAAGTGTATGAAAATTTTTACAGCCCTTTGCCCTTCATTCCAAATTACTCTCCAGAATGAACGGATCAGCTCACAGCTCCACCAACAATGAATTAGTGTTCCAACATTATCACATCCTCTCCAACATTTATGTTTTTCTGTTTTTCCATATTAGACAATCTGAAAGAAGTGATGTAATAACTCAGAGGTGTTTTGACTTGCATCTATCTAATCAACAGTGATTTAGAACGTTTTTCCATATGACTATAGTTAACTTTAATTTCTTCCTCTGAAAACTGCCTATTTATATCCTTTGACCACATGGGGAAAAATTTGTGTTCTTATGAATATGAATCACTTCTCTATATATTTTAGAAATGAGGCCTTTCTTAGAGTCATTCATTATAAAAACTGTTTCCCAGTTTTCTACCTCCCTCCTAATCTTGGTTGCATTGGCTTTGTGCAAAAACTTTCCAATTTAATGCCATCAAAATGATCCATTTTGCATTTCCTCATAAATTGTTTCATCATAAAATCCTTCATCCTCCATAAATCTGACAGATAAATAATTCCTTGGTCCCCTAATTTGTTTATGGTATCAGCCTTTATATGTAGATCACATACTCATTTGGATTTTATTCTGGTATATGATGTCAGACTTTGGTCTATGCCCAGTTTCTGCTGTACTATTTTCTAGTTTTCCCAGCAATTTTGTTAAACAGTGAATTCTTCCCCAGAAGCTGGGATCTTTGACTTTACCAAATAGAAGATTGACTGTCATTGAGTACTGTGTCTTGGGTACTTAAATATTCCACTGATCTACCCTTTTATTTCTTAGCCAGAATCAAGTGGTTTTGATGATTGCTGCTTTATAATACAATTTAACATCTGGTTTGGCTAGGCCACTTTCCCAAGCATTTTTTTTATTAATTCCCTTGGTATTCTGGACCCTTTGTTCTTCCAGATGAATGCTGATATTATTTTTTTCTACTTCTAAAATATAATTTTTAGTTGTTTGATTGGTATGGCAATCAATAAGTAAATTAATTTAGGTAGAATTATAATTTTTATTATATTAGCTGGGCCTTACCATGAGCAATTGATGTTTTTCCAATTATTTAGATCTGACTTTATTCATGTGAAAAGTGTTTTGTAATTATGTTCATGTACTTCCTGTATTTGTTTTCTCAGGTAGATTCCCCAATACAGTATACTGTCTACAGTAACTGTAAATGGAATTTAACTTTCTATTTCTTGCTGTTGTGATTTGTTAGTAATATGTACAAATGCAGATGATTTATGTGGGTTTATTTTATATCCTGAAACTTTTCCAAAGTTGTTTTTTATTTCAAGTAGTTTTTTATTTGATTTTCTAGGATTCTCTAAGTATATCACCATATCATTCCTGCATTCCTGGTATAAATCCTACCTCATCAAAGTATATTATTCTCATGATAAGTTGCTGTAATCTTTTTTCCAATATTTTATTTAAACTTTTTCCATCTTTATTCGTTAGGGGAATTGATCAATATTTTCTTTCTCTGTTTTGACTCTTCTCAGTCTAGGTATCAATACCATATTTTTATCTTAAAAAGAATTTGGTAGGACTCCTTTTCCCCCATTTTTCCTAAATAGTTTTTATAGTGTTGAGATTAATTGTTTTTCAAAAGTTTCATAAAATTTGCTTGCAAATTCACCTGGCCCTGGAGATTTTTTCCTTAGGAGTTCATTGATGGTTTTTTCAATTTCTTTTTCTGAGATGGGCTTAAGTATTTTACTTGCTCTTCTGTTAATCTGGGCAATTTATATGTTTGCAAATATTTATTCATTTCCCTAAGACTTTCCATTTTATGGGCATACAATTAGGAAAAGCAATTCCTAATTATTGTTTTAATTTCTTCTTTATTTGAGGTGAATTCACCCTTTTCAATTTTGATACTAGCAATATTGTATTCTTATTTCATTTGAAAATAAATTATCTAGAAATTTATCAATTTAATTTTCTCTTTTCATAAAGGTAGCTCTTAATTTTATTTATTATTATAATATAATAATTATATTATTATATACTTAGTATAATTAATACTAAATTAATTATTACAATATTAATTGCTGTTTATTAATCTCTCCTTTGGTTGTCAGTACTTCTACCTTGATATTTAATTAGGGATTTTCAATTTGTTCCTTTTTCTAGCTTTTTCAGTTGTATGCCTAATTCATTGATCTCTTCTTTCTATATTTTGCTCATGTAAACATTCAGAGATATAAAATTTCCCTTCAGGTCTTCTTTTGCTGCATTCCATAAGTTTTGGTATGTTTTCTCATTCTTGTCATTCTCTTGAATGAAGTTATTTATTACTTCTATGATTTTTTACCTGGCTCACTCCTTCTTTAACATTAAATTATTTAGTTTCCAATTAACTAATTTTTTAGCCTATCTTTCCATGGGCTTTTGTTACGTATAATTTTTATTCCATCATGATCTAAAAAAGTATTCATTTACTATTTCTACCTTCCTGCAGTGAACTGTGAGGTTTTTATGCTGTAGAACATGGTCAATTTTTGTGTATCTGCCATTAACCACTGATTTTCTCCAGAAGTCTATCATATGTGTCTTTTTTAAAAAAAAATCTGTTCTCCTCCTTAACTTCTTTCTTGTTTAATTTAACATTAATTTTAGCAAGTTCAGAGAGGTCCCCCACTAGTAGAATTCTGTTATCAGTTCCTTACTGCAACTCCCTCAATTTCTCCTCTAAGAATTTAGATGTTGCACCACTTAGTGAATATATGCTTAGTAATGACATTACTTCATTGTCTCTGATGCCTTTTAGTAAGATATAATTTCCTTCCTTATCTATTTCAATTAGATTTTTTTTTTCATTTTGCTTTGTCTGAGATTAGGATTGCTACCCCGTTTTGTTTTGTTTTTTTTTAATTCAGCTGGAGCATAGTATATTCTACTCCAGCAGTCCACCTTACCCTGTGCATATCCCCCAATTTCAAATGTAGTTTTTGTAAATAACATATTGTGGGATTATGATTTTATTTTATTTTGCTTTTCAAAAGTGGGAAAGTAGGGCAATTGTGGTTAAGTGACTTGCCCAGGGTCACCTGGCTAATTTTTATGTTAAGTGTCTGAGGCCAGATTTGAACTCAGGTCCTCCTAACCTATTCACTTTACCAGTTAGCTGCCCCTCGGGGTTATGTTTTTTAATCCACTTTGTTTCATGGGAGAGTTTATCCTATTCACCTTCATAGTTAAGATCACTATCTGTATCTTTCTCTCTATCATATCTCTCTCCCTTTATGTTTTTATTTCTCCCTTCCCCTCCTCAAAAGAATTTTGCTTCTGACCACTGCCTCCTTCAATCTTCTCTCCTTTCTATAGGGCCACTTCCTTTTCTTTACCTTTTCTCTTACTACTTCTTCCCTCCCTTTTACCTACTCCTCCCTTTTCTTTCTCGTTTCCCCTCCTACTGCCTTTAGGGCAAGTACAATTCCCATACTTAAGTCAGTATGTTATTCACTCCTTGAACCAAAACCAATGAGAGCAAAGACCAAAAAATGCTCATCTCCATTCTCTCTACTCTATTATGTGTTTGTGCCTCTTCATGTGATATAATTTACACTTTTCTACCTCCTCCTTTCCACTTCTCCTGTTGCTATACATTTGTACCTCTTACTTAGGGCTCTTATCATCACATCAGTTAACTTATACCCACACCCTCTATACATATCATTTTTAAATGTCATAATAAATACACAGTTCTCAAAATTAACAAGAGTTATCCTCCCATATAGGGATGTAAACCATTTTCTCTTATTGCATAACAATAATTTTTTTTCCTGCTTACCTTTTTATGGCTCTCTTGAGTCTTAAATTTGAAGATCAAAGATCAAATTTTTCATTGAGCTCAGGCCTTTTCATCAGAAACGTCTGGAAGTCCCTTATTTCATTGAATATCCATTTCCTTGCCTGTAAATTTATGTTCAGTTTTGCTGGATAGTTGATCCTTTGCTGTAGTCCAAGCTCCTTAACCTTACCTTAACCTATCATATTCCAGTCCCTCTGATCTTTCAGTGTAGAAGCTGGAAGGTTCTGTGTGATTCTGACTGTAGTTCCATGATATTTGAATTGTTTCTTTCTGGCTGCTTGCCATATTTTCTCCTTGACCTAAAAAATCTGGAATTTTGCTATAATATTACTTGGAGTTTTAATTTGGAATCTCTTTCAAGAGTTGATTGGTGGTTTCTTTTGTTGGCTATTTTATCCTCTGGTTCTAGGACCTCAGGGCAATTTTCTTTGATTATTTCTTGAAAGATATTACCCAGGCCTCAACTTTTTTCATCATGGTTTTCTGGTAGACCAATAATTCTTTTTTTTTTTTTGCTTTTTGGAGGGCAGTTGGGGTTAAGTGACTTTCCCAAGGTCACACGGCTAGATTTTTTTGTGTTAAGTGTCTGAGGCAGGATTTGAACTCAGGTACTTCTGACTCCAGGGCCGGTGCTCTACTCACTGCGTCACCTAGCTGCCCCGTAGACCAATAATTCTTAGATTATCTGTCCTGGATCTATTTTCCAGGTCAGTTCTTTTTCTAATGAGATATTTTGCATTTTCTTCTATTTTTCATTCTTTAGATTTTGTTTGACTGATTTCTGGTGCTTCATAGTATCATTAGCTTCTACTTGTTTAATTCTAATATTTAATAATTTTTTTTCTTCATTGAGTTCTTTTTAACCTCCCTTTCTATTTGTCCAATTTTTCCTTTTAAGGATTTAATTTCTCCAGTTAAGTTTATCCATCTGGCCAATTGTACTTTTTAAGGAGTGTTCATTTCAATGATTTTTTTTTCAATTTTTCCAATTGTACTTTTAAAATAATTGATCAATTTCACTTCTACTTCTCTAATTTGAGCTCTTCCAAGTATGCTTCTTGTGTTTGAGGGCAGCTCATATTGCTTTTTGAGGTTTCAGATGTGGGTCGAGTGTCAATGCTGTCCTCTTCTGAATGTGTATTTTTATCTTCCCTTTCTCTATAGAAGAATTCTATGGTCTTTGCTTTTCCAATTTGTTTTTTCCCATTGTGATTGTCCATTTCCTGACTTTTAAAGTGTATTTCTCCTTCTGTGACACAGGGGCCTCTGATGCATGCTTCATGGCTTTGTATGTTGTGGTCTCTGGTTCTGTCAATTAGAAGCTACAAAATTCTTCAGTTCAGCTGGTGCTGAATTGGAGCTAGCTGGTGTGTGCTGAAGCCAAGACCAAAGCTGAGTCCAAGTCTTTCTGTGTTTCTCTAGGGTTACACTGAAGCTCACAGCATGAGGTATTGGGAAAAGGTGGTCTGGCAACTTCAGATCTCCACCTCCCCAGTCCTGGACTAGAAGTTAGGGAGGCTCAGTTACTGGTAGATGGCACCACGCTGATGTCTGCTGATTCCCCTGGCTGTGCAAAGGAACACCTGGGATCCTGGTGTTGATGCGTTTTGGCTCCAATCCCCTGGGGTTTAAGATTTCCTGCTGGTCTGCTGAGGTGGGGCTTGCTGGAAAACATCCCTTCCTGCAGTGGTCTCTCTCAGCCACAACAAGAGGGACTCTTCCCATCAATCTCACTAGCTTTTCAAGGTAAAAGACAGCTCTATACCTTCTGCTTGTTTCACTATTTCAAGATTTTTCCTGTTTTCAATATTTGCAATATTCTCTGTTTTTTTCACACCAGGTAGGGGAGGGAACAGAGAAGGGGAAAGGCACTTAGAGTTTGCTCTGTCATCTTGGCTCCCGAAAGTTCAAATAGGTTACTTTCACACATCTAGTCTGCTGCAGGCATGTACTTATCTCTCACCCAGCCCTGACAGATCCCTGCTCTGTGACGAGAGGTTTGGGAATCACCACTGCTGTGGGTGATTCAGTTTGTTAGGGATTGTACCTGCTGCACTATGCTTGGGTCTGTATAGGTGTAACATATGTGCTTTCCCTAATATTTTCTATACGACACTCTCCCACTTTTTATCTGCTGGGTTTTTGCAGTGAACTTGTGAATTTAGAACTCCCCAAACATAGTTATATCTCTTTGCAAAGGAAATGCAATGTGCAAAAATTGCACTTTGTGGTAATAGTACAATGGGAGGTAACATGAGGTTGCTTTAATCTTTAACTGCATTAGAAGATTGTAGAGATACTCTTAGTTCACTCTCCCAAAATATGACTGACTGTTTCAACTAGGGTATCACTGAAGGACTGAAGTGATTTTTTTCTATACTATAATTGTCTTATACATACTGTTAGAATCACATGTTTAGTCCTCCAGTTGCATTTAAACAGTTAGACACTGGATCAATCTTCCTCTCACCTACAATGGGCTAGATCTTGAAATTCATTCTACAGAGCTTTGATTCTGGGCTAGCTAGCTACAAAATCTGACATGAATTCCAGCTTCTTAAACTGTAGTGATTTGTCATTCCAGCCTTTTGAAGCTCACAAGTTTAGAACCATCTCTAACCTCTATCTCTCCCTAAAAACAGAAATATCAAA
>CM053595.1:155638452-155664561 GCA_028646575.1 Pseudocheirus occidentalis
ATTGGCATGTAAATAATTCAAATTTGACAAGTTCCTCATGACTTCTTTCCCATGTTTACCTTCTCATGCTTTTTGTGTTTCTGATCCTGGTTTGCTGGATTTGAAGATCCCCTCAGGTGCTTTAGATCTTCTCTGAAGTAGACTCACCTTATAGCTTGGGAGACTCGACTTCTCCTGGCCACCCTGGAGCCTGGCCTGGCCGTGGCTGTGGTATTGGGCTGGGCTGGTCTCAGCTCCTGGCCTGCTGGCCTGCTGGATAAACCCCTCCTGCTGAGCTCCCCCTCTCCAGTCCCTGTTTTTCACACCTTGGTAGATGTGGAGGTGCTGGAAGCTGTAGATCTTCTTTCCTGTAGACTTGCTGCTGCACTGCTCAGCTTGTCTCAGCGTGGCTCCTTCCCACCACCCCAGGCCTGGTGGCAGTCTTGGCTTCAGCCTGGGCTGGCATCGGCTCCCAGCCCGCTGGGCTGAGCCCCTGCTGCCAAAATGCCTTCTTCAAGAGATGTGTTTTATGTATTTTTGTGAGTCTGAGAGTCCTAGACTTTGTCTGGGGTCATATTTTATGGGTGTTTAGGGTGATTGTGTAGGAGCTACAGAGCCTTGCTGCTTCTACACCACCATTTTCCTTATGATCCTTTTCCATGTTTACATTCTTATGCTTCTTGTATTTGAGTGTCAAATTTTCTTTTCAATTAAGTTTTTTTTTCACTAAGAATATTTGAAAGTCCTCCAGCTCACTGAATGACCATATTTTCCCCTGGAACATTATACTCAATTTTGCTGGGTAGGTGATTCTTGATTTTAATCCTAGCTCCCTTGATCTCTGGAATATCATATTCTAGGCCCTTAGATCCCTCCATGTAGAAGCTGCCAGATCCTGGGTTATCCTAATTGTGTTTACACAGTATTCAAATTGCTTCCTCTTGGCAGCCTGTAATATTTCCTCCTTGATCTGGGGACTTCGGAACCTGGTTATAATATTCCTACGAGTTTTCTTTTGGGGATCTTTTTCAAGAGATGATTGGTGAATTCTTTCAAGTTCTATTTTGCCTTCTGGTTCTTTAATATCTGGGCAATTTTGCTTGAGAATTTCTTGGAGGATACTTTCTAAGTTCTTTTTTTGATCCTGGCTTTCAGGTAATCCAATAATGTTTAAATTGTTTCTCCTGTATCTTTTTTCCAGGTCAGCATTTTTTCAAGGAGATATTTCACATTGTTTTCTATTTTTTCATTTCTTTGGATCTGTTTTACTGTATCTTGGTTTCTCATAAAGCCATTTGCTTCCATTTGCTCCACTCTAATTCTGAAGGAATTGTTCTCTTCAGAAAGCTTTGGAATTCTTTTTCCGTCTGGCAAATTAGACTTTTAAAGGCATTTTTCTCCTCATTGGGTTTTTGGGCCTCTTTTGACATTTGAGTTAATCTGTTTTTAAGGTGTTATTTTATTCAGTCAGGTTGTTGACTCTTTTCATGATTTTCTTGCATCATTCTCATTTCTCTTCCCAATTTTTCCTCCACTTCTCTTATTTGGTTTTCAAAATCCTTCTTAAGCTGATCTATGGCTTCTAGACCATCTTCATATTTCTTGGAAGTTTTTGGTGTGGGAATTCTGACTGTGTTGTCTTCCTCCCATTCCATGCTTTGATTCTTTTTGTCCCCCCAAAAGATTCTAGAGTTTGGTTACTGTTCTTACTTTGCTTCCTTTTCCTGCTCATGTTGCCAGTGAATTACTTGTCTTTTTAGCTCTGAGGAACTCTTCTTCCAGGGGGGAAAGCACTGTCCCAAATTGTTGGGGTTTTTGCAGCTGCCAGAGATTTTAGCAGGCTGTTAAAGCCACCACCAGCTTTGGTTCAGTGAAAATACACCCCAGGACCACCACCCAAGACCACAATCTGGATCCAGGCCACTCAACGCAAGAGCACTTGGCCTCTGGATGATTGTTTGGCCCCACTCCGGTTTGCAGTACAGGAGCTCTGAAGAATCCAGGTCAAGCCACTTCCTTGCCCTGGAGATAGTTTGGCCAGACTGCTTTTCTCCCTAAAATTTAGCTGAGTTCCACTGACCTTTCACTTAGTCCTCATTTCTTTTGGCTTCATAAATCTCAAAACTGCCACAGATGCCACTGATCCACTCTTCTAAAGGCTCCAGCTGCACCTTGTCCTACTGGTCCTGCTCACCCCTGGGGACAATGCACAGTTTTGGGGCTTGGCTGGTTTCAGCTCCCAGTGCTGTGATAAGCCCCACCTACTGAGCTGCCTTGAGAGGGAGGTGTATTTTTGTGAGTTTTGGAGTCCTAAAACTTGTTGAGAGTCATAGTTTATGAGTGTTTGAGGTGGTCATGTGACAGCTGAAGAGTTGTCTTGCTTCTATGCCACCATCTTGGCTCCGCCCCCCTCTTTCTTAATTTTTGTTGCTTTTCTTCGTGATTGTCTCCAATTTCTTCCATATTTATCCTGTTTACATCTAGTTGTTTTTATATTGTTCCTTCAAGTAGATTGTGAGCTACTTAAAAGCATGAACTTTTTCCCCCTCTTTGAATCCCTAATGTTTAGCTTACTGCCTGGCCCATAATAGGCATTTAATAAATATTTTTGAATTCATTTGTTTTTCCATATCATATACTTATAATAAAAAGAATACTGAGTAAGGTGGCAGAAGACTTAAGTTAAAATCATTTTTATACACCCAGCCCCAGTTTTTGATTAATGAACTGAACACCAATTGAAAATTCATTTGTTTTAAAAATGAGAGGATTAGAGTAGATAACTGCCAAGGATTTTTGTGTGGGGTTTTTTCGTTTGTTTTTTCCCTTCCCTTCCCCCACCTTTAACAATCTAATTTCTTTATGAATCATATTTATTCAATGGACTCAAATTTGGAGTGGATTTATTCATTCATTCATTCTTTCATTAATTTTTGTGATTCTACCAGTGTTCCTACCTTTTACTTCCTGCTCTGGATTCAGTAATTACATTAATGCAGTATCAGCTCACCTATGCTGTGACTCACCTGCCACTTCTTTTTCTTGGTAACTACTCCCATAAGTGCATGTCTCCCTAGTATTCAGATATACAGTTCTTCAGGAGAACTTTTATTTTTATATTTGTAAACACCCCGCTAGGGTAGATATCTAATACTGTAGGGCCATAACATCCCCCCCCCCCTTTCTTTCTTCATATTGTTTCTCTCTGGGTGTAGAATGTCTACTGGAATAGCCTCTATGCCAGGACAGCAAGGCAGCACAAAGGATAGAGTGCACACTTGGAATCATGAAGACTTTTTAAGTTCAAATCCGGCCTCAGACATTTACTAACTGTGTGACCCTAGAGCAAATCACTTAACCCTGTTTACCTCAGTTTTCCCACATGTAAAATGAGCTGGAGAAGAAAATGGCTAATCACTTTAGGATCTTTTCCAGGAAAACCCCAAATGGGATCACAAAGAGTCAGATATAAGTGAAACTATTGAAAAGCAGTAACAAAAAAATCTCTCATTTGACTTGGTGCCTACTCCTAGGCTTCCAATTACCATAGCTAATTTTCTCATGAATCCTGGTTGTCTTTCTTATATGTTGGGATGGATTACACTCCTTGAAGTTTTTTTTTTCCTTTTCTGTGTGTGTGTGTGTGTGTGTGTGTATCTTCATTTGTCTCTTTTGGTTTCTGTCTCTGTCACTGTCATCTCTATTAACATTCTTAGCATATGATAAGTACTTAATAAATAAATGCTTTTTCCCGCACCCATATAAACCAACTCAAATCCTTTTGATTCTCAGAGCTTCACTACATTGGTAAGAAAAAAAAGCCACATATTGTGAATGGGAAAAAAAAGGAGAGGAGATACTCACATAGATGAAATCCTAGAGGAAATATTGCCTTTTCCCTTTCCTAATGGTGCACATCATGAGCTTTTTTTCCACAATCTGGAGCTGAAGACTATAATAGTCCCCACTGAGTAAAATATCCACTTGGAACATATATCAGTGGGTGCAAACCTGAGGAACAGAGACATTTGGCACTCACAGTTCATAGCCTGCAATAACATCAACAGGGCTTTTGCAAAAGAAGAACAATAACAAAAACAAAAACAAAATGCTCTTTTCATCTCTAGCAGAATTATTTAGAAAATGGAGCTGGACTCCAAAGGGAGGTCGTTATAACGTGAACAACAAATGACTGGTGTTCTGTAGGGCCTTTTGCTATTCTCTCTTTTTTCCCATGTTGTTATAAAGGTGCCTCTGCACTCGTATTATAGAAAGGTACCCAGAGTTAGGGAAATGAAGGATGCTACAAATTGGAAAATCAATGGGTATATATGCATATGTTCTCAAAACCTTCAATTTCCTGAACCATCTACCTCCACTGACTCTTCTCTATTGCACATGGCATATTTATTTCTTTGGATCAGCTCTTTTGTTTTCAGAAGTAACTTTATGGAATTCTGCTATTGCATACAGCAAATAAAAAAAAGTGGAGTAAACCATAACCAGATTGAATGGCTGCTAGCAGAAAAAAATGGGATGATTTTGTTTAAAGTGTCCCTAAACTTTTCCTGCAATAATGGTGATTTTTGAAATTATTGTCTGATGTACCTGATATGGAGTCATTTAGGCTAAGTTTCCCTAATTACCATATAAATATAAGCAATAAGAGGCACCCTGTACTTTTCCACTGCCTTGACTCATTCTGACCCAGTGACAAAGACTTAAATGATCATGACTTCTTATTGGATGAGATTCCAAAATGCCATATCCATTTGGTCTTTTCTTGGGTTCTCCTATTACAAATATAAACCCTTAAACAATTTCTGGTCTCTACGTGGAAATTCCCCTTTACTTGGCATTAGCAATTGTCACTGAGAATTATCATCCCAAAATTATCATTGATTTCCTGTTCTCAACTAAGCCCATTTTTAAGGAATAAAAATGTCCTCCTCATAATGTATTCTAAGTATGTTCTCCCTTCTCCATCTTGGCTACAATACACATTTACCTCCCTTGATTAAGTGATTTTGTTTGCCTCTGTGGGCCTCAAAGTCCATCTCTATTGTGATATAGTGTATATTTGTTGTTGTTGTTTTTGCCTTTGTGCTGAAATGAATAATAATAAATGTCATGCTTATAGTAACTTCCCAAATACCAATTCCTTATAAGTTCTTGAATTTGTTTCTTTGTTCTAATTCAAGCCATGAGGCCAAATATAGCATTTCTTATCTTAAATATCTATCTAAGGCTTGTAAAAATGTGGAAAATATCCAAAAATTCATGTTTTTGTATGAAGTTTATAATCCAAATGAGATTATCATGAGGGGCTACCATATTTTAGAGTAGCACTTGATTTCTGATAGTAACTAAGGTCCTGAAGGAATGAGAAGTCCCATGAAAGGTCTACTTTGAGGAAAAGCAAAAGAGGAGGAAAATGCAGATAATTGGGCATTACTTAGACAACTAGACCAGGATAACTACCCTACCCCTGCAGGGTACTATGGTGGAAAAGAAGGTGCACAAAAATAAACACTGAAATCCACAGGAGGTAGGTGAAGCAAATGGGGGAAATGCATCTCTTTGACATTTTTGCCTGAAAGTGGGTCCAAGGCCAACAATATTCACATAAAATACAATTATTTCCCATGATTTGTGAAATATGAAAAATTATAAATATTCCTAATTGTACCATGTATCCATATCTTTATCATCATGTTTACCAAATGGACCTTCCACAATTGATATTTTGCAAAACTATTTTGTGAACAAAAACTTCCAACATCCTACAACATTATTTTTTCCATCCAAAAACTAATACACAATTGAGCATCATGAAATTCAATTATATGGACAGCTAGGTGATGTAGTGAATAGTATGACAGCTCTGTAGTCAGGAGGACCTGGGGTCAAAGCTGACTTCAGACACTTGACATTTACTAGCTGTGTGACTTTAGGCAAGTCACTTAACTCCACTTGCCTTACCTTCCCCCCTCGAAAAAATCAATTATAGTACTTGATCAAAAATCAATTACAATAATAATATAAAACAAAATGTGTGTACTATGGTCATCAGGGGTAAGGTTTTTGTTTTTCTTCAGATTTGTTATTACCTTTGGCCCATTCCTTGGTGTTTCCCTCTTAGCTGTTTATTTTTTTAACTTTGATGTAATAAATTTTATTTGTTTTCTTGTTTACCTCATTCATTTTCAAGAGATTTTTGAATTACAAATTTTCTCCCAGTCTTTCCCCTACCTCAACCCCAAAACAGTGCTCCCACTGTAGAGCCCCTCCCCTGGTCTGCTCTCTAACTTTCTGGTAGGGCAGGGAGAGTCTCCCTGTCCCGGCCCCTGTATATCTTAATTCCTAGTTGCAGGTCTTGCAGAGCTTTAAATTCTAGCTTCTTTCAGTTCCTCCCTTGTCACCCACCCCCGCTGGAAGGAAAACCAGTTCTATAGAGGCTGTGTAGGTGTGATTATACAGGACATTTTCATAGTGGACATATTGTGACAGTGATCATATGTCCCTCCTTCCTATTTCTCCCCCCTTGTTCTGTTTTCTACCCTGTCCCTGTCTCTTTATTGAAGTGTGAGCATCCAGCAACCCTCCCCCAGACCCTGCCCTCCACTCTGACATCCCACTTTTCATCCCCACACCCCCTACTCTCTTGTGTGGCATGATGCCCATTTTAGAGTTTATGACATTTCTTCCTTAAACCTGATTCAATGAGAGTAGATGAAAGTAAAGTTGTAACAGTTATCTCTTGCCTCTTCAATATGGGATGATTAACCCCATTTTGTCTCTCCCTGTCTCCTCTCATTCTAGTCCTCTCCCACCTCAGAATTTGCCTTTTAAAGTATCATCCGTTTGTATTCAATTGATCCTATGCCCTCTATAAATCCATATATAAACATGCTCAAATATGTATTCATTTGCATATATAGCCTCCTATATAAACATATGTGTAAGTATACATATATATCCATAGATTGTTGACTCTCTTTTCATGGTTTTCTTGCATCATTGTCATTTCTCTTCCCAATTTTTCCTCCACTCCTCTTATTTGTTTTTCAAAGTCCTTTTTCAGATTATCTATAGCTACTAGGCATTCTTCAAGTGTCTTGGAAGCATTTGGTGTGGGAGTTCTGACTGTATTGTCTTCCCCCCGTTCCATGCTTTGATCCTTTTTGTCCACAAAAAAGGATTCTAGAGTTTTATTGCTGTTCTTATTTTGCTTCCTTTTCCTCATGTTGGCCAGTCAATGAATTGGTTGTTGTTGTTGTTGGTTTTTTTTTTAGCTTTGTGAAACTCTGCTTCCAGGGGGGAAATCTCTGTTCCAAATCACTGGGGTTTTCCCAGATGCCAGAGCTATTAAGGGTGTGTTGCAGCCTCCCCTAGCTTTGGCTTGCTGAAAGTGCACCCCAGGACCACCACCCAAGACCACGATATGGATCCAGGCCACTCAATGCAAGAGCACTTGGCCCTGATCAATCAACTCAGCCCCTCTGTGGGATCCATAGGCCAGGGGCTCTGAAACAACCCAGTGGGGGTATCTGCCAGTTATAGCAGTTTCTGCAGTTCCCCCCACTGCTTCCTTGCCCTGGGGGTAGATTGGCCAAACTGCTTTTCCTCCCCCAAATTTACCCTGAAAGCTTCACTCACTTTCACTGACCTTTAATCCTGGCTTAGTAAATGTGAAGATTGCTCCAGGTGCTTTAGATCTTCTCTGAAGTAGACTCATGCTGCGGCTTGGGAGACTCGGCTCCTCCCAGCCGCCTGGAGCATTTGCATGGCGGTTTCAGGCTGGTCTGGTCTGGGCTCCTGGCCTGCAGGCCTGCGCAATGATCCCCTCATGCCGACCTGCCTTTCTCTAATCCCTATTTTTCACACCTTGGTAGATGTGGAGATGCTGGAGGCTGTAGATCTTCTCTCTTGTAGACAGGTTGTGGCTTGTATCAGCTCCTTCCTACCACTCTGGGGTCTGGCCTCAGTTTTGGTTTCAGGCTGGGCTGGCCTCGGCTTGCCTCCTGCCATGATGATCCCCTGCTGTCAATCTGCCTTCCGTGAGAGATGTTTTCTGTATTTTTTGAGTTTGAGAGTCCTAGAATTTGTCCAGAGTCATATTTTTCTGGGTGTTTTGGGTGGTGGTGTGGGAGCTGTGGGACCTTGCTGCTTCTATACTGCCATATTGACTCCACTCCCACTGTTAATTTTTTAAATCTTATTTAACTATTATACTGATAGCTGTCCAGTAAATCTCTCCTGCTTTTTTTTAACTCCACTTAAGTTATGACTCTTATCTTGATTTCCATGCTTGAAGCTTGGCAAAACTCTTCCCAGTATTAATCACTCTAAGAATCTAATGATGTAATCAACAAATATTTTTTTAAGAATCTATTAGGTTCTAGTTACTGTACTTGAAGCTAATGGTACAGAACAGAAAAATAAAAGTCACCTCTATCATGTCCCTTTCCTCAGCTCACTACAAAAGAGATTTTGAAAATTTTCCATTCGGTGAGATCTGGGACACACACACTCTCACTGGAGATGAACTATCTTGCTCTCAAAGGAAGAGCCCCTTCAATCTGTCTGGTATATACATACTTTCTATGATTTCTTTTTTGTTATCCTAAAAATCATATCACCTAGAATAACTATTTAAGGAAGTAGAAAGATGTAATTCTAGCCCAGTATCTCCTCTCTTTGAGGAGAGCAAAGAGGATAACGTCTAGCACCAATCTCCTGCCTCCTTTCTAGTAGGAATTAAAGTGGACCTTGGAGGAGGATGGGTGAAGGAAACACTAGCAGCATCTATACCTTCATCTCCATGAGCCACATATATTTCTGACTACATATAGGGGACATCC
The DNA here is from genome assembly GCA_028646575.1 of Pseudocheirus occidentalis. Classification (NCBI taxonomy): domain Eukaryota; kingdom Metazoa; phylum Chordata; class Mammalia; order Diprotodontia; family Pseudocheiridae; genus Pseudocheirus; species Pseudocheirus occidentalis. The sequence goes on from CM053595.1 coordinate 155,647,296, forward strand.
ATATGCTACATTTTGCTGTTGTTGCTGCTGTTGTTATTTTTTGCTTCATTTTTTGTAGCATAATTTTGTAGTACTGCTCAAAAAGTCAAAGATATATCAGGAATCAGAGTCCCATAAATTACAATAAAAATATTTTGCTAAATATTTTCCAATTACATTAAAAATTAAAAAACATTTAAAAAATATTTGTAATTTTAAAATTGCACTCCAAATTATTTACACTCTCCTTGAACAATGCTTACTCAGGAAGGCAAGCAACTTGGTATTGATTATAAATTTGATGATAGCCAAAGCATATTTTTATATTAGCCATGTTGCAAAAGAAATCACAAAATAAAACAATAAAATTGTTATTTCCAGATGAATTATGTTATTTTTTCAGACTCTATAAATAATATTTTAGTAATGTGAGTAAATCAATAAAATGCTTTAGGTAGAATTGTCCCTTTTTTATATTGACTTTGGCTAACCTGTAAGTTATAAACATTTCTCCTTTTTAAAAAAAATTGTCTTTATTTGTGTGAAGTGTTTTGTAATTGTTTTCATGTAACCCCTCATTTTGTCTTTGTAGATAAACTCCCAAATACTTTATATTGTCTGCATTATTTTACATCGGGTCATCAACATTGGAACTGTCAGAGTAGGGGTGAAGGTTCAGGTCCCTAGGGGATGCATGCTGACCTGGACTTTGTACTTGAATGTTGGCAGCCAGAAAATGCCAGTCCACATAGTGATTTTCCAAGCTGGTCTCTACTAGTTCCCCTACCTGTGCTGAGGATCTTGGGTGTCCTGGTGTTGGCACTTGTCTGCTCCATCACCCTGGGTCTCAGGATCTCCCCCTGGTTTCTGATGTGGGATTTGCTGCTTGCTTTCTGGCATGTCTCACATCCTGTAATGCTCCCCTTCTCCAGAGTGAGAATGGCCTTTCCTGTTAATCCCCCAGGTTTCCCGGGCTACAAGACTTCTGCACCCCATCTTTCTGCTGGCTCAGTTCTCCCAAGGTTTTTCCTGGCATGATATTTTCTGGACTTTCGGAAATAATTAAGGGAGGATGACAGCAACTTACTTCTTACTCTTCCATCTTGGTTTGTAAGCTCCACTCTTTTTTTTTAAAGGAAATATTTTCTTCAGTGAGCTTTTGGATCTTTTTTCCATTTGGCCAATTTTTTTTTAAAGCATTCTTCTCATCATTGAATTTTTGGACCTCTGTTGTTGTCTAGTCTATTTTTAAGGTGTTATTTTCTTCAGAAGTTTTTTTTTGGGATCTACTTTACCAAGTTGTTGACTCATTTTTCATAATTTTCTTGCATCACTCTCATTTCTTTTCCAAACTGTTCCCCTTCTTCTCTTACATGATCTTCAAAATAATTTTTGAGTTCTTTTATAGCCTAAGATCAATTCATATTTTTCTTGGAGGCTTTGCATGTAGGAGCTTCAACTTTGTTGTCTTATCTTGAGTGTATATTTTGATCTTCTAAGACACCAAGGTAAGATTCTCTAGTCTGATTTTTTTATTGTTTGCTCCTTTCCCCAGACTATTTCTTGATTTAAAAAAAAAACTCTTCATTATGGCAGGACTCTGCTTCTAGTATTGATGGTCTACTGTCCCAAATTTCAGTAGTTTTGTGCAGATATTTTCAGAGATATTTCTAGGGATCTATAAGTTTTCAATTCTTGCAAGGTGGTATTATCTAAGGAGAGGTGTTTACTCCTCTTATGACCTATTCTGTAGTCTGTAAGTGACCACAAGCACTATTTTCTGCCCTAGAACTCTGAGGAGATTTCCTCTTCACTGCTTCCACAAACTCTGCTATGCCAGTGTTCCTCCTTACCCCAGGACAGAGCTTGGGAAACAGCCACTGCTGCTGCCACTATTTCAGCTGATTCAGTCACTCCTGTGGTCTCCTCCTGGTTTTCTGGGACTGGGGCTGTGTTAGGTCCAGACTGTGCTCCTCTCTCACCCAGGGAAACCACCACAACTGCCAATAATTCGATCCCTTGAGACCTGCTCCAGTTTTACTGGGGCCCAGTCTATACCGGTACAGCCTCTGCTGGACTGTGTTTCTCTTTCAACCTGGTGCAACAAAGATTTCCTGTCAACCTTCCAGGTTCTCTTGGGTTGCAGATTCGGTTTTTTTTGTCTTTTTCTGGGTTCTACTACTCATAAATTTGTTTAGAGACATTTTTATAAGTATTTGGAGTGGTCTGGAAGAGAGTTCTACTGAAATTCTGCTTTTACTCAGTCATCTTCATGGTTGGTGTCAATAGGTACTTAAAAGTTTCTTCAAGATACTTCCATTACATGTCAGCATTAAGCTCCCTACCCTTTCCACATAGATAGACACTGTCAGAAGCACATTCTACAGACCCCATTTATGCTATCTTTGTTACCTTGGACAAGTTACTTCCGCTCCATGATCCTTAGTTTCTTATTCTGTGATATGAGCTCTCAGACTAGATCAGAGGGTTCAAATTGATGGTCCCCACCACATGTTTCAATGTAGCCCTGGGCAAACAGGCATACTCCAGCAGCCATTCTAGTGTTTCAGTATACTGCTGGTGAAACACAGAAATACTTCACTAACCTCAGCACATGCCAGACACTAACATTAGGACCCCCGTTCAGCACCAGGCAAGGTGCCAGGATTCCCTAAAGCTTCCAGCAGGGCCAAAAATCCCTTTCCTCAATCTGCTCAGCATTGTAATAGATATGAACATACCCTGTGGGCCTCAGGGCAACTTCTGTGTGCACCAGATAAATATCCAGGACCTCCAGCTCCTGGTGCAAGAAGCCTAAGACAGTGCTCTTTCCACCTTGAGAGAAAATTCAAATAAAAAAAACAGAAGGAAAAAGACCAAAAAATATGAGGAAAAAAGATGACAGGGAAGACTATGACACAATCTCAGAAGATGATAACAATGTCAAGACAGCTATAGCCAAAACTCCAAAGAAAAATGGGAAGTGGTTGCAAGCCCAGAAAGAACTCACAGAGCACTTCAGAAAAGGAGTTTGAAAAATCATATAAGAGAGGCAGAAGAAAAATTTAGAAAAAGAAAGAGTGATGCAATAGAATTATAAAAAAAAGAGTCAGCATCTTGGAAAACAAAAATAATTGCTTAAAAAGTAAAACTGGTCAAAAGGAAAAGAAGATAAAAAATCCACCAAAGAAAACAGCTCCCTAAAATGTTTAATTTACCAAATGGAAAAGGAAGCACAAAGATAATTGAAGAAAATTACTCCTTAAAAGGGAGAAATGGGCAAGTTGAAACAAATGACTCTATGAAACATCAAGAATCAACCAAACATTTTTAAAAATATGAGATAAAGAAGAAAATGTAAAGTACCTTTTCGGAGTAAAAAATATACTAACTGGAAAAAAGACTGAGCAGAGACAATATCAGAATCATTGGAGTACTTGAAAGTCATAATCAAAAGGAAGACTTGGTGTATCAGCAAGCACCCTAGCAAACCCAGTATAGCTGCTAGCACAGGTTCTTAGATCTGCTTTTCTAAAGGAAAGAAACTCGAAATGGGTTAGTAATCTTACTTTAATCAATCAAGCATATATCATTTACTTAGTTCAAGGAGAAAAATAAACACCCTGAACTTCAGAGGATACAAACAGAAATTACAGGCAGAAGTTACCCAAGCAAACAACAAAACATATCAGCAGATGGGCTTTCAGCTATCTGACCATTACATCCATACCTAGTTAGTTATCAGAGAGGGAAACACCAACATCTAGGTTTTCAAAACCAGGAGGCTCAACTGATATCCAGAGTCTTATCTGGCCAAATCACACAACTTTTGCCAAAGTGAACCCCAAAGCAAAAACTAACATCAGGTTTTAAAAAGCTTCTCCTGGATCAGAGAATGTCACAACCCTCTTGACCTACCGCCCAATCACAAAGTAATAAGGTGCAGATGGTCCTGAGGAACAAGCTTCCTGCCACAGGCTCCATGTGACCACATAAAGCATATTAGGGGGCAGAGTATACTTTTAAATCAGTGTAGGTTCTCAGAGCCACTTAAGCCTATCAAACAGCCTAGGGGCAGGAAAGATTTTCAGATTCTCAAAACATGGGGCTAGTTGCATCTGGACAGCATCTGTCAAATAATTATCAAGGAAAACTGCTCTAATATCCTGGAACCAGAAGACAAAAAATGGCATTGAAAGAATACACCAATCACCTCAGTAAAGAGATTGCAAAATAAAAACTCCAAAAACATCATTATAGTCAAATTACAGAAGTATCAGGCAAAGGAAAAATACTGCAAGTGGTCAGAAAGAAATAATTCAAATGTCAAGGAGGCACAATCAGAATTATCCAGGAGTTAGTAACTTTGACATTAAAGGATCAGAGGTTCTGGAACATGATATTCCAGAAAGCAAAGGAACTGGACTGCAACCAATAATTACTTACATAGAAAAATTAAGCATAATACATCAAGGAAAACATATGATCATTCAATGAAATAGAAGCACTTCAAGTTTTCATCAGGAGAACCGAAGAACTGAACAACAACAACAAAATCTCTCCAATAGCAAGACCAAAGACAAGCTTAAAAAGCTCAAAAGGGAAAAGAAAATTTAAGGGATTCAATGGAGACAAACTACTTGCATCCCATCCCTACATGGGAAGATGATACTTTTAATTAAATACATACATACATACATACACACATATATATGCATGTATGTATGTATATACACACATACACACACATATATATATATATATATATATATATATATACCACTAATAGTATAGCTTGAAACAATATACATAGATAGAGTGTGTGTATAAGGTAAATATGAAAGAATAACAGAAAAAAATAATGAAACAATGGGGAGGTGGAGTAAACTGCATGTAGAAAGCAGGGAAACATAGAAAGGTTACATTATTCCACATGAAGAGGCACAAGAAACAACAAAGTGGAAGGAAAGATTGGAGGGTGGATGATGGACATTTCTTGAACCTTACTCTCATTAGTATTGTCTCTAAGATGGAGCAATACACACAGTCAGCTGAATTTAGAAATCTGTCTTATGCAACAGGGAAGTATGAGGGGAAGACATTAATTAAGGTGGGAAAGGGAATGTCAGAAAGGAGGCAAATCAGGAGAGGTGGTAGTTGGAAGTGAATTCCTGCCTAGGAGGGAAGGATTAAATGAGAGAGAGGACAAACAGGAGGATAAATAGATTGGTGGAAAATATGCAACTAATAATCATAACTGTGAATGTGAATGGAATGAACTCCCCCATAAAATGGAAGTAGATAGCAGATTAGATAAAAACCAGAAGCCTACAGGATGTTGTTAACAAGAAAAATACTTGAATCAGAGAGACACACACAAACTAAAGGTAAGGGGCTAGAGCAGAATCTATTGTGCTTTAGCTGAAGTAAAAAGAAAAACAAACAGTAGCAATTCTGATCTCAGACAAAGTAAAAGCAAAAATAGATCTAATTAAAAGAGATAGACAGAGGGGGTGGAGCCAAGATGGTGGAGTAGAAGCACAAACTTGGGGTAGGCTCCATCTCCAAACAATTCCAATATCTGTAAAAAAGTGACACTAAACAAATTTTAAAGCTACAGAAACCACAAAGTGACAGAGGGAAACAAATCTCCAGCTGAAGACAGCCAGCAGGCTAATAGGAAAAGTCTATTGTAGCATGCTGGGAGCTAAGTACAGACATGAAAAAACCACGCAGTTTGAGCCACAGTGAGGCCCCACCAAGCAGCAGCCAGAGCAAATTCCACAGACTGAATAACCAGCAGCTGTAGCAGCTTCCAGACTTCTCAACACATATACAATAAAGACAAATTAAAAGGTCAGTGTGGAACTTTTTTTGAAACAGGAAAGACATGGTTCAGCTGCTGTCCATGTGGTGAAAAGCTGCAGAAGTGGGGTGGTTGCACCACTTGGATGCCTCAGGAGCTCCTGGCCTGCAGATTGTAGGGGGACTAGGCAAGCATTCAGAGGGAAATCACTCTTGCTTTAACTTGCTTGGATCTGGATCATGGTGTTGGGTGGTGGTCCTAGGGTGTGCAACCAGTAAGCCAGAGTTGTGGGAGTTGTGGAGACAGTGCCCTACTAATAGCTCTAGCAGCTTCAAAAGCCCCTGCAATTTGGGGCAAAGCTCTCTCCATTCTGGAAGCAGAGTTGTACCATGGCAAAGAGATCAAGGATGAAGTAATTGACTGGCTATATGAGCTAGCACAGGAAGTACAAACAGACAATAAAATCCTTTTGGGGGGATAAAAAGGATCAAGGCATGGAGTGGGAGAAAGACACCAAAGTCAGAACTCCTGTTTCAAAAGTCTCCAAGAAAAATATGAATTGGGTATAGGCCATGGAAGAGCTCAAGAAGGATTTTGAAAATCAAGCAAGAGAAGTGGAGGAAAAATTGGGAAGAAAAGTAGAATGCTACTGAAAAATAATGAAAAGCAAGTCAACAGCCTGATAAAGGAGATCCAAAAATACACTGAAGAAAATAACACCTTAAAAATGGACTAAATCAAATGGCAAAAGAGGCCCAAAAAGCCACTGAGAAGAATGCCTTAAAAACCTGAAGCTGCCAGATGGAAAAGGAATTTCAAAATTTCACTGAAGAAAATAACTTCTTAAAAATTAGATTGGAGCAATTGGAGAAATAATTACTTTATGAGAAATCAAGATGCTATAAAACAGATGCAAAAAAATGAGAAAAAAATAGAGGGCAATGTGAAATATCTTATTGGAAAACCACTAACCTGGAAAATAGATCCAGAAGAGAGAATTTAAAAATTATTTGACTACCTGAAAGCAATAATAAAAAAAGAACCTAGACACTATCTTTCAAGAAATCACCAAGCAAAATTGCTTCAATATTCTAGAACCAGAGTGCAAAATAGAAATAGAAAGAATTCACTGATCGCCTCTTGAAAAACATCCCAAAAAGAAAACTCCTAGGAAATTATAGCCAGCCTCCAGAATTCCCAGGTCAAGGAAAAAACACTGCAAGCAGTCAGGAAAAAACAATTTGAGTACTGTGGAAACACAATCAGGATAACAGAAGACCTAGAAGATTCTACATTAAGAGAATGAAGGGCTTGGAATATGATATTACAGAGGTCAAAGCAGCTGGGACTAAAACTGAGAATCACCTACCCAGAAAAACTGCTTCAGGGGAAAATATGGTCATTGAATGAAACAGAGGATTTTCAAGCATTCTTGATAAAAAAAAATGGAGCTGAACAGAAAATTTGACTTTCAAATATAAGAAATAAGGGAAGCATGAGAAGATAAAGAGGAAGAAGGAATCATAAGGAACTTATTAAAGTTGAACTACTTACATCCCTACATGGAAAAACAATAAATATAACTCCTAAGACATTTCTCAGTGTGAGGATAGTTGAAGGGAATATATATGTATACATGCATATATATGCATGTAGAGGAGGATGTATGTGTATACAAATATATATGTGAGTGTGTGCATATATATGTTCATGTATATGTAGACAGAGCACCAGATGAATTTAATATGAAGGTATCATACCTAAAAAAAACTTAGGATGTGAGAGAAGAATTTATTAGGAGGAGAAAAAATGGAGAGATAGAGTAAATTATCTCATATAATAGAGGCATGAGGAAATTGTTACAATAGAAGGGAAGAGCAGGAAGGTGAAAGGGAATGGGACAACCTTACTTTTATTGAATTTGGCTTAAGGAGGGAATAATACACACACTCAATTGTATATCTTACCCTACAAGAAAATAGGGGGAAAGGGGATAAGAGGGGGATGATAGGAGGGAGGGCAGGTTGGGGGAGAGGATAGTTAGAAGCACACACTTTAGTAAAGGGGCAGGGTCAAAGGAGAAAATAGAATAATTGGGAAGTGGGACAGGATCATGGGAAATATAGTTAGCCTTTTACAATAAAACAACTATGGAAATTATGAAGTTGGCACAGGTATTTAAAGTAGTAAACACCCACATTCTCAAGCCTTCAAAACAGGACAGGCTATCTCAGGTAAAGATTCTTCTCCGCTCACTCATGACAACTGCTCAGCATCCAAGCAGCTTTCTCCCAGTATCTCTAGCCCCTCTGCAGTTCTCATCCCTGGCAGTCCTTAGCAACAGACCTTAGCAGAGATTTTGGCTGGCTTAACAAGGAAGAAGTTTGCACCACAACCACAGCCACTGCCATTGCTTCCAGTCACCACAATACAGACTCCAGCTTGGTTCTGACTTTCTTTCTTGCTCCACCCCTTCCTGCTACAACAGCAAGTTTAATCAGCATGGAAGATCTTCCAATCCCATTATCATTACAAGGAGCAACTTGGAACTATACCCAAAGGGAAACCAAACTGCAAACCTGTTGATCCAGCAATTCCATTATTTGGACTGTATCCCAAAGAAATCATAAAAAAGTGAAAAGGACCTAAATGTGCGAAAATATTTACAGCAGCCATTTTCATGGTAGCATAGAACTGAAAAATTGAGGGTGTGTCCATGAACTGGGAAATGGTCAAACAAGTTGTGGTTCATGAGTGTAATGGGATACTACTGTGCTATAATTAATGCTGAATGGGCAGATTTCAGAAAAATATAGGAAGATTTGTTCAAACCAATGAAAAGTGAAATGATCAGGACCAGGAAAACACTATAGACAGAGTCAGCAACATTGTGTGATGATCAACTATTAATGACTCAGCTCTTCTCAGAAACAAAATGTTACAAGTCCAATGGACTCCTGAAGAAAAATACCATCAACATCCAGATAAAGAATTGATTAGACTCTGAAGGCAGATTGAAGCATACTTTTTTATTTTATTTTATTCTTTTTTATGATTTTTCCTTTTCATTCTGTTTCATCTTTCACAACTCTGACTGATGCAGAAATATGTTTTACATGATAGCATAGGCATGATCTAGGTCAAAATATCTACCATTTTATGATGACAAGAGTGAAAGAATGGTGGAAGAAAAATTTTGATATCAAAATCTTCTAAAAATTAATGTAAAAATGGCATTAATTGGGAAAAATGGATCACTTTGCAAAAACAAAAATAAAATCACTAGAGAACATATGAATTAATTAACTAATTAATTCAGCTTTTCTTAAAATTATAAGTATTATACATCTAAAACCAAAAGCAGGCATTATCTGTTAACAGAATAACAAAAGCCTTCTCAATAAAATATGGGGTGAAGCAAGAATGCCTTTTATTGCCACTTTTATGCCATATTGTTCTAGAAATGTTAGCTCCAGCAATAAGAGAAAAAATTAAGTAATTAAAATGACAATGAGGAAATAAAACTGTCATTTTGTAAATGATATGTTGATATACTCAAAGAATTCTGAAGAATTGACTAAAATAATTAAATATTCAATAACTTTATCAATGATAGAACAAATCTAAGTAAATTATCAACATTTCTATATATCACAAATAAAGTCCAGCAGCCAATGAAACAAAGAGGAATCCCTTTTAAAATTATGGTAGAGAATTTCAAATACTTTGAAATCTACTTGCCAAGACAAACCCAGGAATTTTATGGATACAATTACAAAGCAGTTTTATCACAAATAAAGTCTGATCTAAATACTTGAAAAAATATTAATTGCTCATATACAGCCTGAGTCAATATAATTTTTTAAAAAATCAATTGTAACTAACTTAATTTACTTAGTACTATACCAAATAAAAAGGTTTAAATAAATAGGAAAAAACATATAAGAATTCATCAAAAAGGACAAAAGATAATAAAATTAAAGGAATTAATAAAAATAAATCTGAAGGAAGGTGACCTACCCATACAAGATCTCAGACTGTATCCTAAAGTGATAATCATCAAAATTATCTGGTACCAGCTAAGAAATAGCATGGTGGATCAGTGGGATAGATTAAATACGTAAGACACTGTAGTAAATGACCATATTAATTTTGTGTTTGATAAACCCAAAGACCTCAGCTTCTAGGATCAGAACTCAGTATTTGGTCAAAACTCTTGGGAAAACTGGAAAGCAGTATGTCAGAAACTAGGTATAGACCAATATCTTGTACTGTATTCCAAAATAAGGCCAAAATGAGTACATGATTTGGAAATAAACGTTGAAGGAAATCAGGAGAGCAAGGCATGGTTTGCATGTCAGATCCATGGAAAAGGGAAGAATCTGTGACCAAACAAGGAATAGTATGCATTACTAGTTGTAAAGAGGGATAATTTTAATTACATTACATGAAAAAAAGAAGGTTAATGTCAAAAAAGTCAATGCAGTCAAGAAAAGAAGGAAAGCACAAAGCTGGGAAACAATTTTTACAGTGTTTCTGATTAAGGCCTCATTTCTCAAGTTTATAGAGGATTGATTAAATTTTTTTTCTTTTGCTTTGTGCTCAAATTGCTACCTCTGTCTTTTATTACTTCAGCAGATGTATAGCACATTCTGTTCTAGTCCCTTATTTTAGCCTGTGTGTGTCTCTTTGGTTCAAGTTTGTTTCTTGTAAACAACATATTGTTGGATTCTTGTTTCTAAGTCATTTTTCTATCTGCTTCCATTTTATTGGTGAATTCATCTCATTCACTTGCACCATTACAATTACTAAATACTTTTTTCTTCTACCCTGTTTTCTTTTATTTATACTTTTCTCTTATTTTACTCAGTCCCTCTTCTCAAGTTTGTTTTGCTTCTGACCACTGACTGCCTTCTTTTATTTGACTTCCTCTTATCTCCTTCCTTTTACCCTTCTTCCACTTGTTCACCGTCGGGTAATTTAGATTTCTATTGAAATTGGGTAAGTATATATGTGTATATATTGCCCCCACTGCCCCTTTGAAACAACTTAGATGTGAATGAAGTTCCTCTTGCTGGCTCCACCCATAATTTTCTCCTTTATTGTAAAAGACATTCCTTGTGCTTTGAATGAGATAATTTCTCTTGTTTTTTTTTTCCTTTCCCTTCACTCTTCTCCCAGAGTGTCCCTTATTCTTTTTTATCCAGTTTCTATTTTTTCATCATCCCAAAGTAAAGGACATAGGCAATGGAGCTGCCAAATAGTTGACCTTCAGGGTTCTCACTCCAACTTTAAACTATGACCAAAGAGTGGATATAGTCATTAGAATTGCCAAACAGGGAGGCTAGGTGAATAGAGGGAGCAATGAATAGAGCATAGGCTCTGGAGTCAGGAGGACCAGGGTTCAGATCTGGTCTTAGACACTTGACATTTACTGGCCTTGTGCCTTGGACAAGTCACTTAACCACAATTGTCCTGCATTCCCCCCTCTTCCTATGTAGAATCCTTCTAGCTACCCTAAAGATGGTAAAGTTCTTAGAAGATATTTCTCATATAGAAATATAGAAGAGTAAATATATAATATATACTTTATGTATAGAAATAGAAAAACAGAGAAGTAAAGAATTCAATATCAATGTGTCCTTAATGATAAGTCTTTCATGTTTACCTTTTCATGCTTCTCTTGAAAGTCAAATTTTTCATTCTGCTTTGGTCTTTTTGAAAGGAAGACATGAACCCCTATTTCATCAAATATTAATTTTTCCTTTATATATTATATTAAGTTTTGCTAAATCATCTGCTTTTGACTGTAATCCCAGCTCTTTTGTCTTTTGAAATATTATATTACATTCTATTATCTATTCTATTCCTTTATGTTGTCGTTGATAAATTTTGTGAGATCCTGAATGTGCCACAGTATTTGAATGTTTTCTTTCTCTCTTGTGGTTTATGGCCGCTGTTCTAACCCAAGGGCCAGCCTTGGGTTGTGATCTAAGGAGGGAATAAAGAGACCAGAGACAAGAGATGTGTGTGGCTTGTAGTTTATTCCAACATGGCCACCATCAGTAAGCAAGCACACTACTTTATTACACCAGAGTGAGCATGATTCATGTGTGACCACCTCATGCACATGGGTTGTAGGCCAATGGAGATCCAAGCCAGTGATGTCAGCACCTGTCCAGCAAGCAAGCAGTCTCTTTCGAGACATCCTTGAGAACAACCACTGCATTGTGGTTCTCAGCACCTTCTTATCTCTAAGGAGTTCTTGGAACTGAGAGGCCCAGAGGCGGCTCCTAGATTCCTGTGAGAGACAAAGTGCTTTTGACTCACATTAACCCTTGCAGCTCTCTGCTTAAATTATTTTCTATTTGTACTTTTAAAGGTGAAATTTGTTTAAAATATACCTGGGAGTTTTCATTTTGGGGTCTCTGTCAAATAGTGATTGGCGGATTCAGGTATCAGAGCAGTTTCCATTGACAATTCCTTGAAATATGATGCTTAGGCTTTTTGTTTAATCATGGCTTTCAGATAGTCCAATAATTTTAAAATAATCTCTCCTTGATCTATTTTTCCAGGTAAGTTGTTTTATTTAAATGAGATATTCCATATTTTCTTCATTTTTTTCATTCTTTTGATTTGCTTTATTGTTTTCTTGATGTATACTGATATCATTAGCTTCTTCTTGTCCAATTCCAATTTTTAAGGAATTATTTTCTTTAGTGAGCCTTTACACCTCTTTTTCCATTTGGTCACATTTGCTTTTTATGGAGTTATTCTCATCAGTAAAGTGCCTGTTTTTCAATTTGACTCCTTTTTTTCTTAAAGGGTTATTTTCTCAGTATTTTTATGCCTCTTTTTTTTAACAACCTGTTAATTGTCTTTATATAATTTTCTTCCTTTTCTTTCACTTGTTTACCTATTTTCCCCCCTCTAACACTCTTATTTGATTTTGATTGTTTTTAAAGCTTTTGCAGATATTCTTGTTGGGCTTGTGTCCAATTCACTTTTTTTTTCTTTGAAGCTTTGCTTTTAGCTGTTTCGCCTTCATTGTCTTTTGAGCTTGTTCCTTGATCTTCCCTGTTACCATAGTAGTTTTCTCTGGGCAGGTTCTTTTTTGTTGTTTTGTTCATTTTCCTATCTTATTTCTTGATTTTGATCTTTATGTTAATGTTTGAATCTGTTCCCAGCAAAGGGGGAGAGGGACATTTTCTCAAATTTCTGGCTTTTTGGCTCTGTTGTTTTCAGAGCTAGTTTTGGGTAGTTGGAAGTTTTTCATGCTTCCAAGGTTTTACAGTCTGGAGAGATGTATGATAATTACTCTCTTCATCTGTATTCTGCTCAGGAAGAACCCGTGAAACTTTGTAATTACAACAAATTTTTCTTCAGTTTCCCTGTTCCCATAAGTCTGGAAAAATATTGTTCCTTGGAGTCCCTGATCCCTTCAGATGGAAGTGATACTGTCTCTCATGGCTTCTATTTCCTCTTGACTGAATATTTTCTTCTCTGCCCTTGATCTATGACCCAGAAGGAGACATAGTGGACTTCTCCCAAAGTGTCCCTTATTCTTTTTTATCCAGTTCCTATTTTTTTCATCATCCCAAAATAAAGGACATAGGCGATGGAGCTGCCAAATAGTTGACCTTCAGGGTTCTTACTACACCTTTAAACTATGACAAAAAAACTAGATATAGTCATTAGAATTGCCAAACAGGGAGGCTAGGTGGCGCAGTGAATAGAGCACTAGCCCTGGAGTACCTGGGTGCAGATGCAGCCTCAGACACGATGCTTACTGGCCTTGTTACCTTGGGCAAGTCACTTAACCACAATTGCCCTGCATTCCCCCCTCCAAAAAAGCAACAACAACAAAACAATTGCCAAATAGCATCTGGTCCAGTGTCTAGTGCTAATACCAGGGTATTATGTAATCTCTTTCTGACCAGTTGCCAGGTCCCCTTACTGTGTCCAGCTTGAGAACTCCCCAAACTGCTGATGCTTCTGTTGCTATCACTTATTCCTGCCTCTGATGTCTCATCCACATGGGCTCCAATTCAGCTTTTCCCCCTGCTTTGTGCTTTCTATTACCTCCTGTGTTGTCTTGGGCTGGAGGAATGTCTCACTCTGACCTTTTGATATTTCTGCCACTCCAGATTTTGATCTGAGGTGTTATTTTATGTTTGTTTACAGGGAAATACTAGGAGAGGTCAGGTGAGCACTTTCTGTATGTAGCTATCATGGCTCTGCCCCCAGAAGTTGAAAAAATAACCACAGCTTGTAGGCTCTTAGCAGGTGTTCTCTTATGACTGAGTTTTGCTTTGTCAGAAAACATGGCTATGAAAAGTTTTTGGTTAGAACAGAATTTTGATTTAGGAGCAGACATCTTTTGTATCTATTGCCCACACTGACTTTTAGTTTAGTTCAGTTTTCTGGTTTAACTCTTAAGTTGAGTTCATGAACCACTTTCCCACCCCCATCCTCCATGTTATACCTCCTTTGGTTTCTTGCTTGCCTTCCATGAGTTACACACACACACACACACACACACACACACACACAGACACACTTTGCTTATATCTCCTTTCTCAGAATTTTATGTGACTACCTGGCTTGATCAAAGCTGAACCTCAAATTCCACCTCTTTTATATACATTTATCTCTTGATTCCAATCATCCTGGCTGTCATGTTTAGATCTATTGCTTTACGTGTACCTCTTTTTACTGTATATCATGCTATTCCCATTATGATTGACCAAGAAACATCAGGATTCATCCTGTATCATCTCACAAATCTCTGAAAGAAAATCAGATTCATCCACAGAGTGGATGAATAAAATTTCCTTCAGTTTTGGCAAGAGGCGGTCCATGAAACACAACCACCGCTGTCATCTGCTGTGGTAAGGAAAAAGTAAACCTCTCTTCAACATTATTTGTACTTAGGAGGAGGATGCAGATCATAAATAGTTTCCATCCACAGCCATTACCACTCTTTCTCTCACGTTTTACCCCAGTGTATACTTAGTAACCCGTACCATTTTGCTCTTTATCAATTCAGATTCTATGTCCCCTGGGCACAAATCATCTAGGGAAAGAATGACAAATGAACTTGTCTTCATATGGCAATATACTGGCAGGCTATCAGAATGCTCCATCTTTATAGAATGCATACTGATAACTTTCCTTTCATTGCTATATAGTTTTCTATTGGAAAATAACACTGATAAGTCTCTATTTAATATCATTCATTAGCAACCAGACTCATTGGTATCTACGTGATTCATACACACTCTGATCATCTTTCTCTTCTTTTTTATCATATATAATAATAGTTTCAATAGGAATATGATTTCTCTAGCATTTTGGAGATAGTATTTTTACCAGTCAGGTCCCAGAATTTTGGGGATGTAGTGATTATTAAAGATATATCTGCTTTCTCATGACTCTAAAAGTTTCATCACTAGGTTAACATTTTAGTTATAATCAATTAGCCAATCAATAAGTGTGTATTAAGTGCCTGGTGTATTTAGAATTTTTCAAAGTTCTATTACATATGTGTCTTTTTATTCACATGCATGTTTGTATATATTTATTGTATTTACATGTGTACACATTAACTTTCAAATCCTTTCCATTGTTCAGTTTTTATTAGGAATAAATTTAAATGAAGTTATCTTCAAGGCATCATGAAATAGTAGAAAAGTCATTGAACTAGAAGCAAGAACATCTGTTATTCAATCCTGGATTTGTCACTAAGATGCTTACTCACATATTAAGAGGATGGCTTAAACTTTTGTTGTTGGTGTTCACTCATTTGAGTTATATCTGACTCTTCATTACCCCATTCAAGGTTTTCTTTTTGTTTTCACTTAATATAATTTATTTTCCCCAATTACATATAAAGATAATTTTCAACATTCAATTTTATGTGATTTTGAGTTTCAGAGTTTTCTCCCTTCCTCACTTCCTTCCAACCTCTGCCAGACACGAAGCAAACTGTTATACATTATACATGTACAATCACGTTAAACATATGGCCATATTAATCATGTTGTGAAAGAAGAATCAGAAAAAAAATTGGAAAAACCATGAGAAAGGAAAACAAAACAAAATAAAAAAGTAAAAATGGTATGTTTCACTCTGTATCCAGACTCCATAGTTCTTTCTCTGGATATGGATAGTATTTGCCATAACAGGCCTCTTGGAATTGCCTTGGATCATTGTGTTGCTGAGAAGAACTAAGAATATCAGAGTTGATCATCACACAGTATTGTAGTAGGGAAAATGTTTTCCTGGTTCTGATCACTTCACCCAGCATCAGTTCCCCAGCACCAGTTCATATAAGCCTTTCAAGCTTTTTTTTAATCTGCCTGCTCATCATTTCCTATAGCATAATAGTACTACATTGCATTCATATATCACAACTTATTCAGTCATTCTACAATTGATGGGCATCCCCACAACTTCTAATTCTTTGACAATACAAAAAGATCTGCTACAAATATTTTAAAATATGAATCCTTTTCCCTTTTTTATGACCTTTCTTCAATACAGATCAAGCACTGCTATTGCTGTATCAAAAAGCATGCACAATTTTATATCCCTTAGGGTATAGTTCCAAACTGTTCTCAAGAATGACAGGAACAGTTCACAATTCCACCAACAATATATCAGAGTTCTAATTTCCCCATGTCTTCTACAAGATTTATTATTGTCCTTTTCTGTCATACTAGTCAATCTGATAAGTATGAGGTGGTACCTCAGAGTTTTTTTTAATTTTCATTTCTCTAATTAAAAAGTGATTTAGAGTCCTTCTTCATATGCTTTTAGATAGCTTCAGCATCTTTGTCTGAAAACTGCCTATTCATATTCTTTGACCATTTATCAAGTGGAGAATGACTTCTATTCTTGTAAATTTGATTCAGTGCTTTTTATTTTGAAAAATTAAATCTTTTTGAGAGACACTTCCTATACAAAATTATATTCCAGCTTTCTGCTTTCCTTCTTTTTTTCCCTTTGGTGAACTTTATTTATCTGCCTGCCAAAGCATTAATTTTTTAATGTAATAAATTTTATTTGTTTCTTGTTTACATCATTTATTTTCATGAAACTTTTGAATTACAAATTTTCTCCCCATCTTTCCCCTAACCCAACCCCAAAATGGCGATTCCACTGTAGAGCTCCTCCCCTGGTCTGCTCTCTAACTTTCTGGTAGGGCAGGGAGGGTCTCCATACCCCAGGCCCTGTATATCTTAATTTCTAGTTGCAGATGATTAACCCCATTTTGTCTCTCCCTGTCTCCTCTCATTCTGGTCCTCTCCCAACTCAGAATTTGCCTTTTAAAGTATCATCCCTTCATATTCAATTGATCCTATGCCCTCTATATACCCATATATACACATGATCAGATACATATTGATATGCATACATAGTCTCCTATATAGACATATGTGTAAGTATACATATATATCCATTTGTTTTCCCTTCACC
>CM053595.1:155671656-155702754 GCA_028646575.1 Pseudocheirus occidentalis
TGGGAAAAGGAAAGAGTACCTCCAAGTAGAATTTTAGTGGCTCTAACAGTGGGGATGCATTCAAGAGACTCAGTGTGGGATATTGACCTGAAGGTATAGTACAGTTATTTTGTTACAGACATTCCAGGCCCTCATTTTAGTCATTGGAGACTCTGTGGTGTAATGGAAAGAAAACTGGTTTCAAAGCCATTTCCCTATCAGCCATCTTATCAGCCACTAAGCCAATGAGATTAAAATAAACACATTTACAGCATTGAACTCTGACCCTGGGAAATTACTATATAGGTTATACATTATATCTAGGATTAGATTTAGCTATGTATCATTGTAGTTCCAATCTCATGAACTTCTATAACTCTTGAAATACCCTACTCACCCTTTCAAATTTTATAGCTATAATCAAATCAACTCTGCCATTGTCCCAGAAAGCAAAGTGCCAATCCTTTCTCATTCCCCTATGGCATTATTTCTCATCCCTGCAGCTTTCCAAACCAACCCATCCCATTCTCTGCCTATCCTCTTTAAGGACAGAAACAAGCTCTCCCTTTCTATTTGTACCCCCACCAGTTAACACATGCTTGACTCTTTAAAAAGTCTTCTTTTTTTTTCATTCATTGGTTCATGTCAGGATATCTGAAGTCAAGTTCCAGCTCTAATGCTAACTAGCTATGTGACTCTGGCTGAATTATTTAAACTCTTTTCAGTTTAATAACCTATTATGTAGATAGTAATGGTTTGCTAATGAAAGTGTTTTGTTAAACCCTGCTGTTCTTTAAAAATGAGGAATTATTATATAGTATAGCTCCACCTCTACCTTTGTCATCTTGGTTCTCTCTATCAAAATTCTGCCCTTGACCTAAAGCAACAGATGAATAAATGGTTTTCTTCATAATTTTGTTTGTTTTCTCCCATTCTTTTGGGAATAATTTCTTTTTAAATTAATTTTTCATTTTCAATTGATTTTCCAAAGATTTTGAGTTCCAGATTTTTTTCCCATTGCTCTCCTACCCTTCACCTCATGATGGCCAACATAATGAATATCCCTTCCCCAATCTGCCCTCTCTTATATCCCTTCCAATCCCCTCCCCCTTACTTTCTTGTAGGGTAAGATGAAGGAATGATATCTAATGTGCAGAATTTATGAATTTTATGATTTTTGAATTATTCTGTAACTTCAGTCCCAAAGTCAATTGGCATGGGACTCTGCTCATTGTTAGAGGTGAATGTTGTGTACAATAAGAGGGGTGAACAGAGGGGAAGAGAGGAAAGAAGGAGAGAGGAAGGACAGAGAAAGAGAGAGAGAGAAAGAGAGAGAGAGAGAGAGAGAGAGAGAGAGAGAGAGAGAGAGAGAGAGAGAGAGAGAGAAAGAGATCTTTTTAGTTTCCTTGGTTTTCTTCAAACTGTCTTTGAATCTTCTTTGAATTGTCTTCAAGCTTCTAGTCACTTAGAATCCTACTTTTGTTCATTCTGTCTTTGAAAGTTAAGCTAGACAGGCAATTCCCACAGAGTGCTATTTTCTCACAAAATATTTTGGGATGATTCATCTTTCTTTTTGAATCTGTTATCCAGAAACAACCAAAGTGACTGCAGTGCCCTAAACAACTAGAAGATTGAAGAGAACTCAGAAAAGACTAGAAGATAATTTGGGGGAAAAAAATGGAAGAGTCTAAAGAGACCTCATGTCTTCTGCTCTTTCCAATCTTGTCTGCCTGTCATAAGGGGCAAAGTAGGCATCTATCTCTATCAGTGAAGAATGATTTCCATTCCAATGGACTTTGTGTTGGGTGTTACAACTCATTATAGTTAAAATATAATGACATATCTGAAAAGATGATATTCATTCAAAAATAGGGTAATTTTCCTACCTGCACTAATAACAGCTTCAAAAATTGTATTTATTATTTTTACTTCATACGAAGTGTTATACATGCTATCAGGCATGGTTGAGGTGTTCCTTAATCTTGTGCAACTGGATTTTTTCTTTGTTTTTTAATCTTTACTACACAGAAAGTCTCAACAGAATGTATATTTGAGGGTGATAAGAGAAGAGCATGTTCATAAGATACAGAAATGCATTTGACAATAAAGCAAAATTCATCAACAAAAACGTGTCAACTCTCTAGCAGGAACTAATTGCTCTTGATAAGAGTAATTTAATTCAGTAAATACTATGCTAGCATTTACAATGGAAAAGTACTTTGCTGGAGGAACTAGGGAAACAATGGTGACAGATATGTCTCATGAAATTAAAATATTTAGGGAGAAGGAGAGGAGATACGGACTCAAGTGATGAGTGTACATAATAGATCTAGGCCAAATACCACAAGAATTATTAAAAAAAAGAAAGATCATTTTTCAGTTAGGCCTCGAAATGTTTCATTTTTTTTTCTAGTTCTTAGATGCTCCAACTATTACCTTTCACTTTAAGGCTGCCTTCCATCTCCTTTGTATGCATATGTTGATTCCTCCATGAGAATGTCCATCTCTTGGTAACAAGAACTGGTTTCCTTTTCCACCCCAGTGCTTAAGATAGTGGATAGTCTTTAGTAAGTGCTTAAAAAAATCTTTATTAATTGAAAAAATCAGAGCTTAGGCAAGGGAAATTTTCGTGGGACAATCATGAAAAAAACATTTAAAAGTTATAATTGCAAGGACATAGCAACTTACTTGTCAAATTAAAGACAGGGAAGAATTTAACAAGAGCTCTAATATTCAAGCTGTATGAGTAGGAAGGTGGTTTTGCTATCAGTAAAAAATGAGAAATTTTGATGGAAGGCAATTTTTTATAGGGCTAAGAGGAAGGCAGTTCCTTTGTTTTCCACATCTTGAATTGGTACTACTTAGATATCCAAGTAGATATACTAAGTAGGCAGATGCAAATATAGGATTGAAGTTTCAGAGACATATTAGTGATCTGATTATGGATTTTGGAGTCACCTACCAAAATACAATTATTGAATTATCTATGGCAATAGATGATATCATCAAAACAAAGAGGGTGGAGAAAGAATAGAACAGACTTGAGGACAGGATCTTGGGCAATACAGATACTTCAGATATGAGAAGAGCTTGGAAACATTGAAGAAGCCAAAAATAAATTGTTAAAAAGGTTGGACCAGAAGCATGAAAATGTGTCAAGAGCAGAGTGAAAGACAAGGAACAAATAAGGAGAATGAGTAAGAAATCAAGTTCATAAATTGTGATTATTAAAGGTTCACTTCATATGAAGTGTCATATATATTGTCAGGCATGGTTGAGGAGTTCCTTGGCTTATTTTATATTTCTATCTACATCTATATTTATATCTATCTATCTATCTATCTGACCCAGAAATGAATTTTGACACAAAGCAAAAAGCTGCTGCAGCCAGCACAGTCTAGGCCTAGCTACCAGCTGAGGAAAATAAAGAGAAAGTGAGAGAAAGCTTCTAGCTGAATAAGAAAAGGGGGAGAGAGATGGGGATGTATTCCATAGTCTGTTTATTGCAGAACTATTTCATACAGAGCCAAAGATACAAGAAAATCATAGAGCTTATATTCCTTATTTCAGGGGTGGTTACATGACTTGGGTCTTTCTTTTCCCAGACTTCAGCCCAAGGCTAATCATTCATTAAGATCTTTATCATAAAACCACCTCCAGGAGCACAATAGACTGGGAGTCCTAATCAGGACTTGCAAATTAACTTTCAGTAAAGTCTTTAGATATTCATGAAACCAATGAGAGCATCCACCCAACAAGATTGTACTTTCCTTGCATATCTGCCTAATGCCCTTGTAAAACAGGGGAGCTAGTGTGCCAAGACCCCAGAAAGTCTTGGCCCACAACAAAAAGCATCAACAAAACTTTTAAACTCTCAAGTAGGAATTGTTACAAGTAGGAATAATTGACTTTTCAGTATCTGACAATGTAAGTTTAAATTATTACTTTTTTTCCCAACTGACCTATCACAGTAGCCTATATTACTTGGTCAATGTTATTTTTGTTTCTGAGTTTCAAAAAGCCTTTATGATAACTGGCTTCCAAACTATGTCTATTGTCATAAGGAGAAGCAAATATCAGTAAATTTCTTGATCTTTTCTAACCTCTCCATGAAATACTTTAGGTAAAGGACTTAGTGAATTCTATTTTAATCTAAGAAAAACCTGCAAGTCTCTTCAAGGGTAATTTCAATTGGTGGGTCTACTAGATCAGGAACAGAAAAGGGAAATGGTTTTGCTTCTCAACCACAGATATCATAGACAAATTTAGCTATTTCCCTTTGACAAGAAATGAAAAATATGAACCATTATTAGTCTCATTTTTTAAATTTCTTCAAAAGTCATCAAGATATGTTAGGTTATGCTAATAAAATATAAAATGACATAGCTTACTAGTGATTCCTTTTTTGTGAAGTCAAGGATAAACATGTTATCTGTTTTAATACTCAGAGAGCCACTATTTTGTCCCAATTTTAAGTGTATGTATTTCTGTGTGTGTGTGTGTGTGTGTGTGTGTGTGTGTGTGTATTGAAATAAAAATGAATTTCCTTGATGAGTTTAGCTTCTAATAGCTGTTTGTCAAAAGCAATACTCTTTTGATCTTCAGACTCTGGACTACATTCAAAGGGAGCAAAGTTACCATTGCATGATAAAATTTTAGCTGTCTTGTTTGTACTTTCATCCAGAATGAAGACCATCCCACTTCATCATAGATCCTTTCTAAAGGTAGAGTGAACTTTTTTTCTTACACAATTTTAGAATTTTCTGAAGAGTTTGTAGTATTGGTTATTTGAGACTGCAATACTCTGTGTCAAATAACATGGAAAATATCTCATTTTCTGAAAAATTTTCAGGGCAAAGATTACCAAATTGTTCAAAGAAAAACCTCAGTATGCTCCATGGGAAATATCTAATTTTAATGAAAGTAATGTCTAATTGAAAATGTTTCTATGGACTTCTAAGTCAAATGATTTTTGTTTTTGTTGGAGCTACTGCAGTTCATCCATTTATTCATAGTCATTCACAAAAAAAAAAGTTTTTTGAGGTATAGTTGAAAGGCAGTTTAGGGCCTAGTGAATAGAGAGATGCTCTTAAACTACAGATGGCATGAGTTAAAATTTTTCATCTACCTGTTAGAATGTAACATACACTGGCTTTGTGCTTCTTCGAAAGCCAGTTAACTTCTCAGTGGCCCCAGGCAGTTCTTTAAAACTAAAATTCATAGTAGAGTTGCTGATCTCCAGAGTTTTCACTGGAAACACCTACACCAAGGAATGCACAGGACCATTTTTTTAAAGTTTATAATGATTGCAAGGTTGTTTATAATCAAAGACATTTATGTCCCACTGCTAACAAACTTGTCTCCATTATTTAATATAATGGTAGATATATACAATGCAGAGAATATTTGTGCCAAATATTGACATTAGTTTTTTTAAAGCATTATAAAACAATGATATACTTGACACTATATTTATTGGTATTTCATGTTTCATGAAACTATTACTGCATATTCTGAGCATTTGATATTTTCATATGGGTTCCTTAAATATTAATAGCAAAGGTTATTAATAAGGTGTATACATATATATATATATACATACATATATATATATATATATATATACATTGCTCAAAAAACTGGTCTTAACTTTTTTTCATCAAAGTCTCATGATAGCTTAATTATGGTGAAAGGATTACAAGGCCATATAGTTAAGCAATTTGATGTATTAAGTTTCAGTGAAAATTAGGGCTAATGGCCATTAGTCACAAACAGGTACACTGTTCATAGTTAAGGAAATGAACCCTGAACCTTGGATTCAGAAACAGAAATCAAATGAAGGTTAAACTACACATGTCCAAGAGCAGGGTTACTGAATGAGACAACTAGAATATTTCCTAAGGCTGCTCAAAATATGTGACTGGGCAAAGAGGGGACAACTTAGAGGATACAAATTAAGTAAGAGTACAAAGGTAGAAATAGAGAAATAAATCACATTTACAAGTTCAAGTTAGAGAAATGGAATAACTGTACCTGACACATGATCCAATAAGACTTAGTTTTAATGGCAAACTGATGCTTGGTACTGATATTCCCTCTTTTTAAGGCAGTTGGTGGTAGAGTAGATAGAGGGTTTAGCCTGGAGTCAGAAAAACCCAAGTTCAAATTTGACCCAAACACTCACTACCTGTGTGATTCTGGATAATTCATTTAACTTCAGTTTCATCATTTTTAAAATGGGAATCATTATAGCACCTATGTCCCAGGGTCATTGTGTGGATTAAATGAGATGTTTAAAGTGCTTACCAGTGTCTGGTACATAGTAGGTCCTATATAAATGTCAATTATCATTATTTCTTGTTGCTACTTAAATGGATCAATCTGTTAACAGGTACAATCTATACATAGTGTTTCCCTTATGTACTTCTTATTTAATGTATAGTTCCTTCATTACGAGAAAGCTTCCTGTTTCACCTACGTGTTTTATTAGAATGGGAGTAGGTAATGCTTAGTGTAAGGGAAAATAAAAACCAAAGGGTGCAGATCATTTTCACCATTACCTGGAAATACATTTCTAGAGAATAACTAAAACAGATGTTTATCTCTAGCAATTTCTCTACTGGGTAAACCTGATTTGTTATATTTTGGGGATTGTTTTTTTCTGGCTGCCTACTAATGAATTCTGATCTGTCTTCAGTTAAAAGAATGTGTCTGCAAAAGTGTCTCCAAATCTATACCCATCCCTGTCACTCTGAGACAATGAAATCTACTTTACTCCGGTGTTGGAAGAGAATAAATAAGCTACTTATAGTGTGCTGTAGTGGGAAGTAAAGTGGACATGGGGTCAGATGACAGGGGTACAAGTTTACCATACAAACTAATCTTTTTAAATCATGGTTTTCCTTTTTGTAGAAATAAGAAGATAATATGTACACTGCTTTTCATATGGGGTTGCTGAGCAAAAGGATTTTAAAAGTCATAAGGAAAACAAAAACATACATGCGTGAGTTATTATAGTTATCATTTTAGAGCAACCATTTGTTTTTAGGTCACTGGGTGATTTTCAATGAACTTTCTTGATGTTGTTTTCTTTAAAATCATTTTAGAAGATTATTCGATTTTCTTATTTGTGTGTGTGTATGTGTATTCCTGTTTTTTTGACAATCTTTATTGAAGAAGACAGTTATTCCTCTAGATTTGAGGAGCAAAGTGCACTCAAAATGTCTTTCAAATGTTGAAGCTGAAATTTCTCTCAAAAGACATTTATGGTGAAGTGTTAAATGTTTCTTTAATCCCAGAAAACTAATCAAAGAAATCAAATGTCCCATTCTTCAATGCCAGGCTTCTTATTAACAAAATTCCTATTTTAGTTGTATACCTCAGAAGACTAACATCAGGCAAGGCTGAGAGTCAAAAATACCTGAAAAGTAGTCATTCCTGGGAGAACTAGGTGTTAACAGTGAATAGAGCACTGATCTAGCTGTCAGGAGGACCTGAATTGAAATCTGGCCTCGAACACCTGCCACTTCCTAGCTGTATTAGCAAATCACTTAACCCTGATTGCCTTGCCACCACCACCCCTGCCAAAAAAAGGCAGAAATTCCTCAGTTTTGACATAATCTAGGAAGTCTACCACCAGAGGAAATATCAGCAGTGGTCTATTCTGAGTCAATAACTATGACCCCCTAGTTCAAGACATTGAACTCCTTTAGACTTATTGTAGAGACTGGAATTTAAAACAACAACAACAACAAGTAATGATGAAAGTTTTAATCTGATATTTTTCATCTTGAGTTCAGAAAATTCTCCAAGAAGTAAGAATCCATGAGAAAAAAATAACTAACAATGAAAGCTACTCCAAAATAAAATTAACTACCTTTAAAATAGGTGTGAGGTCCATCTTCTAGGACAACTTCTAGCTGAGGGTAGAAGACTCTTTAGGAGGAAATGTCTAAAGGATCCATAGGTCCAATTTGGAGTATATTGCCTCTGAAGTCTCCTCCAAACCTTAGAATAATGATATGATTATCGTATTATTAACTATAACATTGAAAATAATGAAAACACATTTTATATAAAATTTTAAAGTTTAAAAATCACTTTACATACATTAGCTTGCATAATTTCTAGTCCAATCTACTTATTCTTGAGGTCATGTATTTTTTCACTTTGTCTCTAAATCCCTAATGCCAAAACACAATGCTTCATTCATTTTTGTTGAATTGCAAAAATAATCTTTTGAATCCAAATATCCTAATGATGAGGTTGCTACAGGCATTATAATTCATGTCAATTATGTTTCCCAGAATTATCATACAAGCCAATGGAAATATTGTGCAGACAATTGTCATAGGATCATAGTTTTAAATCTAGAAGGTGTTTAGGTTACATCTACTCCCAAACATTTTCTTTTTCCCTCAAATAAGAAAACTAAAGGTCAAAGTAGTTAAATTGTCAGTTTAAGGTCACACAATTGTGCAGAGCTTGGATTTGAACCTGAAATTTGAGTTTTAACTCGTGTTATTTCCAGTATATCACATCACAAGAGTATTCAATTGGCTGCAGAAAATAGAGCTATCATTTCACAAATGTACAGAGAACTGAGTCATATTTATAATTGTACATATCATTTTCCAATTGATAAATGGTCAAAGGATATGAACAGTTTTTTGCTCTAAATCACTATTGATTAGAGAAATGCAAATTAAAGCAACTCTGAGATACCACATCTCACTGATTAGATTGGCTAACATGACAAAAGCAGGAAAATGATAAATGTTGGAGAGGATGTGGAAAAATTGGAACATAAATGCATTGTTGGTGGAGTTGTGGACTGATCCAATTATTCTGGAAAAAAAAAATTGGAACTATGCTCAGAAGGCTATAAAAAAGTGTATACAGTTTGACCCAGCAATACCCCTTCTAGGGCTGTATCTTAAAGAGATAATACAAGTGAGAGGAGGACTTGTATGTAAAAAAAAAATTGATAGCAGTTCTTTTTGTGGTGGCAAAGAATTGGAAATCAAGGGTATTCACATCAATTGGTGAATGACTGAACAAGCTGTGATGTATAAATATAATGGAATACTATTGTGCTATAAGAAATGAAGAACAGATGGACTTCATAATATCTTGGAGAGACTTATATAAACTGATGCTGAGTGAGGAGAGCAGAACTAGGAGAACTTTGTACATAATTACAGACATATCATATCTGCAATGACTAACTTTGATAGACTGGGATCCTTTCAGCAATGCAAGGTTAGAAGACAACTCCAAAAGACTCATTATGGAAAGGGATATCCATATCCAGAGAAAGAAATAAAGAGTCTCAATGCAAATTGGAGCAAACTTCTTGCTCTCTCTCTTTTGTGTTTTGGTTTGTTTCATTCCTTCTTTCTTGTTGTTCACTCCATTGGTTTTAATTCTTTACAACTTGACTAATGTTCAATGTGAAGGTATTTGTAGAACCTATATTGGATGGCACGCTGCCATGGCTGGGGTGGGGTGGGGAGGTAGGAGAGGGAGGAGAAGAAAATTTGAAATTCAAGGGATTAGGGAACTGAATGTTGTAAATTAAAAGCAAATATAAATATATATATTTGTAGGGAGGAAGGCAGGGCAATTGGGGTTAAGTGACTTGCCCAAGGTCACAAGGCTAGTAACTGTTAAGTGTCTGAGGATGGATTTGAACTCAGGTCCTCCTGACTCCAGGGCCAGTACTCTTTTTACTGTGTCACCTAGCTGCCCCAATAAAGAAGTTGTTTTTTTTAACTGGTAGAAACAAAAAAAGAAAGAAAGAAAATGGAGGAGTGCAAATTAAGATGTACTAGTGAGGTATCATTTGACTAAAGTGCTTTTTCAATGAATCATTGGCCTTCAGATGTGTCACTGAATTTCTGAAAACAATAGCAACTGAAAACAAGTTCTGATGAATTTTTAAAAACTAAAAATGACTTTGAGTATGGACCTGGTGAGAAATATTCCTGTTGCAAAGTTCATGGATGCTTACCATCTGGTAATCCTCAGGCTCACAATTTTGATTTTTTTTGGAGGGAAGGAGAAACCTCTAAGAACATTTTCTAAGGAAAAAAAGTGTTTGCAATCTCTATTGGTGAAAGTTATTCCTACACAGACAAAATAACATATCTTTGAAATTATCAAAGTAAATAGGTCGGCCTTAAGTCCCTTGAAACTCATCTTAGAGTACTAGGAAATATTGGTAAAATTGATTCCTATTATTAATTAAATAACTTAAGGCTACTTCTCTGATCCTGGCTGAAATAAACTTCCCTAACTCTCCATTACCTTAACCAAATTTACTTTGCCAAGTGATTTCTTTTTGGAAGTGTCTGAAACCTTGGACAAGAAACAATTCTTTTTCTATGAGTCAGGTCTTTTGAGCATAAAATGATGACCAAGCCAGACTGGATGATTAGAAGATGAGGAACTTATCATTTGCTTCCCCAAAGCAATGGGAGAAATTAGACAAAATAGGATTATTAATTGTTTGGATGGCAAGAGGGTTTCTGGGCCAAGTTTCACAGATGGGATAAAATGATCAATTAGTTGTGAGCATAAGATGATATTAAACTAAGAGACAGGTTAATAAAGGGCTATGTGGGGGCTGAAGGAGTGAGAATATTGTAAAGTGGGGTTTCCTTTGAGAAGGAATAAGATCAAGATTTAAATTCATTTTAATTTTAAAAAGCATTTATTAAGAGCCTAAAAGGTGCCAGAAAGTTTGCTAAGAACTTGTATATGAATAAATTTGTTTTATATTATATTACTTTCATGCAGAGTTAATTGTAGAAAAATCTACAAAATTTTGAAAGACTCTCCAAAATAATTTTAATTTTGGTTCTGGTACTCAGAAATACACAAATTAAACACTTTGGTTGAAGGCTACAAGTTAAAGATCATCAGATTTAATTAGATTAGTTGTAAGTTTCTGACTCAGGACCTTTGGGAAATACCTACTATTTTCCATAGTAACTCTTTAATTCAATCATTTGTCATCAACATGCTGTCCATCCCTGAGACCCTTTTACGAGTCTATAAAATCAAAATTATTTTCTTAATAGTACTAAAATTTAATTTCCCAACTACAGTTTTTTGGTGGAAGGCTAGATTTTCTTCATGTACTTCAACCAAAAGAGTAGAAAAACAGATTAAATGAAGACACAGGTTTGAGAAACTAGTCGTCTTCTTTTAAAACAGATATTGGGGACTTGAATTCTAATCTAGTCTTCTACCATTACTAGCAGCATGACCATTGGCATGTCACTTAACCTCTGTTTTCCTCTGTTTACTCAACTATAAAAAAAGGATAATAATAGAACCTATAAGAAAAGGTTTGGGGGAAGATAGAACGTGATTCTACTTGTAAAATGAGCTTAGCAAAGTACCTAGTACATGATAGGAGCTATACAAACTCTTACTTCCTTCCCCTTCCGAAACATTAAAGAGATTTGCAAAATATATAAAAGTGTCAGTTTTCTCACTATTTTTAATTGAAAAATATGATTATTTTTCTGTCTATTCATATATATACATATATGTACATGTATGTACATATATATCCACACATCCATACACACATATAATTGACTTATTATTCTAAAATAATGAATAAATTATTATTTTACAATTTTGTCAGTGATAATTTCTGCTATGATATTATTGATAGATAAAATCCACATAAACAAATTGCTTTTGGGGGTCCTCAATAATTTTAAAAATTTAACTGAGTCTTGAGCCCATACAGTTTAAGAACTGTTGCTATAAAGATTGAAATTTGTAAGTAGAAATGTTATATTACATCTTGAAGACCCTCTCGGGGCGGGGGGGTAATCGTGAGGTTAAACAGCTTTCCTTGTGCTTTCTCAATGAGAGAAGATAAATGAAGAATCCTAACCACTAAAATATAACATTTAAACCCGCAGATTGGGTGAAGGAGGGGTATAGTTTAATTTTAAAAAATCTATTCTAGCATAAAACCTGTAGAAAATTGTCAATAAGATGCAAATTTAGCATGATTTGATTTTAAATTATTTGATTTCAAAACTTGCAGGCTAAATATGAGAAAGAAGTCCTATTCTAGTAACTTTGCTGAGCCATCTATGGTACTAAATTTATAGTTCTCTTGAGAAGGAATATTAACATGAAATTTTCCTGAGTTCTCAGAAACTGTATCAACATGTGTGGGTATAGAGGACTTCTGGCCACAATGCTGATTAAAAAAATATAGGCATAGGTCAACTTGTACCTTTATGACCTCAAAACAGTTATAATCACAACAAAGAAACAAGAAAAACTAAAAAAGAAAGGAAAAATTATTCCTTACATAAAAACCTAGAGAGACGGAGGGAATGAGTAAGACAAGGAAATTAACTTCCTCTTCATATTCCAACCAGCAGTTTTGCTAGGCCATCTTGCCAAGGGTCTGATATCACTGCCATCTTTCTTCCCACATGGACACTGTAAACAATACCAGGGCTTCTTCATTCCTATCTTCCTAAATACATGTGCCTAGTCATTGAGTAAGTTAGCCCATTCATCTTTGGAAAACCTGCCCTGGTACCTAGGCATTTGTTTGCATATTGAATAAATCTAAACATTGATTCATTATGTCTGTCTGGTCTTAGATACCAGACCACGTTTTATTTTCACATCTAGTCTCTAATACTTTCTATTTTGGTCATCTTGTATAAATAACCTCTGTGGGCCTCAGTTTCTTCTCAACTAGAAAATGAGTGAATTAGACTAGATGATAGTGTTTGAGGTCTCTTTAATTTCTAAATTTATGATCTCACCCAGCATTCTACTCAGGACACATTATAAATCTATCTGTTTCTATGTGTTTCTGCTTTCCCCACTTTCTATAATTCATTCTGAACATAATAATTAAATTAATATTACCATTGCTCCAAAAAGAGCTGACTATACTATGCAACAAATCATCAGCTTTGCGATATCTTTCACATGTTGTATTTGTTTTTTAAGTACTTATATCAATGCTTGGCATAAGTAATTTCTTAATATTTTTGGTCTATCATCAATTCATTAATACAATTAAGGATTGTTATATGATGGCTACACTTGGCCAGAGTGTCACAATGAGGACTTTAACCTTGGTCTTTCTGTCTTCTAGGTCAGCTCTCTATAAATGTTATCATGTTGCCTCTGCAAAGAATAGGGTGATAGAGAAACTAGGGATGGAGAAAATGTGCAGAGACCAGCATGCCTACTTCATTCTGATCATGCTTCATTGCCTGTGTATATTTGGGGGTGTGGGATATTATTAAAGAGTATGCCATACTGAATTTTTTATCTTACTAATAAATGCATTCAAAATATATACTATGATGAGGATCAAGCAATGTTAAACCTCTAATATCAGAGATGGTTTTGTTCTACCTATCCTAGTAGTATCAGATAAATATGTTGCCGTATCTCACCAGTAGAGCAGGATGATTTCTGCTGGTGGTTAGCTCTGGAAGACCCAATTCTAACTAAAGAATGCTACAAATGTATCCCAAACTCAATAGACATACTTAAGAAATTATAATAACAAGAACAAGAAAAATAATAATGATAAAATCACGGATGTTTTAGGCATGAATTAAAATAAGTCCCTTGTTAAAGATCCTCTTAAAATTTCATCAGCCATGAACTATTTTACACAGGATTCTGAGTATACAGTTCTTCTGATGGAGCATAGTCTAAAGAGAGTAGTCAGCAGATATGATATTTAAGACCATAGCTCTAGAGCTCCAATGGCCATTTTGTCCAAATCCTTCATATTACAACTGAAGAAACTGAGAATCTAGGAATTTAATGAACTTACTCAAGATTCATAGAGGCAGGAAAAGAACACAGGTCTTTTAACTCTAGAGTCAGTGTTCTTTATATTATACCATACAGACCTTTGAGGGCAGGATGAGTCACCTTTTAGACTATTGTCAGCAGAGCTACCCATGTAAGGAACATAGCCTTTTTCTTTGGCCCCAACCCCTATAAAAATGGCCTGGAGGGTCCCTTTTCCCTTTGACACTTGAGGCTTGTGACAGCTCAATCGATCTGCCAAAGCAAACTCTGGTGAAAGCAGCCATCCAGGGGGACCATGGTATCAACTTCAGGGGCTCTGTTAGACAGTTTGTATTCCACTTTGTCAAGCATCAAGGGCCAAGGTGTGATTGATTTTTATTCTTATTTCTTTTGCAGATGATACAATTGCCAAGCAAGAGCTGATAGAATTTTCATTCCCTCTGCTGTCCCCAGCTGAATTATTAATCTTTCTGTCAAGTCTAATTCCTGACCCTCAATTTAATTCCATTTCAGCAGCTTATCCCTCTATTAGCCTCACTGCACTCGAATTCTGTTGCTCCCTTGGCTGCAGCCTGCTGAGAGACTGCTTTTTGAGTACTTAGTAGGAAAGCTCTGAGCTGTATTGACTCAGATTTTAATTTCAAATAGTGTTCCTAATGATCCGCTGCTTTAAAACAAGTGCATTGGAGAGACTTCCTTGATGGACCAGGAGGTCCAAGTCAAATTCTGTGTACGTCTAGGGGATTTCAAATATATGAAAATGCATTTTTTTCCTTCACATACCATAGAAAGGTTCATGGAGAAATAACTTGGTTTTGAATAGGAAAGGTTTTTGAATGAGGCAGAGAATGAGGCTGGTACAAAAAGGGGGGGGGAGGGGATCATAGAGATTGGATCCATTTCTAATTACCTCAAAGAATTATTTGCCCATGCCAACTGCTAAATATAAAAGAAATAAAGTCTTGAATTCAATGATGGGGTGAGAATGCTAGATACAGCAATGATTAGCAAAGTACTGAATCTGTAGCTAAGGATCGATATGACTGAATGGATTGGCATGAGTTTTCTTATATCTTTGTCTCAGGTTAGAACACACACAACTGATAACAGGGCAATGAATTGAATTGTATCAATCAACTAAATGACTCTAACTCATTACTTTGTTGTCACCAGCTGCAACAGAATTGCAAGAGGCATAGAACATCAGACAATGGGAGTGGGGGAGAAGTTTACTTCAGTGCTGCTAAATGGATGAATCAACATTAAACATTGTTTTATCCACTGAAAAGTGAAACTATAATTCATAAAATTATGGAATGAGAATTTAGAAGGGATAATTGAGAGGTCATTTACTTCAGCCCCTAATTCAGTATAGGAATCCCTTCTGCAATCATTACAGACACTAAGCCTTTGCTTCAATACCTACACTGACAGGAAATTCATCATCTGTGAAGGTATCTCACTTCATTTGTAAAAAATTCCACTTAATACAAAATTTTCCTTCATACTGAACATTAATAGGCCTCTATGTTATTTTCAGCCACTGATGTTAGTTCTGCTTTCTGGAATAATATTCATATTTTACTACTATGAGGGTTAAAGTGACTTTAACACAGTGGGGAAAAAAATCACACACTAATGTGCCTTATCAAAACAAATCTCCAATGGACCAGACCACAAAATTCAATAATTTTATTTGATACCACACTATACTATTGTTTCTATAAAGCATTCCCAAGATTTTTACCAGGGTATTTTCTCTTTCTGATTTCCCCTTATTATTTTTCCCATTCATATTAGTATTTATTCACAATGTCACTTTTATATTCACCTCTGTTTGGATCAGCTACCTCAGTACCCTTTTAACTTTTCTTCTACTCAAGGACAGTATTCCTCTCTTGCTTTCCTCTTAAGGAAGAAAGATTCCAAAAAAGGATCCTAAACTTAATGGTAATGCTCTTATTTTCCCCTTCTATTCTCTTTCAAGGTCAAATATTCATAATCCCTTTCATTATTCCTCACATGACAGTGTTTTCTACACTTACTTCTTATACTAATTACCTATCTGGCTTTATCTTCTCTGAAATCATCCCAGAGAAGCATATTCAATTCAATGAGAGGTATTTGCTATGTTTATGCACTTTGTTGGATACAGGAAAAAAAAAAAGATAGGTATGACATTGAATCCAATTTTTCTTAAATCACAAGATGTAATAGCTAGAAGGAACCCTAGTGGTCAGTGAGTCTGACCAATATACAAAAAAGTATCCCTACTTTAGGGATATAGGGATATAGTTCAAGTTGTCATCCGGCTTCTACTTGGAATTTCCAAGGAAGGGCAAAATACCACCTCTCTGCCCATTCAATTTAGTCTACACTCATTCTTACAACCTAAATTGGCCCCTTTATGACTCCCTGGTTCTACTATTTGGGCCCCATACAGAAGAAATCTAATTTATCCTCTAAAATCTTCCAAATACATGAAAAAATACAATATATTCCTACAGAGCTTTCTGTGGGCTAAGCACACTAAGTCCCTTCAACTGATCTTCTAATGACAGGAAATTAAGGTATTTTAATATTTTTGTTGTCCTCTTCTAAATATTTATGGTCTTCCTTAAGGACTTCTTGAAATAAAGGACCTATACCTGAATGCAATCCAAGGAAGATTTGAAAAAGAAGAGTACACTGGTGCCTCTTATGCATAGTACAAGATTGCATTTGCTTCCTTTTTGACTAGCACATCATACTGTCAATTCTTATTGGCCATCCTACCCTTTGGAAGTCCACTAAAAGCCCCAAACCTTTTCTCAAGAAAACTTCTAAAAATCTATGATTTCCTTATATTATACTTATGAGGTTAGGTAGATGCACTCAAATACAAGATTTTACATTTAATCTTGGAAAGCAGTATAGCCAGCCCAATTATTTGATTAGACTTGTTTTTAAATTCACATTCCAACACCCATTGTGTTAACTCTCCCTTCCAATTTTGTATATACTCAAAATCTTAATAAAGTGAATTTTTTGGCATTTTTCCAAGCTGTTGAGAAAAATGATAAACAGCATGGGACCATTGAAATACTCTGTAAAGAAATTCAGTACTTCATTGAGACTGAGACATTCACTATTTCTTTTGAATTTAACAATCCAAGTCTTATTTTTATATTTAATTGTAATTTTTTCTCAATTATGCATAAATATATTTTTCTATTTTTAATTATATGTAAAACGATTCTAGTATTTATTTAAAATTATTTTTGTATTTCAAAATATCTTCTCCTCTTCCTCTTTATGTATCTCATTGAGAAGGCCAGGAATTTGATATAGATTTTACATGTGTAGCCATGCAAAACATATTTCCATATTATTTAGATTGTAAAAGAAAATGCAAATTAAAAATATGAAAAAAATTGATAAATGGTATACTTCCATTTGCATTATCACCATAAGTTCTTTCTCTGGACGTAGATATTATTTTTCATCATAAATCCTTCAGATTTGTTCTGGATCTTTGTGCTGCTAAGAATAACTAAGGAATTCACAGTTTATGGTCAATACAATATTACTGTTACTATGTACAATGTTCTCCTGTTTCTCCTAACTTCACATTGGATCCATCCATATAGGTTCTTTCAGATTTTTTTTAACTTAATATTTTAATCTCCCTCCAAATTACATGTAAAAAAATAACATTTTTTTAAATTTTGAATTTTAAATTCTATTCTTCCTTTTGTACTCCTCACCCATTGAGAAGGCAAACAATTTAACATAGGCTATATGTGCAAAACAGATTTCCATATAAGTCATACTGTGAAAGAACAACAAACAAGAAAAATAACATAAAGAAAAAAATGATGCTTCAATTCGCATTCAGGCTCCACCAGTTCTTTCTCTGGAGATGGACAACCCCTTTCATCACAAATCCTTTCCAATTTTCTTGGATCATTGTATTGCTGAAAATAACTTACTTGATCCTTATACAATATTGCTATTATTGTGTATGGCGTTCTCCTGGTTCTGATCATTTTGTTCTGCATCAGTTAATGTAAATCTTTCTAGCTTTTCTTTCTTTCTAAAAGCATGCTGCTTATCATTTCTTATAATACTATAAAAATTTCATCACAATCATATACCAGAACTTATTCAGCCATTCCCCAATTGATGAATGTCCCCTCAATTTCCAGTTCTTTATCACCATGAAAAGAACTGCTATAAATTGCATAGGTCCTTTTACTATTTTTTTTCTTTTTAAAATATAGAATTAGTAATGATATTGTTGGATCAAAGAGAATGAAGTTTTATAGTCCTTTGGGCATGGTTCCAAATTTGACATAGTATCCAAATGATAAGATCAGTTCACAACTCCACCAAAGGTGAATTAGTGTCTCAGTTTTTCCACATCCACTGCAACATTTGTCATTTTTCTTTTCTATCCTCTTAGCCAATCTAATAGGTGTTAGGTGGTATCTTAGACCTGTTTTAACTTGCATTTCTCTCATCTATAGTGATTTAGAGCTT
Organism: Pseudocheirus occidentalis; assembly: GCA_028646575.1. Classification (NCBI taxonomy): domain Eukaryota; kingdom Metazoa; phylum Chordata; class Mammalia; order Diprotodontia; family Pseudocheiridae; genus Pseudocheirus; species Pseudocheirus occidentalis. The sequence continues at coordinate 155,689,987 of CM053595.1, forward strand.
CTTTTTTTTTTTAATCTGACCATAGATAGCTTTGATTCCTTCCTCTGAAAACTGCTTGTAATATCCTTTGAGCATTATCAGTTGGGAAATTTCTATTGTTTCTGTATTTTTGACACAATTCTCTACTTTTGTTTTTGAGAAACATGGTCTTTACTAGAGAAATTTGCTGTATGTTTTTGGGTTTGTTTTTTTTTGCAATTACAATTCTTAATTGTGTATTTTGCTCCATCATGTTTCTCTGTCTCTGTCTCTGCCTGCCTGTCTGTCTGTCTGTCTCTGTATCTCTGTATCTCTCTGTACCTCTCTATCTCTCTTTCTCTCTCCCCCCTTTCTTCTTGTCCATCCTCAAAATTGTTTTACTTCTGTCAACTGCCTACACCAGTTCTCCTGAGAATATCCCTAGCTTTCCCATACAATATGTCAGATGTCAGTGTCATAGATGCTGTCCTCAATAAAGCTCTAAAGCATACCTTTAGAAATCCACTGTGGCGGGGCGGCTAGGTGGTGCAGTGAGTAGAGCACTGGCCCTGGAGTCAGGAGGACCTGAGTTCAAATCCGGCCTCAGACACTTGACACACTAACTAGCTGTGTGACTTTGGGCAAGTCACTTAACCCCAACTGCCCTCCAAAAAAAAAAAAGAAGAAATCCACTGTGGCAAAACAGGGGAGGTGTTGTCCCTTGACTAAAGTACCAGGATGTTGATATCTCAAAAATCCTTGTTCTAGCATATGGGAATCATTTCCTCAGACTTCCTGAGTGAAAAATAATGAAAGAGGTGTGCACAAAAAATTTGGGAAAGGTAGCTTAGGAATGCTTCTTATCAAAAAAGAACAGAAAATAACATGGGTGAGAAAGGAAGTAAGAAGAGTGAGGCTATCAGAACTACAGGGATGAACAGAGATAGTAAGGAAATTGGGGACATTGGTCAGAATGGAGAAATGCATAGATAAGCCAGTGAAATGGTCCTATTTTGTCCTTAAATCCAGGAGTCTGACAGAATCCTGATGACAGTGGATCTGAGCTGAGCAATTCCTGTGTAACTTTTTGAGGCAGAAGGCATTCAACTTTAAGCTTTTTACTATTGAGATTCTTAAGTTATTTCATTTTTCTTCTGATACACTGGAAGGATTAGTGAGGATTAAGGGTGAACTCAATTATTAGTTCTGTTGGATGCTCTGAGGGTCTGTTTATTGGGAGGAGGGGACAAAGACTCTTGTTGATTTCCTCAAGTTATTTAAGTTGTTTATCTTATCTATTTTATTTTGTTTTTATTGATGATTCTCGTGTCATAAAATGTTATATTGAAGTACGGCCAATACTAGTATTTGCATATTCAATTACTGAAAATAGCAACTTTGCAATTGAGGGAAAGTAACAAAGGATAAAATTAGGTGACAGATTGTTACCATGGCAAACAGTGGAACTAGAAGAACTTCAAAAGTGGGGAAAATTTTATCTGTCATGATGTAATCAATTAATTCTCTCTTGTGAAGAAATATTTAACTGTGGTGCTTTAAGAAAAGATTAGGTTGTTGCTAGTATTAATAGATACATGAATATTTGTAGAATTATTTTGGCAAGGCATAGAAAACCTGATGTAATTTGTTCTCCTCTTTCATATGTATTTTCTGTCTTTAATGGGTTTACTGGTAATTTAGGAAGACTGGAAAAAAGAAGGAAAAAGGAAAAGACAATCTTGATGTGTGTGTATATCTATGTATGAAATAAGCCTTTTATCAAAGACCCTTGCTCTACTTTTTTTTTTACCAGTATTCTTTCTTTCTAATCTTGGCTTCATTGGTTTTGTTTCTACAAAAATATTTTTAATACAGTCAAAATTATCCCTTTTATATGCCAGGATGCCCTCTATCTCTTATTTGGTCATAATCCCTTATCTTATCCATAGATATGACAGGTAAACTTTTCCATGACCCCCTGCTTTGCCCATGGTATCCCCTTTTATATTTAAATCATGTACTCATTTTGACCTTATCTTTGTATATTGTGTGAGATATTTATTTATACCTAGTTTCTGCCAAACTGTTTTCTAGGTTTCCCAGCAGATTTTGTCAAATAGTGAGTTCTAAGAGACACTCTATTATGTTTAATCTGTATTATTAACATTTTATCCATCAATTTCTTTAGATCAGATAGTCAAGGAAAAAAATCAAACCTTAATTTACTGGATTTACCTATTTCTAAGGTAATACACTCATTGAACATGTAATAATCTACTAAGGTTCCATTTCACCCGTCCAAATTTCTTTTACAGAAAAAGACAGAACATTGCCTCAGAGAGAATGTAGAGCAGCAGAAATAAAAGTCCGGGTAAAAACTGTTCTATCTGGTGGTGATTGTTGTCTGTCTCGAAAAGGAACAAAATGACATTACTATGTTAGACATAAATTTCAGTGTGTCAGACTATGACAGATCAGACCAATACAAGCTCAAAACACCCTAGCACTGGTCAGGCACAAGTAATCTATGCAAACATTCAAGATGGATTCTCTAAATGTGTCCATCCTTTGTAAGACAACCTAAGAAGAACCCAGGAAAGATCTGACATCTAGGGGCAGAGGTTTTGCATGAGTGAAGTGCAAACACTTCCAGGCCAACTCTGTGAATCAACAAAAATTAAGCCCTAGGGTCATCTAGGGCAGGCAGGCAGGCAGGCAGGCAACTGACATGTAGAACAGATTGAGAAATTTTATAAGAATAGCCAGAATACCTGAAAATTATCATTATAAAAAAGAATCTTGATACAATCTTCTTGTAAGATTGTAAGATCATCAAGGAAAAATGCCCTGTAGTTCTAGAACAAGAAGGCAAAGCAGAAATAGAACAAAAAACGTCCACTGATAATAACCTGAAATAGATCCTAGGACAAAAACTTGCAGGAATATCATAACCAAGATTCAAAGCTTCCAGATTAAAGAGAAAATATTGGAGGCAACAAGAAAATTCTTTCAATATTATGGTGTTACAATACAGATTTTCAGGTATTTGTGACAAAACAGCAGAACTTAAGGGGAAATTTGGTGTATAGTAACTAGGATAAATATAAAGTAAACATTAAATTATAAGGGACTTAATAAGGTCAAATCATTTACTTCTTATATGTGAATATATTATCAGTTCTCTGTGACTGTCATTTTTCTTTGCATAGCTTGAAAGAAAGGGTTAGGCTGAGCTGAGTATGATTGGGGTGATGGTAAAAAAATTAAAGTGGTGGGAGAGATTTTTAAAAAGCAATTATCTCATACAAATGAAGAAAAAAAAAGGGAAAAACTGACACAGCAGCTAATAGGGTGGAGGGCAGATAGTGCTGAAACCTTGCTCTCATTGGGAGTGAATTAAAAAGGGAACAACATATAAGGGTATAAAGGGTATAAAGGTCTTCTAAATTTAGAAAGAAATAAGGGGCTAAGGGGATAGGTTGAAGGGAGAAGGTGAAGGAGGGTTTCTTGGAGGGCTGGTTAGATTAAGGAAAGTGAGGTAGTAAGTATAAGGAAAGCAGAAGACTGAGGAGGGCTAGTAATAGAGTGAGAAAAAAATAGGAAAGAGGAAAATATACAAGAAGTTGTTAGATTTTAGAATGTGAATGGAATGAATTTACTCATAAAATGGAAACGGAGAGCAGATTACAATTCTGAATTCAAACATATATTGCTTTCAGGAAATGCTACAAAACTGAGATATATACAAGCATAAAATAAAGGTCAAAATAAAACTTATTATGTGAAAAAAAGCAGGGATAGTCATGATTTCAAAGTTAAAGCTAAAATAGTTGCATTATTCAATATTGTTTTAAACCAATACTATAAAATACCTGACAGTGTACCTGCCAAAACAGAGACCAGAACTGTACTAATATAAACATGAAATGCTTGTTATACAAAAAAGTTAGATTTAAATAATTGAAGTAATATTTACTGTTCATGAGTAGGTAAAGCCAATACATTTCTTTTAAAATGACAATTTTAAATACTTAAACTATGTAGATAATATCATTCCAATTAAATTACTTTAAAAAAAACTATCACACTGAGTTAGAAAAAAAGAATAACAAAGTTCATTTAGAAAAATAAGAAAATCAGGAACTTCAAAGGAACAGTGAAAAAAATGTAAAGGCAGCAGATTCAATAGTATCAGACCTTATACCATATTATAACATGAAACCGCTGTTGAAGTATAAAATGGATAATTTTCATTATGTTAAATTAAATATTTCTTGTATAAATAAAACTTATGCAACCAAGAATTGAAGAAATATAGAAAATTTTGTCTGGGGGGAGCTTTCAGAGATGATCTCTCAGATAGAATGTGATTGGATTAGAATATTGCTGTGATATAGGAAATGATGAACTGGTTTCTTAAGAAAATCATAGAATAAGATGTTATGTACCTTCAGAGAGACCAAATACAAGTGGAAATAAGCATGGTACAGTATTACAGATATTTGTTGAGTGCATATGTGTATGTATGTTGGTTTATAGATATTTATGTATATATGTATGTATATGTGTATATTTTGTATGTGTATTTGTGATTAATTGTAGCCTTTGGAGGGGGGAGGAAAACTTAAAATGCATAGCAGAGAAGGAAAAAAACCCTACAAGGAAGAAAAGAAAAGCTGGGCAGCTTTGAAAATTATTAAATAGGTTTTCTTAAAATAGAAATTTATTGCTTTATATAGAATCCTCTCACATTCTGCTGTTGTGCATGGCCATGGTTTTTTTTCTCATTTTTCACTTTTTTAAAAATAATTTTCAATCAAATAAACAAAAAAGATACTTAATTAAACCATGCTACCAAACACTTTAGAGAGGAATAATGTGCTTTGGATTCAAAAGGAGATAAAAAAATGACCAATATGGGAATTTGCTTTGCTAAACTTTGTTTATTTGTTCAAAGGATCTTGTTTTTCACCCCCATCCCAAATTTCTCCAATAGTGTGGGGGCTTGATAACAGAATATAAATGATTATTAAAAGAAAATAAAAGTTCAAAATGGGAAAAAAGACCATTTGCGACTTTATAAAGAGCAATTTCAATTGAATCATGAAGTCAAAAGTCAAACTGATCAGTACTCAGAAGTGAGAGCAAATTAAGGAGACACATTTCGTGTCGATAGCTTTCTCAAGCAGGTTAGCTAAACATAGGTGAAAAACTATAGGGTGATAGGTATCAGGGATGGTTGAGTCAGGTCAGAATTTTTTTTTTCTGATAGATGAGATATGGCCATATTTTTTGAAAGCAGAGGTAGATCCAGTAGAGAATGAGGATGATTTGCTGTGAGGAAGGAGAAAAGAAATCCACTAAAGAAGATGAACAAGGCAATGGGATGTAGGGTAGATGTAAAAGGGATAAAATTGATAGGGAGATAATTCATCTTTTGATCTCACATTGGAGTGAAGAAGGTGAAAGCAGGGGAAGATATTTGGTATTATAAAATCAAGAGGGAATTGTTATTCTGGGGGGAAAAAGTCTTTTTTTTTGGTGAAGTATTTGGTGAAGTCCTCAAACTGGGAGGTGAAGGAGGAGTTGTCATGTGAGATCTGAAGAGATATAAGAAAGTTTGGAAAATCTGCTGTGGAAAGTAGAATAGCAAATCAATTATAAAGGAGTAGAATAATTGCTTTGCTGCACCGAGTACCCAGGTAACATTAGATATCTTCTGTTTCTAGTGGATTCAAACAACATAGCTTTGTGCTGAGTGATTCAGTTCCAGTCAGCAGCATATGAGCAGGAGTGAAATGTGTAGATAGTCATTTTAACGAATAGTAAAAGTGAGAATAAATTCTAGAGTAGAAAATGCCTAGGTTCCCAAACTTATTTGGCCTACTTCCCCCTTTACAAAAAAAGGAAAGGAAGGAAGGAAGGAAGGAAGGAAGGAAGGAAGAATGAAAGAAAGAAAGAAAGAAAGAAAGAAAGAAAGAAAGAAAGAAAGAAAGAAAGGAAAGGAAAGGAAAGGAAGAAGAAAAGAAAAGAACGGGAAAAGAAAAGATAAGAAATGGGAAAGAAAAGAAAAGAAAAAGGGGAAAGAAAAGAAGAAAAGAAAGGGGAAAGAAAAGAAAAAAAGGGGAAAGAAAGGGGAAAGGAAAGACAGGGGAAAGAAAAAAAAAGAAAAAACACTCAGTGGTCCCCCTGGCAATCTACATTCTTTACACCTTAAACATATTTTTTTTCCCAATTTGCATCATCGCAATCTCCTACAGTCTTCCCAACTCAGATTGTTCCCATGCCCCCCCCCCCCCAGTGGGAACCTATGGTGTAAAACTCATGTGAGCAGAGTCTAAATGTACAGAGCTTGGGAAATAACTGAAGGGTGGAGGGAATGCAGGGCATACTGAAGATGCAGAATAGGATTAGGGGCTGTAAGGCATAAGTAAACAATGGAATGATAAATGATTATGATCAGACAATAAAAAAAGGAACTTCAGAATTAATGAATGTGGAACTAGAACACTGTGGGTAATGACAAGATCAAGAATACTCCTACTTCTATATATAGCTGAGGTGGCCTGGAGGAGCAAGTTAGAAGCACTAAGTAAACTAGAACTAGTAGACCTATAAAAGAAAGGTTTATGAAAGAACATCAGTTCCTCTTGTATGAGGACAAAAAAAGAAAGCCAGTCACAAAATTCATTAAGGAAGGAGAATGTTCAGAGGATAGAGGGAGGAGTCATTAGAAATTGGATTGGGTAATAAATATAGGTAGCATAAAAGACAAAGAGGTTACTGGGTTCCACATATTTACCATTACTTATTATTAAATAACAATAGCTAATAATAATCACTAATATTTATATAGAGCTTAGTATGTGCACATCACTGTGCTAAGCACTTTACAGTTATCTAATTTAACTTAAATATACCCTCAAGTGGATGTGATATAGTAGATTGAGTACTCACTTTAGAGGTGGTAATAGCTTGCTTTAAGTCCTTCCTCCATTGTGGTCTCCTAGAAAAATAGACAGCTATGCTACTTGGAGATAGGTTGAGATAGGCAATCTGCTTTGGGACAGGGGACTTCTCATTCTGAATTCCTCATATTGGTGAGATAACAGAGGCTTCCCATTTTAATGTATGTGCTTAGGAATGTATTAAGCACTCCAAGAGGAGTAAGTGTACCCACCATGGCTCCTGCCCTTAGGAGTTCATTTATCTGCTTATGAAGAAATGTCATCCACATACAAAGCACTTAGGGAACAATGCCATGAAAGAGTTCCCCCATTCTATCTCTTCTCTTCATCCCTACCCTAACTCTAAATCAAACTGTGATCTATCCTTCTCCCTGTTACTTAGAGCAGCTTTTCTGGAGATCTGTGTTGCAGCACTTATCACACTCTCTTTTTATGATTTTCTTTTATATGTCTTCTCTTGCTATTTTAGATTATGAAAGCAGGCACTTTTACATGTACTGTTTATATCTCCTAATTCATGTTGCATGGCAAATGACAGGTACATAATACTTTCTCTTCATTTAAAGAGGAAAAACACATGAATTATTTGTTTTTTTCTTTAATGAGCATTTCTTCTTTTGAAGCAAGATGAAACTTTGCTTGTGCCTCTTTTGCTCTTTCATGGCACTATTCAATTGAGGGAAATATATATATATATATATATATATATATATATGGGAGTCAGGAGGTTTGGTGATCAGGCCTTGGCATGGATACTTACTAGTAATATGATCTTTCTTATACTCATTTTCTTCTATAAAATGAAAGAAAATGATTAAATCTGACAGTCTATGATTCTGTATTCTGTTATACTGATCTAGGAGTCTGATTCATCTCTCCAAGTGGACTATACAGTTTGATGACTGGGACTGTTTATTCTCTTTTTTATCTGTGAGTTCTTAGAACTTAGTAGGTGCCCCATAAATAATTATTGTTGAAATGGGTACCAGAAAGGGTGCTAGAACAGACTTTCAGAACAGAAAGGGGCCACAGACACCATTAGAGCCAACTTATACCTAAACAAAAATATCATTTATAATGCACTCAGCAAGTAGTCACCCAGCTTGTCTGAAGACTTCCTACAGAATTCCACTCTATTTTTTTTGTAACTTGAAGGAGCAAAAAGTTACATACATATACGTGTATGTGTGTATATATGCATATATAGGTATATACACATGTATTCATGTGTACATATGTAGAGATAGACCTGTTTATATACATATATACACACATACTTGTATATGTGGGAGATATAATTTTGTTGCTGTTGGTTTACATGGTGAAGTCCTTCAGAGCAGGGTCAGCTTTTTGGTTTTTGAGGACTTAGTATGTAATAAAATAAGCATTTCTATGACAAAGCAAAATAAAATGATGATTTTACATGAAACAGAAAATCTACTATGTGGAACTTGATATTCCTTTCAAACACAAAATAAAGTTATTGTGCGAATGTCTTTTTTTTCCTTTTTCCTTCCCTCTACCTATCCTAGAGTTGGCCACCATTAGACACAAATAGGCATTATAAGTAATATAGCATATTATTATGGTATGATATTATAGATAATATATATGTAGAATACAGTATACACACACACACACTCCTATTTATCATTTCTTTCTCTGGATGTAGATAGCATCTTTCTTCATATTCCCTTTATGGTTAATTTGGATATTTAAAATATACAAAATCAATTACTCATTTAAATTTGTTCTTAAAAAGAATATTGTGTTTGCTGCATATAATATTCTTTAGGTTCTGCTCATTTTCTTTTTCATTATTCCATGTAAGTTTTTCCATGCTTTTTCTAAAATCATTGAGTTCAGCACAGGAGTATTCAATCACAACCATGTACCACAAATTGTTAAGCCATTCCCCAATTGATGGGCATCCCTGCAGTTTCTGTTCTTTGCTGCCACAAAGAGAGCTGCTATAAACATTTGAGAACATGTAGGCTTCTTTTCCTTTTTCCCTAATCATCTCTAGTATTAAGCAGTATACTTAGTATGTGCTTGATGCATATTATGTGCTTAATGTGTAGCACATAATAAGTCCTTAATAAATGCTTATTGAAAGGACTTGATTTAGCCTAGAGCATAGATAGATGGATGAATTGATAGGTGATAGACATAGAAGATATAGATATGCATATATGTATATGTACAATGTGTGTATGCATATCATGTACAATTGTATATCATATATGGATATATGATATAGATCAGTGGTTCTCAATCTTTGGGTTATGTTCAATTTGTAACAATGAAAACCCATCCCGCATAGCAGATATTTACATTATGATTCATAACAGTAGCAAAATTACAGTTATAAAGTAGCAATGAAAATAGTATTATGGTTGGGGGTTACCACAACAGAGGAACTGTATTAAAGGGTCATGGCATTAGGAAGGTTGAAAACCACTGATATAGATAAACATGAATATAGGCATATTTCTAACTTCGGTCTGTTGTTTCTAATACTGGATGATGGGACCAAGCACAGCAAATCTGTTGCCTGCTTCAGCTGAAAGCCTTTCGAATACTTGAAGAGAGCTGTCCTTTTCCTTCCCTCCATGTTTTGTTCTCTCCATGCTAAAGTTCCCTAGTTCTTTGAAATGCATCCTTACTTGGGATGAACCCAGAACCTTAATGATTTTTGGCTGAGCTCCTCAGGATGCTTCTTTTTCTTTTATTACTATCCTTCCCAAAATATGGTACTCAGAAGTGAACAAAACACTCAGAAAAGGTGATCTAAATAAAAAGGCCACATGCAGCTTATATTTTCCTAGTGCTACACATTTTATCTCTCAATACAAACTATAATACCAAGTTTTCTTACCCACCACACCATTAATATACTAAGTACTGAATTTGAAATTCAATTAAACACTCAAGGTCCTTTTCAGATGAACTATTGTCTGTTCATTTTCACCCATTCAATATATGTGAAGTTGACTTTTTCTTTAAATAAAAATATTTTACAATTATTATATTTCATTTACACTCTTGAAAAATATCCCACAAACTACTTTATCTTAGTAATTAACAAAATGACTAAACAGCAGAAAAATATGAAACTTGTGAATCAGATGGGAGGGAAGAGGTAAGAACAAGTATTTTTTAAGTGCCCAAATACTTGATCGGTTCTGTGCTAAACAGTTTGCAAATATTATCTCATCCTTCCATATCTAGAACTTCTGACCCAGGTAACTTGCTATTCTAATAGGTGAATGCCTCATATACTTCACTATTGTAGACAGTCTTCAGCAGTTTTACATTTTATTTTATACTCCCTAATCATCTTTTTTTTTTTTGTCGGTGATGGCACTTTAAATTTCTAGATATAGATATAAAGTGTGGATACCTCCCCTTTGCCTATCCCTTCCAGTGACCAGTTTACTGGACTGTTCAATGCATGCCCATGTGACCATACTTCCATTACTATAAGGTTTCTCAGCACAATCCCCCTTCTTGGTCCCCACTCACCTATGTGTGCTGTTTATCTTTATTAGAATATAAAACTCCTTGAGTGAAGAAAATGTCTTTCCTTTTGAATTTCTGTCTCAAACCTAAGGCTATTGTGTCATACACAGTAAGGTACATATCATCTATCTATCTATCTGTCTATCTGTCTATCTATCTATCTATCTATCTATCTATCTATCTATCTATCTATCTATCTACCTATCTATCTACATGCCTATTAATTCACATCTCAAAATTTGTTTAGCCATTCCAAAACTAATGGGTATCCAAAGAGTTTTGATTTTCACTAACAAAACAATGATCTTTTAAATATTTTATATGTGATGTTCCCTTAAAAAAACTTCCCTTGATAACATGCCAGTAAGTGTATGAACAATTTAGACACTTCTCTTGAATAATTCCTAATTATTTTCAAAAGTACCATACCTACCAACAGTAGATCAGTGCATAGGACCTATTCTTAATAAAGCTGGGCTGCAATGGTAATCCTTTTCATTTATGGATGTTCATTAACATATATGGAGACTTCGAGGAATGAAAGTCCAGCTCATTGGTCAACAGTCTGAAGGCTCCATTTTCCTTCTTTGAAGACTAGAATGTTCACCTTTCTCCAGTCTTAAGAAAACACTTTGGGAAAAAAAATAATATATTACAATATTAATGATCAATTATTAACTTGTGCTCTACCCTTTTCCTCCTATTTTTGATAAGACCCAGCTCCTAAAAAGGTAAGTCAGTCACTGAAGGGTATAGCTGAGTGATGAGATTATTCTGCCCTCAAGCACATTACCTAGCTTGGAGGGACCTCCCAACAGGGAAACCTAATGTCTGTATCAAGTACAAAGTGAATCCAGTCAAGGCAAGCCCTTCCTTAGGGGTGGGAACATCGCCCTCCCCCATTCTTGATTCCTTCCATTAAAGTTTAGGTTAGGGCAGCCCAGTTAATGAAAGAGAAACCTAGCTAGAGAGATCTAGATGATAATGGCTTTGCATTGCCCAAATGCCTTGAGGCTCCTGAGTTTCATGATTGAATTCCATCTTAAGCAGGAGGAGCCAGAGACTTTTAGCCCACTACCTCATTAAATGTTCAGCAATCAAGACTGAGTTTCATTTGTCAGGGAAATTCCCTCTCAGAAGGCATATATTGATATAAGGTGATTCAGAACCACTCTTTTCATCTTTGGTTACCAAGAGAAGCCACTGATTTTCAACTTATTGATTATTTGTAGCCTAATTAATTATTAACTACCTATAAGGTCTGTCCCACAGGGAATTTAATTCATTGCATCTTTCTCTTTTTGTGGAATTTTTTATTCATTTTTTTCTTGTTTACATCATTAATTTCCATGAGATTTTAAGTTACAGATTTTCTTCCTATCTATACTCCATCCACCACCCCCAAACAGCAATCCTACTATATAACCCCTCCCCCAATATGCTGTTTCCTATGTCCTCCCCTATGATCCCTCTGACTTTCCAGTAGGGCAAGATGGATCTCCTTTGCCCAGTGTCTGTATATCTTAATTCCCGGTTGCATGTAGATAGTAATAATAAAATAATAATAATAACATACACAAATATACATATATATTAAATATTTTATTATAGAACTTTAAATTCTAGATTCTTTCCCCTCCTTCCTCATCACCCACCCCCACTGGAAAGAAAAACAATTCAAAACAGGCTATACATGTGTAGTTACACAGAACATCTCCACAATGGACATAATGTGAGAGACTGAATAGATGTCCCTCCTTCCTAACCTGCCCCACCCCTTCTTCTATTCAATACCCTTTCCATGTTCCTTTACAGAAATGTGTGCTTCCAGCAACCCTCCACCCCACCTTACCCTACCCTCCATCATCAACCCTCTCATCCCCATCCACCCTACTCTCCTGTGTGGCAAGATACTCAGGTAAGAGTTTATGGCATTCCTTACCTAAGCCAAATTCATTGAGAGTAAGGTTGGCCTTTTCCCTTTTGACTTCCTGTTCTTCCCCTCCATTGTAACAGTTATCCATTGCCTCTTTTGGATGAGATGGCTAACCCCATTCTGTTTCTCTCTGTCTCCTGTCATCCTCTCCAACCTCAGAATTTCACCTTTTAAAGTATTGTCCCTTCCTATTCAATTGATCTTGTGCCCTCTATGTACACATATATACACATATTCAGATATGTATTCATATGCATATATATCCTCCTATATGGAAATATGAGCAAGTATATGTACATATGTATATATATATATACACAGACATATATATATATATATATACATACAATCAATTTATGATAATCAAATACAAGAAACATGAGA
>CM053595.1:155703254-155720792 GCA_028646575.1 Pseudocheirus occidentalis
GGGACAGGGTAGAGAACAGAACAAGGGGGGAGGGATAGGAAGGAGGGACATATGATCACTGTCACAATATGTCCACTATGAAGATGTCCTGTATAATTACACATTCACAGCCTATATTGAATTGCTTGTCCTTCCAGTGGGGGTGGGGGACAAGGGAGGAACTGAAAGAATATTGAACTTAAAGCTCTGCAATTCATGCAACTAGGAATTAAGATATACAGGGGCTGGAGTAGGGATACCCTCTCTGCCCTACCAGAAAGTTACAGAGCAGATCAGGGGAGGGTCTTTACAGTGGGATAGCTGTTTGGGGGTTGGGATAGGGGAAAGATGGGGAGAAAATTTGTAATTCAAAAATGTCATGAAAATGAATGATGTAAACAAGAATGTTGCTTTTTTGTAATTGAATAAAAGCTTTGGTATTATTAAAAAGGTGCCAAATAAAAAAAAAAAGAAAAGACACAACCTTTGCCTATAAGGGGGAGGTTTTGATATAGTAAAGGAACATCACATCAACTTGTTGCCAAGTGAAAAGATCAGGAAAGATGTGAAGTAAGTGGCATTTATGGTGATATTTGAAGGATAGACAGAAATGCAATAGTTGAAGACAGAGAGAGGAAGATATTCTAGCATTTAATAAAAACACAGAGGCCCTAGAACACAAGTAACATATTGTGGAAGTGTCAATCTAAACAAAGAAAATGGATGAAAGGGATCAGATAAAATAAAGCTAGAAAAGTAAACTAATCCTAGTTAGTAGCAAATTTTGAATGCCAGGAATAAATAGTTTGGATATTATTATGAAATACTAAAAATAAGCTTTGAAAAAATTTTAAAGTATGATACGAGAAGATCTGTGAATAAGAAAAATATTCTGGAAGAAATATAATGGAGAGGCTGGAGATTGAAGAGAAAAGAGGATAAAATATCAGTTGAGAACCTAGTAAAATAGCCCAGGTACATGACTGAAAGGGTCTAATTTAGTGTAATTATCATAGATATTTATAGCATTATAAGCATTTGAGAGATGGAAGACAGATGAAGGAGAATTAAAGATAATAAAGTTTCTAATCTGAATGATGAGGTGAATTAACTAATTAAAAACTGTATATATACTTTGGTAGAAAAATAAAGAGGGTGAAGATAAAGTTCCAAACAGCATATAATTAATCAAATTAACATTATTTACTGAAGATATACAATAAACCTTCACTTAGATATCTATCATGAAGAAACTATGGTTTCTAATATTACACCATAATATCTTATTATTAAGTCCCTCACTGTTGATGGATTTATTAAGACTGCTCTGAATCATCTCTCAGTATTTGGTCATGCCCTTATCATTGCTCTCAATATAACATATACACACTTACATAATATATAATATTGTAAAGTATCACAATATATTAATGATAAAATTTCATTTCATTGTGATTTTGATTTTTTTTCTTTCTTTTGTAATGGCCATTAATTTGAATTTGAAGACCCCTTTTTGTATTGGCAAGTAAGTGGGTACTTAGCTCTTAGTAACTAATCAAACTTTTGTGAAAGAAACAGAAGGTATGTACTCCTGTCTCCTGTTGCTGACATAACAGAAAGGGGTTGGCTGAAACAGGAAGCAAATGTTGTGTGTGTATATAATAAGAAAAGCCCCAGAGAGGCATGGTCAGAATTTCTTGAAAGCAGAATATGGTGGCAAAGTCTGTTCTGATGGGGAGAGTTTCTCTCAGCAGCATCTGGATGCTGGGCTGCTACTGATAAATTGAGAATTGAGTCAGAATTTTCTGTGGACAAGAATCATGGAGGCTGAAGTTGCTGCCACCCGGAAGGTTGAAGAGGAAAGCATTCCCCACCCCCAACCCCTTCCAAGGCTGGAGAAAACAATTTTGATTTTGAAAACCTGGGAAGAGTAATTTTGATTCTGGAAGTCAGCTGAGATGTCCTAGGGTCAGTCTATCTGCTGGAGGACTGAGGAGTCATGGCTGTGGTGCCAGTATTCTGTCTGTATGTTTTGACATTGTTTTGCCAGATTCATCTGCTGGTGAAGGTCAGTGCTGTTGCTGCAGAGTCCTAGAACCTTGCTATTGGCTCAGAAGCCCTGAAAAAGTATTTTCTTGTTGTATGGTTACCAAAATCTTGTAAAAGGGTATTGCTGATGTTTTGGGGGGTCCTGAGACTGTTCTGCAGGCAAAGAGTGAATTAATGAGGACACTGGCAATATACGTTGTGGCTTTGTTGAGCTTTGTCTTCCCAGGAACAGAGATTGCTGAGAACTTGCCTTGGGTCAAGATGAAGAAAAGACCTCTCCTTGGGTACTGAATGCTGTGATGATGGTTTCCTAGTAACCTAGGGGTGGAGGGTTTGTGTATTTTCTAATGATTATACTTAGAGATTAATGATAGTTAGTAACTGATTGCTGAATAAGTGCTGTTTGAGTTAACTTAGTTGCCCCATGAGTGGAAGACTTGGACTATTTTACTTTGAGATGACTGAATGACTGAGGAAGGAGGCAAACCTCCTTAGGAATACCAGATAATTGGTCTTTATTCAAAACCTTGTGGCCACTATGATGGAAACTATGTGGCCATTTTAATGATAAACTGTTGTGGATACTATATTATGATTTTTTTGTAATAAGCTGTAATATTGTGAATGCTGTACCTTGATTTTCTGTGAATGTTTTGCTTTGATTTGTGTTGGAATAAATAGAGTGTTCACTACACTATATAATCAGAACCTTAAAAGCTGTTCACAATAGAATTCTTCTGGAAAGCTGCTCGTGCATGGCATTACAACTTTGTGAGACATTTTGAGTGTTAATATTTTATCAGAAGTTGTCACTTGCCCTTTAATCTTTCTTAGAGGCTATTGTTGAGAAAGTATGTGGAAATAAAGTTAGAAGACTTGGGTTGAAATCATGCCTCAGATACTTTTTTTTTTACTGATGTGGTCATAGACAGGTTAAAACTTCTCAGAGCATCAGTTTTCTCAGCTACAAAACAAGGAAAATAATAACCACCATAGTAAACTTTAAAGGGAAAGACTGTAAACTTAAAAAAAAACTTTTATACATTATTCTTAGTGTTCTGTTTATAAATTTGAATATTATTTCTTTGAAATACAGGATTTTCTTAATGGATATGGATTTCTAATTTCATATTAGAAGACATGAATATGCAATGGAAAATGAAGTACATCCTAATACAAATTTTTAACAACTTATTTATCATATAAAGGTAAACCTGTCCCTTATTTAATTTAGTAGACTGTGTTGAGAACCTATTATGTGTATAGTATTCTTAGGTGCTAGTAATACAAAGAATCAACAACAAAATTTTGTTGCCCTTAAGAGGTTGACATTTTCCTAGGTGAATATAAGAAAATATGCATATATGGGAGTTATTGGGGCTGATATGAGAATTTTTCAATCAAACCATCAAAATAGAATAAACTTGTGGAGGAGATGGAGAATGATAGCCTCTCCCTAGTACTTCTTGACCCCAATCCCTTAGTCAGACAACCCATGACTTGTAGAATGTCTGGCAGGTAAATTCCTCATCTATCAATGGGCAATGGTATACAAGACAACTAAAAGCAGAGTTTGAATTGAGTTCCAAGAACAGATAGGATGAAAGGAAGAAAAGAAAGAAAAAAAGGTACTAAGTTCTCCAGAAAAAGAACTAACTGGAGCTTTAATTCACTCCATCATCTACACTAAGTTTGAGCATGTTTTCCCCTGTACTCTGTATGTATTTCAAAGAAAATATCATAGACTTTGAGAGTGGATGGTACCATATATACCAAATATTCTTACCATAATATCTTAGTAATTAGCATTTTTCTGAAAGCTAATTAAAACTAAACAGAGATGGATAATTATCCCTTTATAAAAACTAACTAAGGTGACATTGATATTAACTCATCATTATGTTGATATCTGTTGAGGATTTATATGCTCTCAGATTAGGAAATAATCCTCTCTCATCAGGATTGCCTTTAGACTCCTAAATAGACATATTGATTAACTCTAAGAACATGACTTCTCAGTGCAAGTTGGAATTGAAATAGTTAACTCAGATCATAAGTGACTCATGTAAATATATACAGAAAGATAATCCAGTATTGACGTATTATCACCTAGGTATACAGTTTGACTGGAATTAACAATATATAAATAGCAATAATAGAAGATAAGCCTTTAAAGGCAAATTATAGGCATATTTTAAAAGTCCTAAAGCAGACAGAGGATTTCTTATTTTACCCTTAAAGTAATTAAGGAAACACTGAAAGGTTTTTTTTTTATTGCTGTTGTTTGTTTACTGTCTTTCTTTTCTTTTTAAGGATGAGAGTGACACATGTAGATATATGATTTAAGAATAGCAGTTTGGCAGCTTTCTGAATGGCAAATTGGAGAATAGAAAGACTAGAAGCATGGAGAACAATTTGTAGTCTCCTGACACGGTACAGGTGTAAGGTGTTGAAGGCCTGAATTATAATGTTCGTTTCCTATAAATGAAGAAAAGAATAATGATGTGTAATGTACTGTGGAAGTAGAATAAAAAAAATTGCCATCTGGTTGCACATAGGGGTAGATACAATAAAGAGTTATTGATTCTCTGAGGTTACACATTTGAGTGACTTAAATAGTAGATTTAGAGCTAAAAGAGATGAAAAATGTAATGTAATACAACATCTCAGATTTTACAAATTAGGAAAAGTAGGTCCATATATATTAATTAACTTGCTCTAGGTCATACTGGAAAAAAGTGGCAAAAATAGATTTGTAAATCCAGGTCCTCTGACTCCAAGTTCAATGATCTTTCCCTTGTATCATGCAAAAAAGGAAAAAGATCATAGCATTCTTAACAGAAAAGAAAATTTTGCATGAGGGACACATTTAGGTGGAAAAGCAATGAGTTCCATTTTGGCTATGTTTACTGTAAAATGTCATTGGGACAGTCAGGCAGAAATGTATCAAGCATTTAGAATCCAGGAGATCAATAAGGTTTAGACATAATGATCTAGGCTACATTTCTATAGAGATGATATATTCATCAAGGGAAAACGGAAACACATTCATCAAAGAAAAATTTAAATAGAAAAAGAAGATATCACCCTGGATAAAGCTTTGATGGAAAAATTATAAATAGAAAATAGGTGACAGATAATGAACCAGTGAAAGAGACTGAGAAGGTGTAATAAGTCAGGTAGTAGTAGGACCAAGAGAGATCAGTATCATGACTAAAGAATAGATTCATAAGGAATTTTCTTTGTCAAACAGGTGACAGATAGGGCACTAAAACAATACTCAGGAAACCAGATCTGGTTGCAATTGGCATAACAAAAAGTTTTGTTTACTCAAAACTTTAACTGAAGAGGAAACTGAGTGGATATGCTTCTTTTCACATTCTCTATCCTTGTTTCCAGCTACCTCAACAGTGAAATACAGCTAGTATCCATTAACTAAGCGGTTCACATTTGCCTAGGGAGTTGAATCTGAGTTCCTGGATTTGATTCAATGAACTTGGCTCTGATTACCCTAGCTCAGGTCCCCTGGGAAACTGTCTAGAGAGGCCTTAGGAGAGAAATAGACCTTTTTCTTAGTATCAATCAGGCATAGGAAATACTCTAATATAGTGTTTTGTCAACCAGAGCAGAGATCACCTTTTTTTTTAACAACAACACATTATTATCAATAAAAAACACATTAAGTTTATATGTAAATAACAAACATATATAAATACTACATAATACATAATTCATGTATTACATCTTATACAGTAGTATATCTTTTCTAAACTGTATACATAATGTTTATATATTATTGTTTATGCTATTTATATATGATATCACAAGTTATATATGATGCAATAATTAATAACTTACACATATTTGCTTATAAATTATAATTTACATGCATGTATATACAATATCAAGAGGCAGAATGACATAGTGGGATTTAGCAGAGATAATGTCTTCAACTGATGGGGAGAATGTTTAAAGAAAGAGGAAAAAGCAATTCAGGACAAAATCTTGAAGTAATTCCAAATTTATGCAATAGAAAATGGTAGTGAATCAGAAAATATAAAGCAAAAAGAATGGTCTAAGTCAATAGTGTCAAACATGGGAGTATTCAGGGAAACAGATTAAAAGGTAATTGGGAAATATTTAATAAAGCAATTTAAAATGAAATAGCAGTTAACATGTGGTTTTCTAAGGCAGTGTGCAGTCTACAGAGATCTCCTAGGGATTATTTTATATGGTTTAGTGCTCCTCACTTTTAGTTTGAATTTAACCCTACAGTCTAAGCAGATAAATAAAACTACACCTTGAGTATAGTGTCAATCTACTCTAGTAGAGGTAGCTTCCTCAATTGGAGTTCATTATACTAAATAAATCAAAGATGCATTCTCTACTCCTACATGTATACTACCATACTAATTTATATTTATGTGCATAATGAAAAAAAATAGAAATTTTAAAAAATATGAGATAAAGGTATATAACATTATTGAAATTTCATTTCATTAATTATATAAATCATATTTGCTCTCTTTGTGTTATTAAAAATGTTTATAAGAATAAGGTGATGGAATATACTTCATTACTTGTCAATTTTGCTTTAACACTTTGCCACATAGTAATTTGAAGTTCTGGCTTTAATTTCAGTTTATTAGGATATTTTATTTTAATACTCTCATAGCTGAAAAACAGGCTTTTAAAAGATAAGTAATTTCTTTTTAATTTTTTGCTTCTTTTTTTTTTGGAGGGCAGTTGGGGTTAAGTGACTTGCCCAAGGTCACATGGCTAGGTTTTTGTGTGTGTGTGTTAAGTGTCTGAGGCCGGATTTGAACTCAGGTACTCCTGACTCCAGGGCCGGTGCTCTATTCACTGCACCACCTAGCCGCCCCTAAGATAAGTAATTTCAAATGAAAGAGGTGCTTCACTGACTTCATTTACTAAATGAAGATACTCATGTTTCAAATCTATCTACCACCTATGCAAAACTTTTATTTTTTTCCCAGAAATCAACTACTAAATTTCCATTTTTCATGATTTTAATCAGTTTTTTCTTTTAAAGTAATTGAAAGGTATAACATTTTTTGAATTTTCAAGAAATGAGATGAAAACCCTACTGAAACTCTGCAATTGGAAGTCTTTTTAAATACTAGAGTAGAATGTTATGTATTTTTTAAAGGGTGCATATATGAAAATTTTATAGGTGACACATATATTGTTTTTTGGCAACACAACTTAGAGACCTGCATTGAAATCCTGTTTCTTCCACCTGTCAAATGTCTGACCTTGGACAAATCACTGATTTTTCAGACCTTCAGTTTTCTTTTATATGGAATGAAGCATCATTATTTCCTTTCTCCATCTTCTTTTCAATGATGGAAAAGTGATTGTTGATAATTTATATTGTTTGGGCAAGAGACCCAGGGCTATTGGGAAGTGGTTGAAACTGTGACAGTCAATAGACTTAGAAGAGGAAAACAACATGATGTGGAGCCAAGATGGCAGAGAACAGGCCAGCACCCAATTGAATGCTCCCAATATTCCCCTTCAAGCAACATTAAAATATTTTAGACAAATTTTGTAGCAGCAGAGTCAACAAAAGGGCAAAGGGAAGCATTTTTCAATCCTCAAACAATATAGGAGGTGTATAGTAGAGGTCTGTGCCAGCAGGATGGGTACAGATACAGACCATGGCAGTAGTATCAGCATTAAGATTTGGAGGTAGCCAAAAAAAAGTGGAACTTGGGGAGCATTGAGTTCAAAGATAGTAATGAGGTCAGACAAATGGTCAGAAAGAGATTCAAGTGACCTTTTGCTGGCATTGAATACATCTCGCATTAATAGACAGCTCTACTGGCCATAAGCAGTTTTGGGTCATAGTTCTATAGTCTAGAAGAGTGCTAACACTTGTGGTTACAGGAAAACGGGGGCTCTGGTTATAATGTTAGGGTCAAGAGAAGTAGTATTTGTGGCTGTATTTTGACAAGGGTTCTTTCTAGGTAAAGGCCAGAGCACTGACCAAAAGAGCAGTGACCACACACCTCCTAGGATAAATCCACATTGGAAAGAATAAAAACTTACAGACTCCCAATCATACTTCTGAAAACAACAGCAAGAAAAATATTGAAGTTTATGGTGCCTCCCCACAGCCAGGTTAGCATAAAGTCCAATGTTAAGAAAAAGATGAGAAAATGAGCAAAATAACAATAAAAAGAACTTGACAGTAAAAACCTACTTTGATAGCAAAGAAGACTAAGATTTAAACTTTGAAGAAAACAATGTGAAAATAGCTACAAGCAAAGCCTCAAAGAAAAAAATGACAACTGGACCAAAGACCAAAAATAATTCAGGGAAAAGTTTAAAATAAGAAATTAGTGGTAAAGAGGAAAAATAGGAAAAGGAGTGAGAGAAATACAAGAAAATAATCTGAAAAAAATTAACAGTTTGAGAAAAAATGCATAAAATACTTAACAACAATAAAAAAGATATGGCCTATTGGTTAAAGAGATGCAAAACATTCACTGAAGAACTACTTTAAAAGCAGAACTGGGTAAATAAAAAAAGAATTACAAAAGCTCATTGAAGAAAAAAAATCCCTTAAAAATTAGAATTGGGCAAGTAGAAGTAAATGACTCTATGAGATTTTAAGAAACAATAAAAGAGGAGCAGCAAAGTGATATAGTAGATAGAGCACTGACCCTAAAGTTGGGATGACCTGAGTAAAATCTGGCCTCAGACATTTAATAGTTGTGTGACCCTGAGCAAGTCACTTAACTCTGATTGCCTCCAAAAAAGAGGAAATAATAAAGCAAAGTCAAAATATTTTTTTAAATTGAAAATAATAAATGTCACTTAGAAAAACAGTTGACTTCAAAAATAGAATGTGGAAAAATAATTTAAGAATTATTGTTTTAGCTCAAAGTCTTATTTAAAGAAAGAGCCTAGGCATCATATTTCAAGAAATTGTCGAGGAAAACTCTTTCAATAGCCTAGAACCAGAGGGCAAAATACAAATTGAAAGAATCCATCTATCATGCCCTGAAAGAGAGCTCAAAATGAAAACTTCCAGGCACATTATAGCAAAATTCCAGAACTGCCTAAGTCAGGATCACATTAGATTTAGCAGTCTCCACATTAAGGAAATGGAGGTCTTGGAATATAAAGTTCTGGAAGGCAAAGGAACTAAGATTTCAACTAAAAATATCCCACCCAGCAAAAGTGAATATAATCCTTCTTGAAGAAAATGGATATTTAGTGAAATAGAGGACTTTAAAGTATTCTTAATAAAAAGACCAGAACTGAGTAGAAAATAAAATTTTCATTTACAAAACTAAAGAGAAGCATGAAAAGGTAAACGTTAAAGAGAAATTATGAGAGACTCATTCATGTTAAATTATTTACCTTTCTAAATGGAGAGAGGATACATGTATTTTCTAAGAACTTTATCATTATTAGGGGAGTTAGAAATATTCTACACAGAGAGTGCAAGTGTGAGTCAATTATGTTGGGATGATGTAAAAACAATTGATAATACATTTAAGAGGGTTGCCCTGGGACAAGGGAGAAGGCAGAGGTATGATGGGAAAAATCATATTGCATAAAAAGTACACAAAAATGAACTTTTATAGTAGAGGGGATAGTGGGAAATTCTTGTACCTCACTCAAATTGGAACTGGTTTAAAAATGGACACACTCAATTGATAACATAAATCTATCTTATACAACAGGAAAATAGGAGGAAAAGTGGATGTAATATTGGGGAGAAGTGGTGATAAAAGGAAGGGCATATTAAGGGAGACAGTAGTCAGAATCAAAATATACTTTTGAGGAGGGACAGGATAAAAAGAGAGAAAAAAGAATAAACAGAAGAAAATAGGATGGAGGGAAATGATTCAGCTAAAGAAAAAAAGGCAGGTATGGCAATCATGATCTCAGACAAAGCAAAAACAAAATAGACAAAATGATAAGAAATAAGGGAAACAATTCTGTAAAAAGATACCACAGATAATTAATATAAAATTACATCTAATTTCTCAAAGATATAAGGGACTTCTAAAATAAAAGCCATTTCCCAATTGATAAATGGTCAAAGGACATGATGAAAGAAGATAGTTACATAAATGAACTGCTTCTGGAATAGTAAAGTGATCCAAGAATTCTGGAGAGCAAAGTGAAATGAATCCCAAAGGGCTATAAAACTGAGCATACCCTTTGATCCGGTATTACTACTACTAGGTATGTATCCCCAAGGAGATCAAAGAAAAATGGTATGTATGTATGCACACATATGTACACATACATACATACATGCATAATCTTTTTGTGATGGCAGAGTGTTAGAAATTGAAGGGATGCTTATCAAATGGGAAATGGTTGAGCCCATTGTAGCATATGATTGTGATGAAGTACTATTTTCCTATCAGAAATGAGAAGGGAGGATGGTTTAAAAGTGGCAAAATCTATATGAAATGATGCATGCTGAAGTGAAAAGAACCAGAAGATCAATGTGCACAGTAGCAGTATTATTATGATTATAACCAATTGTGAAGCTTTTGGCTGCTCTGATCAGTACAATGATCCAAGACAGTTCCAAAGAACTCATGGTGAAAAAAAAAAGCTATACACCTCCAGAGAGAAATGATGAACTCTGGGTACTTCTGCAGTGCTTCAGACCTCTGTCCACTCTGGTGTTATAAACCTCTCTTGTGAACCTCCTAAGTTGACTAAAACTTGAAAAACTCCCTCTGAACTTTCGTTGTGTCTGCCTCTCCAAAATTTATTTGAGACGTTATTTTAAAGTTATGTAGAAGGGAATGCTGGATGAATTCATCTGGGTCCTGACTTTTACTTTGCCATCTTGTCTCTGCCCCTCAATCAGATCCTCTTAATTCCAAATAAATTCCCAATTTATAGTTCATTCAATTACTAGATAACCATTTAGGAAATTACTGTATACAAAGTGCTGTAGCGGGCACTTGGAGACATATCAAAATACTTACAAAGTCATTCTTATTTTAAATCAAAGTTCTAAAGGAAAAGACACCTATCAAACAGTGCAAAGGAAAAAAATCCATAATTTTTCACAAAAATATGGGTAAATTTCAAACATGGAAAACATAGAGTTTATAGGAACCATAGAATCTAAGAGGAAGAAGGTTATATAAAATGTAATAATAATAATAGTCTTAATACTTAATACCTAGTATTTATACAACTTTCTAAGCTCTAAAGAGCATTAACTTGTAAAATATTATCTCACTTGATTCCTATAACAGTCCTGATGTAGGTGTTATTATCCTCATTTTATAGTTGTGGAACCTGTGGCAGACATAGGTTAAGTGCTTTACAAGCTCACACAGCCTATAAGTATGTGAAGGCAGATGTAAACTCAGATCTTCCCGACTCCACATCCAGTATTTTCTCCTGTTCTTTGTATAGCTTTCTTAGTTCAGCTCTGACATCACGTAAAAATCAATTTTCTAATATCCTTGATAGATGGTCCTTCAGTTTTTCTTTTAAAACTTCCAGGGAAAATGAGCTAACACCTAACATTCCATCTTGAAACAGTTTTGTAAGTAAGGTGAATTCTATGTAAGGTAGATTTTAGTGTGTGCAAAGTAGCTTTTTTTTATTATTTCTTAAAGTTCAGTTTCCCAGGATTCATAGCCATAAAAATCTCTTATTCCCAGGTGTTAGATATGAGTTCCCATAGTTATGGTTCAAAACATCTCCACTACATTTGTGTAACTGTATATAACCTTGCAACAATATAAACATTTGTGCTTAAGTCATAAACACGTAGTATGCTTGCACTGTGCTGAATTGACATGATAATGCTGAAAGTTAATGTAAGCTTATGAAGTCACTCCTTTGCAAAATGTCTTCTTTGTCTGTTGCCCCTATAAAACAGGTGATCATTGGTTAGTGAATGGGGAACCTTAGGTTTGAATGCACAAATGCTATGTGTGCATTGATCAGCTCCCATCAAGGCTTAGGGGGAATCTGTGTTTGCATCAACTGGCCCTCTTGAGGCTTGAGAGGATTGTACCTGTCTCAACTGACCCCATCGAGACATAGGGGTCCCCCCTTCTTGCTGGCCCCTTTAAGAAGGGTGATTAGGAAATGTTGTAGGAGTTTGTCCTCCCATTATCAGCAATTCTCTTCTGATAAACTAGAATAAAATAATGTAAGATTATTAGCCCCTTCTTAGTGTTCTGCCTGACCAGATCAAGAGTAAACCTGTCTTGGCAGCTGTCCTGTGGCTGTATTTATTTGTCTTACAAGTTCTAGTTGATAAAAAAAAAAGGCTTTTTATTTTCATTTATTTATTTATTTATTTTTATTAATTATATTTTTTGGTGCTGGTTTTATGCTTTGGGAGAAAACATTATCATGTTTAATCTCTTTTCCAAAGAATGGACAATTCAGTGCAAAAAAAAAGTTGTCTAGTTCTCATTGATGGTTCCAAGTCAAGGATTTGTTAAATTCAGTTCCTAGTATGTTGCAGGCACTGCAATAAACACTTTGTAAATATCTCATTTGATCCTTACAGTAACTCTGAAGTAGGTACTATTATTTCCTCAATTTTACAGTTGAGGAAACTGAGGCAGATAGCAGAAGTCACTTACAAAGGGCACAGAGCACTTAGCTCTGTGCATCATTTATCTTTAACATCATTTAAACTCGTCTTATTGACTTCAGGCTCAGAGCTCCATCACCAGCTTCTAAAAGTTAGGCTGTAGAGATTCAAGGTCATAATCAGTCTTTTTACTCTCCTGCAAGGAATTTACATTTTATTTTTGAAGAAGACCATCACATGAAATACCCCTTCCCCCACCTAAGCTAAACAGTCCTACTTTCTTTAATTATTTGTCATTTAGAGAACACTTTATTTTAGTCAACATATAGTATGTATGAATATATATGGGTTTTCTATTATTCTTCCTTCATTTCCATAAAGCTAATCATTTTCAAAATTGTGAAGACATGTTCGGAGAATAGTTTCAATTTCCTTACAAGAAGACTCAAAGTAAGAGTTCAAAATTAGTGTGGCTTGGGCAGAGAATTATGGAGCAACATGAAACACACTCAGGACAACCTTTTTACTTCCTTGAGTTTGAGTCTTTTAAATTCTATGTTATAGTTACTGATTTGTAGCTGTTACTGATCAGTAGGGGTTACTACTTAAATCAAGGTGAACTGAGGCACAAAGTCCTGAGCATGTTTAATTAATTGACAAGGCTACAAGTTACCAGTACATGGGGTCTCTCAGCTCCTTAGCCAGCCAAAAGACCACAAGGTGGGGCTTACTACCCTCTTCAAATAGTTTTGGGAAGTAAAAGAGAACCAAGAACAGGAACCATCACAGATGGAAAACAATATGATTTGTTGCAAAGTCAGAAACATCACACAGGTGTGGAGGACAATATGGTGGTTTGGAAATTTGGAATGTGTGCTGGCAACAACCCCTCCTTCCATCTAAGAAAGTCTCAATGATTTACTCTCCCTTTAAGAATTACTAATGGATGTCATGGCTAGGTGACAGTGAATAGAGTACCATCCCTGGAGGCCTGAGTTCAAATCCCCCCCAAAACAATTAACACAATCAGCCATTCAACCTTGGGCAAGTCACTTAACCCCAATTGCCCTACTAACCCCACCTCCAAAAAGCAAACAACAACAACAAGAATAGCTAATGGTATATACATAACAGATTTCTTCTAATTGTGCAGATACACACACACACACACACACACACACACACACACACCAACGGAACCCCTATGGTACTCTTGATTCAGGCTGTAAGTAAAGGTAGACCTGAGACCAACCTCTCTGGCTTCCTTTAAAATTTCAACTCAAATCCCATCTTTTCCATGAAGTCTTTCATAGCCCTCTTAATTGTTATCACCCCTCGGCTAATTATTTACTACTTATCTACTACTTATGCTATATATAGCTTGCTTTGCATATTTTTGTTAGTATGTTTTCTGTCCTATTAGATTGTAAGCTCCTTGACGGCGGGGAGTCTTTTACCCCTTCTTTTTTTAATGTATCCAGCATGTTTAGCACAGGTGCTTCTTGACCCATAGCAGGTGTTAATAAATCTTTGATAATAATTGTTAGAATTTATAAGACACTTCTTATATTCCAGACACTGTGCTAAGCACTTTAAAATAAATATGTTATTTGATTCTCACAACTACATTTTTAGAGATAAAGAAGCTGAGGTGGAAAGATGTAAAGTGACTTGCCCAGGGGCACACAGTTAATAATTGTCTGAAGCCAGATTTGCTTTCAGGTCTTTCTGATTCCAGCCTGACAGTCAATCCATTGTACCATGTAACTGCTATTTGATTAATTGATAATGATATAGTGCTTTGAAGGGTCATTGTTTCATGTCGTATATATTTTTAAAACTCTAGCCTGGGCTGAAAGATACAGTACAATACATTTTTAAACCCCCTTTTAAATATAATTCCTGAAACAGATTTTTTCTCTCTTTCCCAGGAAACTCTTGCACCTCTTTTTCCTCATCAATACCCACAACTTTCCTAAACATATACCCAGACAGCACCATCACCCCATCTACAAAGAAACACAAGGTATAAATTTAATAGGTAAAGCAAATAAATTTTGTTTTTGTTATTTAAGATTTAATACTTCTATATTACATACAAACCATTAGAAAGAATGAGTTTAAATACCTTACTCAGAGTACTGCACACATTGCTGACAAAACCATTAGAATCAATACTTTAACACCAGTTTTCAAAATTTTCCAAGTTAAAGGAGAAAAAAGGCACAATTTTTAGTTAAAAACAAAGGAAAATGTGGTTCAGGAGTAAGGAACTGGACAAGAAAAATGTACGTTACTCAACAGTTCTAGACAACTCAGAATCATGCCTAATTTCTTTGAGATAAATATTTTTCACTCTTGGACATAGTAAGTATTAAATAGAATCACAAAATATGAAATTTATTATATCTCTATAAAAATATTAAACTTCTGTTTGGTCCCTGAGGAAAAACAAAAGAAGGAAGTGGTGTATTGTTTTGGGATTCATTCCTGAACTAACTGTCTGTGTAAAGCATACTGATTTCTTAAAGAAAATATTGAATCTAATACAAAACTAGAAGAAACAATAAAAATGGGGGAAAAAACATGGTTTGAAAGTGAAAGAAGTCAAGTCTGTGCTAAATGCTAGAAATACAAATCTAGGCAAAAGAAAGTCAAGGAGCTTACATTATAATGAAGGAAGAACATACATAAAAGGGATCTAAAATCCTTGGTATATTGATTGTGGAGAAGTCTCAGTCAGGAGTGGAGTTGTGACAACAGTAAGCTTGGTTCATGTAATTATTTTATTGATTGTAGGTTGCTGGAGGAACTCACTGATCAGAGGAAGGAGTCACTGGAGTGGAAGGGTCTTCAGGATAAGGATACTGAGATATAAAGAAGTCCTGAGAGTCAGGAAATGAGTTTAAATTTGAACATTTTAAACAAGTTATTGATGCTAAAAAAAAGTTAATTATAATTATATGAGTTTCATAAAACAACAGCATATATAAACCATTTGTCTTAAAAAGGAAACCAAATGATTCTAAAAAGCACTGTCTGCAAACAATTGAATTTTTAAAAGTGAATATGTCAGAGCAATAAAAATAGTTAAATGGCATTACTATTTTAGCAAATAAACTCATTGTAAAGTTTTATGATATATGGTGGTGGAAAATTATGAATGGTTCCATCTCAGTCTATAGTGTGTATTTCCTGGAGTCAAGAACATCTCAGCTCATATCTGACCTCATTTCTACCTATGGGATCCTGGGTAAGTCCTTTCACCTCTGCCTGCTGCTTTTTGTTTGTTTGTTTATAAACTGTGATTAATAACATCTGCCTCTCATGCTTCTCCTTAGGCTAAAATGAAAAAGTGTGAGTAAATAACTTTGCAAACCTTAAGCATTACATAAATGCTATGGCCATCCTAGAAAAGATTATAAAGACAATATCTTGATTAATGAAAGTAAGCAAAGTCCTATTGAGAATATTTAAGGATGAAACTGCAAGCAGGATAATAAACTGATGAAAGTTAGAAAGATTTGTGAAGATTTGTTTATCAAATGATTTTTTTTTCCATGAAGAACAGTGGTGTCAAAATACTGGGATTCTAAAGCCATGATCCCATATTTGCTTATAGAAAAAAATGGAAATATTACTGAAGAAAATGAATATGGGAAAAGCTTCTAGAGTACAAAAATATACAAAGTAGAGATCTGTGCTTCAGACAATGCAATTTTGAAGGTGTGAAGGGATCCCCCCCCCAAGGTATTTGAAGGAGGGAAATATATTAAGGAAATAAAAAACAAAACAATGACCTTATCATGATAAAAATGAATGAGTGAGAGAACATTAACATGTGCCAAGACGTAGGCCTGTTTTCCATTGGATATAACATTTTATGAGATGATCTGCAAACCGGCAAAGACTAGATCATCTAGTGGAGATGCACTTTTAATGAATTTTAAATGTTATCTGTTATAGTTGACCATGGATATATGATTAGACTCTTGCTGTTTGCCAATTTTTTTTAAAATTAATGGCTTAAAAGGAATAAATAGATGTCATATTTAACAAATTTTCCAATTTCACACAAATAGGAGGGTGAATTAACATATGAAATGACCCAATCAAGATGCCAAAAGATCTCAAAAAACTTGAATTCTCTGGTGAATTTAGCAAGATGACATTTTATATGAGTAATTTTGAAGTATTATACTTTGCTCCTCCTTCAAAAAAAATCAACTTTATAAGTACAAAATTGGCAAGTTGTGGCTAATCAGCAATTCATCTAAGAATAAATGTGGAAATTTTAAGGGGCTGAAATGAAACTCAGTATTACTCAACAGTTTAATTACTGAAACCTCAAACTTCTGAGTAGTATGGTGTTACAGATGATGGAGTTATTAATCCTGCTATATGTTACACTGGACAACCAGTACTAAAGAATGATTTTTAATTTTGTGGTGCTCTCTCTCACTCAACTGAGACTTCTTTCCATTTGTGTTCTGTTTTCCTTTGTCTATATGTAGACAGATACATCGAAAGATAGCTAAAACACTAATTCAATAATTACTATGTTTCAGGAACTGTGCTAAACACCAAGAAGACAAATGCAAGTGAGCAAAGTAGCCCTTGCCTTCAAAAAGCTTACATTGTAAAAGGGAAAGACAAACACATATAAAGGGACTTGGAAAAGGGTGAGGAACTGTACAAAGGTTGTTACATATAGTGATAGTATCAGGAAGTGATACAGAGGGTTAGTTACAGGTTAGGTAAGTAATAACTCACCTATCAAATCCCAGCATTTTAAGGGTGCAGTCTTACGTCTCCTAAGAAATGTCCCGTTTGCCCCAGCACTGTTCAGGAATATGGGGATGACGGAAAAAAAAAAAAACACCTCCAAATCTTAATTTTCCTTACCGAAGTTCCTAAGGTCTCTGGATTTCCTACCAAGC
>CM053595.1:155720892-155744639 GCA_028646575.1 Pseudocheirus occidentalis
GGGTGAGGAACTGTACAAAGGTTGTTACATATAGTGATAGTATCAGGAAGTGATACAGAGGGTTAGTTACAGGTTAGGTAAGTAATAACTCACCTATCAAATCCCAGCATTTTAAGGGTGCAGTCTTACGTCTCCTAAGAAATGTCCCGTTTGCCCCAGCACTGTTCAGGAATATGGGGATGACGGAAAAAAAAAAAAAACACCTCCAAATCTTAATTTTCCTTACCGAAGTTCCTAAGGTCTCTGGATTTCCTACCAAGGACAATCAGATCTGATTGTCCTTCACCTACTGCAATAGCAGTCTGAGTACTTCAGGATAATTGGTTTTCTGGAGTCTATTAAAAAAATGCTTTAAAATGGGGAATTTCCTATTTCACTTAGGGCTTAAACTAGTAACTTGTTTCTTTGTATGCAGATCATTAGAAACAATTATCACTTTACTTTTTTGGAGAGCCACTTCAGCAACAATACCTTACTGAAGTATAAATACTTCACACTTTATTAAAAAGCAATTAAAACCAGTAGCCATTCTTTACTGTTGATTTTAAAATATGTATTATAAAACTTCTCAGTTCAGAAAAAGAGTAATGATGTCAATTAGTAGATCCACTTAAGGAGTTAAAATCATCACAAAGATATAGTTCCTATAATAAGTTGAAGGTGACCAAGGAGGTCAGGCAAGTAGTTCATTTTTATTAATGACTTCAGTCTCTTCAATAGTTCAGATATACTGGGGTTTAAAACCATAATGTAGGCTAAATAAGATGTGCATATAGATAAGATGAAAGCAATGGCTTAGTATTTATTGGGGATGGGGAAGTAGTTGAAAGCCTAAAGCCTTTACCATGGGCTGTTGTGGGATATACAATATACAATGACTTACCTGCCTTCCTTCTTCCTACCTAAAATAGCTGAGACTAGGGTGGCTAGGTGGCTCAATGAATAGACCACCAGCCCTGGAGTCAGGAAGACCTGAGTTCAAATCCAGCCTCAGACACTTGACACACTTACTAGCTGTGTGACTTTGGGCAAGTCACTTAACCCCAATTGCACTCCAAAAAGCAAAAAATTAAATTAAATTAAAAATAAAAAAATTAGAAAGCTGAGATTGCGCATATAGCCAAACAGGAATCAATGATGGACATCAAGTGAAGATTCCCTGGATCAGAACTAGAATCATACTTATTCTTCCAGTCTGTCAGTCTTCTAATGGGGTTATGGGACCTCAGCCCCTAAAAAGGCAAAGAGTCTCAGTCTTTGAACTTTCTCACACACTTCAGTTACATCATTTCCCTGACCTATCAGAACCATTCCAATATAATAACCCAGCTCAGCTTTTCATTATTTGCACCTGGCCCACCCCACCCTTAATTCCATTCAGGTCTTCCCACAGTCTTTTTTTCTATAAAAATATCTGTCTTGTCCCTATCAAATTTTAGGTTTACTAGAAATCTTGCTAGCCCAACTTTGTTTAATAAAGCCTCACTACTCTGACTGAAAGAAGGCTTGAGTGGTTGAATTCTATTAAGGCAGACTCACCTGTACTCTTTGAAAGTTTGGGTTCCTAGAACCTCAAACTGCACATTCCTACCTTGTTTACCTTCTATAATTTTAATGAGAGTTGAAGATCTTCTCAGTTCATTAGTAGGTCTCACATGGAGTCCAACAAGAGAAGCTGGATTAGGGAGGCTTCTTTTTTCCCCAGGAATGTCCACACCTTTTGTTACTTTGTAATTAGGCAGTAGGTCAGGAGGGTTGTGATGCCCTCTGACCCTGAAGAAGTCTATATATACTCAGGATAGCATTTTGCTTTAGAGCTCCCTCATGGGAAGAATATTCCTATGATATAGCCAAATGAGGCTCTGGATAGCCCTTAAGGAGCTGATGTTAGTGTTTCTTTCTCTGGTAACTATGTATGTAATGGTCAGAGAGTTGGATCTGTCTGTTGATCTGTAATGAATATATTATTTGGTCAGATGGTTAGAAGCCCTGTCTGTTGGTCTTTATGTTATTACTTCTGCTGGTAATTTCTGTCTGTAATTTCTCTGAAGTTCAGGGGGGCATCTTTTTCCACTGAACTAAGTAAATGATAGATATGTTTGATTGAAGTAAGATTTTTGACCACTTTTGAATTGTTTTTCATTAGAAAAGCAGATCAAACAACCTGTGCTAGCAGCCCTCCTGTGGGCTGGTGTTATTGGTCTTACACTTTCATAGTAGCAGCAAACAGCATTGCTGTTATACCTTCATACCCAGTCTGAACCATATCCATGTTCAACCATTTCAACTTTCATTGAAATCATAGAATGAAATTCTTCCTTACTGGCTCCCAAACCTGAGTAAGACCAGTTGATCCCTTTCTCTGTTTCCTATGGCATTTTAATGATTGGTTCCACTCTGTATTTAAGCCATCTGATCTTACCTGGGTCCTAATTGCTGTATAATGATTTGTTTGTTCATGCTAGGTTTAATAATGAAAATAACTTTCAAACATTTAAGTTAATGTAATATCATAGAGTTAGAGCCTAAAGGGACTTTAGAAATCATCTATCCTAATCTGTTTAATCTTGAAACCTAGAGACATTAAACAACTTGCACATGGCCACAGAACCAATAGATACTTCCTAACTCTGTGTAGATACTTCCTAACTCTAGGTCTTCCTAACTCTAGCACTCCATTTACTACACTATGATGCCACCTTAACTTCTCATTCTGATATATCCCTTTCACTCTTAGCAGATAATGCTAATGCCTACTTTCCTTGAAATTAAACAATTATTTTTAAACTTCCCTATTCTTTAATATAATGTAAAGAAGTCTGGTTTCAGAGCCAGAAGTGGTTAAAATCCCAGCTCTGCTACTTAATACCTGTCATAACTGGTAAACCAGTTAACCTCATATCCTCATATTAAACCTCTTAAGCTCATACCAGTTTCTTCTTATGCAAAAGAATTTGGATTAAGTCACTTATAAGATCTCCTCAGGTTATTGAACTGTGATCCTCTGTTTTATCTTTTTTTCCCTTTGATGTATGAAGAAGATATTCTACTCTTTTCTGTTTGTATCTTTGAATCAATCAGCTCCGCCAGACCTCCTTATTTACCTTTATCTCTCAATTATTTCCCATTCCCTTAATATCTTCCAGTTTCTCCCTCTCTTTTGTCTTTTTGTTACCCAGGTATAAATTAATACTTGTCTTTCTTATGCCTTTATCTTGATTCCATCCCTAACCTTTATAAATCCTCTTACCCTGATAAATAACTATTCCAAATTTCTTTTCCACTCCCAAACTTAATGTAAACTAAATCAGAATTTCCTATCTTCACTCATTCAGCATCCATTCTCTGCTCAGTTTTACTGCCACCATTCTATTGAAACTATCCCCTCGAAGTCCATGAATGATTTCTTAGTTTCTAAATTCAATGAATGGTCTTTTCTTGCACTTCATCTCCTCCCTCACCCCCCATATTTCCTGAAACATTATAGAGGGATGGCCAATTTTCCTGTAAATTCTCCCTGAATACTATCAAAAACATAATGAGTGGTGATCACTGTGGGGTTGCTAAAATCACAACCCTAGAGCAATGCCATAGATAATTCATCCACTATCCCATACAGTCAGTTACCCCCATGAGCATAGAAGCCTTTATAGTCATAATTCATACTAACTGCCTTCCAGTCTCACTAGAAAGATTTTTAGACTAGATTCTGAGTGTGAGTACTACATGAAAATTCTTACTGGAGCCTAGGTTCTGAGGAAAAATAATTTCCAATTTATGTGTCTATGTAACACAGTCTATCTTCTATGATTATTTTCTACTGTGTATACTTAATTTCTGTAACATGCCTATTTGTTAATAACATAAATTTTCTTTATGGTAGTACTTGGTTTTAATCTCTGTATATGGGTTGAGGTGGGGATGAGGAAGGGGTGATCAGAATCATTGCTAAGGGTCAGTCAGGATCAGGAGGAGCTGGGATATACAATAACTTGACTTCCAGGAAATTTCTATGCTTCATAACCCCTACCATAAAAGGGGACCGTTTTGTATTATATTGACAGATAAAAGAAAACATAAAAGTTCATATGGAGAGATGAACTTTCTCTTGGAACTGAATTCTAGAAAGAATTGTTATGGGTTCCCCATGTAAGGCCACTGAGTAATATAAAGGAAAATATCTTCAAGTACAGCTTTGTAAAAAGCACAGAAACGTTTGCTTCAAATGGATTTGTTTTATATCAAACATCCATAAAAATGGAGGACATAACATTAAATTTTAGAAGCGCAGAATTTTGAGCAGAAAGGGACCTTAGAGATTAGCTAGTTCATTTTCCTCAATGAAGACATTTGTTCAGAGAGCTAAAATAATATGCTTCACATTTGTTATTGATGTTGTGTATTTATCCCCACACATACAATATAGAGCTTAGAGAATCTTGAAAAATGGATGATTATTCTCAAATGTACAAAGTATTGGTATCCTGTATTGTTTAGAATGTCTATAATGCCATATATAGCAGATATTGGAGAGGGAAATTTGTTATCTGTTTTTCAAACATAAAATTATGACTTTTCTAACTTAGAAAGGGGATCTGGAGGGGAGAGAAGCATGCTATTCCCCCACTCATTTTGCTTGTTCTTTGCATGTAGTCATTTCCTCTTTATGGGTCTCAATTTTCTTACCGATATAAGCAAAGGCTTCTTGGTCCCTTTTCAGTTCTAACATTTTTTTAATAGTGCGATCAATTTATTAAAAGAGACAATTGGTTAGGCATCTGCAATGGTGACTTCAACCTCTACACCTGGTTCAATGATGATAGAAGTGATGTGTTTAACAATTTTGGAGGGACTGTGCAAATAAAAGTGTTTGTGGATTCTCATCTGGACCCAATCCCAAGTCTTTGAACCCTTACCGCAAGGAGTTTTTCTAGTCGTGATTCAAAGTCTCTTGGTGCACATTCGAACAGGTCCTTTCATTTTCAAGTTCTTTTTTTGGCTGCTCTAATTAGGTCAGCACACACTTTCTCGAGTGGTTTCACGTTGTGGCTGCTCAGTTGCCGGTGTCTTTGAATGCCATGGTGGCAGAGCCGCTTCCTGACTCAATTATTCCTGGGTGAGAGCGAACAGCCGTGAATCAGGAGGAGAGGCAGAGATGGCCTACTCCACGGGGCTGCAGTAAAAAAAAAAAAGAAAGAAAGAAAGAAAGAAAGAAAGAAAGAAAGAAAGAAAGAAAGAAAGAAAGAAAGAAAGAAAGAAAGAAAAAAAAAACCTTCACTAAAGAGCAGCTCTGACATTTTTAAAACCTAAGTAGTTAATTAGGACTTTGAAGCTTTGTCCTCATTAGACTGAAATTCAGTCCCTAGGAAGGTATTTTGGTTACCTGTTTTAAAGTTGTCATGATGTTTAGAATGCTTCAAGATTATTATTCTAATAAAACAACATCTATATTATAGAGCATGTCTTCAAATGCTCAAATGGATATGTGATTTTATTAATTTGCTGATTTCTTACAACAATGCATTTCTCAACTTATGCATATTCACCCATTCTAAATTCATGGTCTCCCAGAATTTCAAAGGTTGGCTTTTAAATTTTCCAGAAGAATTTTATATTAAGGAATTTTTGTTTCCCTAAAGACAATCTAAAACTCTCTCTTCCTCTTCCTATTTCTGTTGTTCTTCTTCCTTTTCTTCTTTCACCTTCTTTACTTTCTCCTTTTCCACCTGCTTCTTTTTAATTTCCTCATCCTAAGTATGGGATCTCAAAACTCTGAAGGAAGCTTTATGGTAGTACTTGGACTTTGAGAAAATATCTGTGGAGCACTTTTACACTTCTCCCTCTCCCTCTCCCTTCTGCTTCATTTGTTGTTGTATGTTACAGCAGGCTTACATTCATCATTCACCTCTCAATTGCACTCTATGCAATAATTATTTTCATTTCTAAAGGACTATTATGGTCCAAATTTTATAGATACACATGAATATTTGGTAGCATTTTAATATTATGAAGATGGATATTTCTCTCCAGGAGGAGCGTAGAAGCATTAAAGGAACTTTGTGACTTTCTAAAAGCA
Source organism: Pseudocheirus occidentalis (assembly GCA_028646575.1). Classification (NCBI taxonomy): domain Eukaryota; kingdom Metazoa; phylum Chordata; class Mammalia; order Diprotodontia; family Pseudocheiridae; genus Pseudocheirus; species Pseudocheirus occidentalis. The sequence goes on from CM053595.1 coordinate 155,726,969, forward strand.
TTCTGGTCCTCTGTCTCCCCCCTCTCCTCTTCCTTAAATCTGGTTCTATTTGCTTCATTTGCATTCTCTATCCCAGATAGAGTAACTAGCCTATGTGGGAGATTTCAAGAAGGGAAAGGATAGGGAAAGGAATTAACATTTATCAAGTGCCTATTAAATGCCAGGCACTGTGTTAAGCACTTTACAAATATTACTTCAATTGAACTAAGAGAATGTTGTAATGATAATGTCAGCTAATGATGGGCATATTAACAATAATATGGAAAAAAACTTTTTAACAATAATTATTTTAAAATTTGAAATGGGAGCAGGGACAGCATCCCCTCAACATAGATTCTTAATATATACACAATGACTTGTCAGATATTTTGAAGTGCTGATGTGCACGTGGAAAAAAAAGTACCTTTCCTAAAATAGAAGTGTCAAATGATTTTTAGTGTTACCCCAAAAAGCACTCCACCTCAAAACATATTGGAGAGAACTTCCTCTGACTTCTTTTAAGAATGAAACTTCTTGAGTGAATTAAAGTGGTAACCACTTGACAGATGTGAAAATCTTTCTTGGGTATTTTATTGAGGGATCTATTGGTTCCAAAGAAATCACTAGGCAGAAAGAAATGAGCTACGGTGCAATTATGCAGGTCAAAATATTTAAAATAACATGATATTTTGAAGAGAGTGGTAGATGGGCTACATTTTCAGTAATGGAAATGCCTTTCTGTTCAAAAACTCCCTCCAAAATTCAGATCTGTACATTTTCAGTAATTTAATCTTAAGGAGTTGCCTAGGGCATTGAGGGGGTAAGTGAATAGTTCTTGATCTCTCAACTGGTATGGGCCAGAATTACTATTTGAGCTCAGACCTTCTTGACTACATTATTACTTTCCTAAAAGAATAAAAAAAATGCACATATCTTTGATTCTTTTTAGAAATATATAACTAGGAAACCTCAGAAAGCTATAGAATTAGAAAATAGGATACAAAGATAAAAGGTTAAACTCACATCTTACAAAGCAAGCAATAAAAACAGAACTAGAAGGGTAATTGAAATTTGAATATTTTACATTGGAAAATTACAATATATTGAAATGAAAAATATTATATACTTGTATGTTTCTCCATGACACTTAATGAAGTGCTATCTAACTAGCTATATACTTTCTTAGCACATGGTTCATGGTTCTGCCTGTTACTTATTTGACAATATTCTTTTGCTTATTACAGATGAGAAATTAAAACATTTCCTGATTATCTCTAACAATATCTTCAGGTTCTTTGGAACACTCATAATAAAACAAAAACATCTTACCTTTGATATTATCTAGTTTCCCATCGGTTGAGAAGATATTTACATCAATCAAAGTAACCTATGTAAATGCTTCTAAATCATTGCTTGGAAAAATGGTCCCCTAAATCATTAGCCAGCTCATTAAATAGAAGGTGCCATATAAGTGCAAAAAAATTTTATCATTTGACCTGACAAATACTATTATTAAGGGTGGTATTCAATTATTTTTTACAGGGAACCAGAAAGAAATTCTTTGTAAGGACCTGTGGAGGGCTGTCTCTGGAATTACTTTTCAGACTTATCAAGTAATCTTGTCTTATTATGGAGGGAAGAATGAGCTTCTGTTAATTCACTGAGGAAAACTTGGGTCCTTCTTTTTAAAATATCATGCCTAAGTCTACTCTACTTCCTGCCTGGGAAAAGATAAAGGGAAATAGTTTAAAAAAATGTTTATTTGCAAATAAAAAAACTTATTGGTTTAAAAATAAATCAAGTTTATTTTAATTCTGTAATTAAATGGTCATAGTGCCATGTTATACCATTATTCCTGTAATGGAATATACTTCAAATGGCATATTTATGTGTATGTGTGTGTGTGTGTATGTAATTTTCTTGCTTATTTTTCTTCTTTTTGAAAGAGACTTTATACCATATATTTGCAATTTTTATGAATTCTCTTGCCAAGAAATTAAATTTCATTTTTAAAAGTTTAGCCATTTAACTGGTCAACAAAAATGAATATCTAGTTATTATATAACTTATTTACTTCCCTACTGGATAATGCTAAATACTATGCTAAGTGATATATGTGAAGTTCAATTGCATGTATTGCTTCACTTTAATGTTTATTGTTTTGAAAATTACCTTTGAAAGGAATGACTTTCTAAATAAATGACTTTTTTTTCTTTTACCACTGACACCCTGATAACACTCACAAAAATGACTGAATAGTTTTACCAAGATGTTCATTTCAAATTCTCCCAGTTAGAATAGTAACATAAGTGGAGGGTAAATTTAAATCAGAAAAAAATATCTAATAGGTTATTGAGAGGCAATATAAGGTTTATTTCTGCAAAACTTTTTTAATGTTTCATGGTACATTTCATTGATCATATATATGATCAATTACCATGGTTTTTAGACAACCTGATATTTGTGTTGCAAGAACTCAAACTCTTATAACATCTTGATCACATGATTACATAGCTGAGAGGTACAAGGACAGGGTAAGAGAGGAGAAGGGAACTTCTCAAGTACAATATACAGGAAGCAAAGAATGGTATGTGCAATTGTCTGACCAGCCTTTGAGAATCAGTTTCTGCTTAAATGAGTAATACTTGTGATGGTTCAAAAATAATTTGATGACATGTAAATAAAAAATTTCTAGAACACATTGTATTCAGTCAGAAGTGGTCAGAATTTGACTTAATCACTGCATGAACAACAACATTTTTGTGTTATTTGATGTAGAAATAAACTCTTAGCAATAAACAGGCACGTGTTCATTGTTACTGAGAAAAGCTATATTTGTAATAAAATTTAGCAGTTTTTTAATGCTTAAGGTGTCATTAAATAATTCTTAGTGTGAATTCTTTGAACCATCATCCATAATGGCCAAGATGTTCTTCAACCACTAAATACTAAGTATAGGAGACCATTCCTGGAGGAAAAATAGTTAATATAACCCTGTTTTGGTCTAAGTGTTTTTTTTCCTTTTTAGCAATTACAACTGGAAAAAGATTTTAGGCCAGGACAAATCCAAAATACATATATATTTTGGACATGGCCTTAGTGATAAGACCTTGTGGAAAACATCTAGTCTATTATGAAACTTCAAGAACTACCTATAAAACTACATATTGTCACATCCATTATGTTATGAATGATATTGCAAAGCTGGATCTGAGTATTCAACTGAGACAAAAACAATTATCTAGAGCAAGAGAAATATACCTAAAATCAAAACAATTAAATATAAGGATTTTCAGAAAATCCACCCTTTTAGAGTAGAGTCCAAGGATAAAAACAAAGCAAAACAAAAGAAGGAAGAGCTAAGTTACCCAGCCCTAAATTCCCTATTGTCAAACCTTGAATCATTCCTTTTGCTCTAATCTGCCTACCCATCCATCTAGAAGATGCACATGAAAATAAAAGCTAGCCCCCAAACTCCTCCAGCTCTAATTTCTTCTTAGGACTCGGGATACCCCTGTCAGACAATTATTTCATAAAACCAATTCTCAGTAATCAATTCACAGTCTTCATACTATAAACCATGTTGACATGTTGGATTTGCCTCATTGCTCTTCTCTGATAGCTCACTACTGTCAATTTGCACCTACCAGCAATTAGAATCTACAAGAGGATTAGTTCTTTCAGCAACTCTCAGGGTTCTAGGCAGAATCCTTTCGTGGCTACTTTTAATATTTTAGATTCTGTACACATGTCACTGTGCTTCCTGTTAAGAAATTAAACAGGATACTCAACTCTTAACAACTTACACAGTATGTAAATACAATAATTATATAACATCCTTCTCATAAACGTGGGGTGCATAGCTCATAGTATATGTAGGGGAGATTGGACACATACTCAAAATAACATTCTGATAAGGTACACATATAGGAAACATATAGGACTAGGGAAACTCATCACTCTGAAACTATAAATAGCCTTTATGTCCTTTCTCAGAACCTGTATTCACAAAATTCACTGCATGATATCTATTTGAAAATGTGAGTCCATTGTTCAACTAGGTTGGGTAGCTTAACTACCTCCAGTCAGGAAGACGTGTTCAAATCTAATCTGAGATATTTAGTAGTTGTATAAACTTGGGTAAGCACTTGATCTTTATTTGCTTCAGTGTGTATTCACTGCTAAAATGAGAATAATGATGTCAATTACCTCCTCTTGTTGTAGTAAGGATAAAATGAGATGAAATGTGTAAACTGCTTCACAAAACTCATAGTGCTATATAAATGGAAGTTACTACTACCACTCCTGCTGCAGCTGCACCACTGCACCACTATTCTTCCGCTTACCTAAGTCACTCTTCTACTTGTCCAAGATACTCCACTATTGCTGGAACATAATGTTCCTCAGTTTGTTCAGATATTTTTATTGCCAGAGTACTATTGTATTCTTTCAGACGGGCTCAAAACCATTGACCTGGAAGTTACAGAAGATTACCTGGTTCTGCTCCCTTGTTTGGGACTTGAGGATTTTCTTCCATCATGACAACGATGATAGATCAGAGAATTTTAGCCTCTCTCATGAGCAGTTCTTCTACGCAGCACTTAGCAGTGCAGAGAGGTATGGAATTTCTTTAATTAAATTCCAAAGTCTTTTCATCAACTAACATTCCTGATTAATACCTGGGTGTCCTCATCTGATACCTGACTCTATCATATGATGCAATATGAAATCCTTATCTCTGGCTCCTAAATCATAACAACAGAATTTTCATGTGTCTAGTAATCTCAAAATAGTTGGGGAAATCAGAATTACCTATTTATTAATTCCAAAGTTCTCTTGTTGGTTATTTGCGAATGAACATCTGAGGAAAAGTCACCAGAAAGTCTTTGCCCTATGTGAATGCACTGTCTCTGTGGATCACTTTCTCAATGTTTTATGTTTGTTTGTTTTTGTTCCTTTCAATCAGAAAAACTGCAAAAGTCTGAAAGCATACCTTATCTTTGAAAAATGTAAAGGGCAATGCAGCATGCTACCACAGATTGCCATTCACATGTTCAGGAAAAGCTGTGTAGAATTACCAAGGCATTGTGATATAATGGAAAACACAATCTATGGACTCTTGGACACTGGGTACAAATATTTCTTCTGATGCCTATTACCTCTTTACCCTTCAACAAGACATGGAATCTCCTTAAACTTCAGTTTTCTACTCTTAAAAGAAAGGGTTGGGCTAAATAATCTCTGGCTTCCCTTCTAATTCCTGATCTATCATCCTATACTCCTTAATGAATTCATAAAGATGTAGAAATTCAGTGACTTCTTTCTGTTCTCCTATGTTTGTCTACACTATTTGAAAGACCACTGAGTGAAAGAGAATCACTTTTACAATACTAAAAATTTAACTTATTATTTCCAGATTCATCTTAAATTTTTATATGATGGTATATAAGAAATACAAATCTATATAAACAGAAAAAAATGTAGACCAGTTAAGTAACAAGAACATAAGATAAAAGAAATGTAGAGTGATGTATTATTACACACACACACATACACACACACACACACACACACACACACACACTGCTAAAAGACCTAGAAGAAGGCCTTCAATGTGTCAGATATTATTCAAAGTATTTCTTTGGAAGAAATTAACAAGAATCACACAGGATTTGAAAGTGTGAATGACTTATGTTCTTTGCTAGTAGAGGAAGAATACACATTCATTAGTTTCCACAACTAGGGAAATACTGAAATATTTGGGTAAACATATGCAATTTACTCCCTAATTATTTGCCAGAATGCCAAGGTAAAAATGCTACATTCCTCATGATTATGAATACCTTTCAAATGCTTATTTCCATCAAGCCTTTTTCAATTTTAATGAAAAATCCATGTGGCATTTATATGATCATTTAAGGTCCACAAAATATTTTACCTCCATTATCACATTTGAATCTCACAATAACCTCTGAAGTAGATTTGGTGGTATTATAATCTATGTTTTAGACATGAGGAAATAGTTATAAAAATCTTACATCACTTAAGGGTCACTGAACCTATGGTCTCTGTCATATATACCTCTCAGTGATGTATGGTTATACACATTGCCCTTTGTTCCAAGGGGAAGGATACTATTACTATTTTAAGTTACCTCCTTTCCAAGGAGAAACTCAACTTTAGTGTTGACCAAACTTGGCCATAAATACCCCAGCGAAGAAGAAGTTACTGCAAGTAGTCAAATTTGTCCCATCTCATTAAATAACTCAAGATAACAACTATGCAAGAACATTTTTCTGTATGGTGAAAATTTTGTTGTAAATATTGGTATTCCTATTTTCCAAGTGCAGATAGATAAAGGCATAAATGCCTACAAATTAATTTAACTGTGTCCCTGAATTCATAGTAGCTTTTTTCTTCATGTATTTTGACAACCAAAGGTAATATTGCTACAGTTATGCAAGGATCTCTAAATTTTTTTGCCATTGACATAGGTTTCTTAGACTATATAAATTTGCTAATAGACTCAACTACCCATGTTCACCAATGCCTTATACTGGTTCTGTTATAACTGATAGTCCCTGGAAATCTTAGAAAGTACTGTTTTGGAAAAAGACATTTCTCAATCTCATTCTCTTAGTCAGTTTTGAACAATTCTCTTTTATAAATATCTAGTATCTTCAACCTTTCTATGACAATTTTATACCTTATGAACTTCAGTAAACATTATTGGATGCCTGCAATGAATGGAACGCTGATTGGAAGATCAATGTTAGTTTGCTTTTAGGATGTGTTCTTTTGCACAGAAAAGCTGATAAAACATGACCCAGTAATAAAGTACCTGAGCATTACACATGTGCTTATGTGAATGCATGCATGAATGAATAAAAGCATTTATTAAGTACTTAGCATATATCAAGCACTATGTTAAGGGCTGGGAGTACAAATTCAGATGCTAACTGTGCTTTCCCTTAAGGAATTTGTAGGAGAAAACTCTTCAGGGAATTCTGTCCAAGAAAGGATAGTTTGGTCTAATAGAACATTACAGGTATGGTTAGTGGGGCCAAAACATAAGTATAGTGACATATCTCATTGGAAAAAAGGCCAACTTTCTTTACTTCATCATAATTCATGATTTGTTTGTGAGGGTTTTTTGCCTTTTTGGGGAGGGGCAATTGGGATTAAGTGACTTGCCCAAGATCACACAGTTAGTAAGTGTTAAGTGTCTGAGGCCGGATTTGAACTCAGGTCCTCCTGACTATAGGGCCAGAGCTCTATTCACTGTGCCACTTGGCCACCCCCATAGTTCTTGGTTTTTTTTGAGTTCTTATAATTTTATTTACAGTTATTTAATTTTCATTTTTCCTTCACTTTTCTTAGCTCTACTCACTAAAAACAAAAGAAAGAATAAAAGAAAGAAAAGCAATAAAAAAAGGAAAAATAGAAGGAAGGAAAGAGAAAGTTAAAAAAGAAAGAGAAAGGATAGAAAACGAAGAAAGGTAGGAAGAAAGGAAAGAAGTAAAGATCTTGGACAAATCAATCACCCGTAATAAGTATCATTTTACTAAGCTGAAAAGTGAAGAGACCAAACCAGGTGATCTAAAAGTGATTTCCAGCTGTAGATCCCATGTTTCTAAATATCTAGATTTAGTTATCATATTCTTATAGATTTATGAATTATTGACCAGTCCAATAATTTGAACTATTTTTTTTTGGTTCTTTCTTTTTAACCAAACAGAACTCTTGAGATAGGTATTATAACTTGATCCTTGCAAGGCAAAATTACATGAGTCATAGAAGGGGAAAAATAATTTAAAAACTTTTTTTCCTGACCAGGCTGCAGCAAGTTGGAGTCTCTAGTTAAGAAGAGCAAAAAAGGAATGGTGATAGAAAAGAGGAAGGCAGACATTCTGCCCTCCTGGTAAGAATTGGTCTACAACAAGAAGAAACACTAGTGCAGCAGGCTTCAAAGAGAATATGGAAGAAGGTGGCAAATGCACCAAATGAAGTGTGTTGACTAAGTCACTAGATGTGCCATCTTTTCCTTCCTGAAACAGCAGCTGAAGAAGCAATGGAGGGAAAGTTGGTTGGAAACAGAAAAAGAAAGTAAGAGTGGTAACAGAAAAAATAGCAAGTATAGGAGGCAAGAATCTTGAAAACAGAGGAAGAGGAGGAAGTAGAGTCTGAGCAGGTAATCTCATCATGGGGGAAAGATCTGTTGTTCTTCCTTCCTTCTTGAAGAAAACCAAAAGTATCATGAGTCTGATGTCTCAACTTGGGCATAAATTGAATTTAAATGAAGTTGAGCTCTACAAAGTCATCAGCCCCACTCTCTCCTCGAGAGTCATCAGAATCTACTGATAAGACAAATCTCAATATGGCTGGTGATGGCACAGGATGCATTGGGCAATCCTGACCTTTATAAATTATGATCTTTCCAAGTCTCGGTTTGTATGAAACAATAAAGCACTTAATGACTAAAGTCTAGGTAAGAATTGAGACAAAAGACAGCCTAGCTTACCATCACAAAGTATCATTCTGGGAGATGAAGTCTCTCAGAGTTTCTTGCCAGAGCAGAAAGCAATTGCTATTGCTAGTTACACTTATTTTGATGGTTTAGCCACCAAAATCCAAACAATGAGAAACTAAAGCTTGGACTGGGGCCTATTATTGACCATTCCATGAAAGCCAGAGTTATTTGGGTTTAAAGAGGTAGTCAAGTAGTTCTATTTGAATTACAATAGGCTGTTTTAAAGGCTATTTTTTCAGAACTATATTTCAAGAAATCATAAATAAAACTTCAGAGGACAAAGAGTAAATTGTCCCTGCCTTTTGAAAGTGAATGAAAAATAATAAAATAAAATAAATCTTGCCCGCAAGTCTCAAAATAGTTTTTAAAATATAGGCAACTAGAAATTATATTCCTTTGGACAGAGTACCCACATATAAAGTATGAAGCCCCAGATGGAGAAAGGGACTTCCTATGGTGAGGGAAGAAGTAGGATGAGGAGGTAGAAAAGGAGGAGGAGAAAGTAGAAGAGGAAAAATAACAATATTCTACAACTCAGACAGTAAAGTTAGGTCCCCAAATCGCAGCTACTAATGATGGGGATAGACCTGAACCCACAAAAAGAAAAGACCTTGACTTTGGGATCTAGACCTCAAAGAGGAAAAATCCCTGGTCTTTCCTTTGTTGTCCAGGTCCTTGGCATTCACCTGGGACACTTGGCCCTTCCAGGTCTTCTTTAGTACCTCCCAGTGGTGCCAGATTACTCTGCCACTCCTAGATCCTTCCCACAGTCTTTCCGCATATAAGATCCTTCTTGCCCCTCATTAAATTGCTCAGATTCCTCAGGAGTCTGGCCCAGAGCAGGACCTACATCACTTGCCCTTGAATTTCTGGGTCCCCAAATCCCCAAACCTCAACATTACTACTCAGCTTGTCGTTTGTCCCTCATTCCTTGTCTAAGTCTCCCCTATAAGTGTTATCTTCACCTATTAAAATATAAGTTATGCAGGAGAGGAGATATCATCTTTTTTTTAACAACTCTAGTACAAAGCACAATTCTTAGAGCATACTCAACATTTGGTAAATATTTTTTCTTTCATTATCTCTTTATAAATAATGAGCCGGCCATGCATGTGGAACTGAGTAAAAGGACTTGTGGAAGTCCATAAAAATGGTATTAATGTTACTGTGTTTTCAGGAAATTTGCTCACTGTAGCTCTAGGATGGCTTGGTAAAATTGTTTTTGCTGATAAATCAGTGTGTTCTTTTCTTTTGAGTGTTTAAAGATTTGTTTCTCTTTTGCAGATATGAATGCTTTATATAGAATATTTTACACATAAATGTATAATTGTCTAATATTTGGAGAGGTCACTGGTAGTCTCCACTTTTGGTAATAGGTATATGGTTCTTTTCTTCCAAAGGTAAGATAAGGCTTGAATCTGGGAGAAAACTGTTAAAGAGACTTGATAACTACCTATGCACTACTCTCAAGCTGCTAAAGCAATAATGAAAAATTCTATTTAGTCACCATTGTTATTTTACACAAAAGTTATGTACCACATTTCAATCATTTACCTTGATATAACCATTATACCTTTCATTTTACTAATATCACTTTCAACTTTCTGCTTCATATTCTATCCAAGTTGTATTGTATTAGATTTCTTGTAACCAAATTGATAACTAGAAATTTCCCATAGGGGAGCCCATTATCTTTTTTATATTTTTACTTTTCAATGGTGTATTCTCAAGTCTTTATTAGATATAGAATGTATTTCATCCTTGCATAGTTTTGATTCCTTGCATTACATTAATATTTTGAATTTTGTAACTTATTGCATTTCTTTTTTGCTTTAGGGTATATAGATTTTTTTTATATACATTTGTTTTCCAGGATCTCCTCTATATGATTTTTGTTTACTTTAATTCAAGCAAAATACTGTTTACATTTTATGCTGTGAGTTCCTGGCTGGATATTGACATTTTTTTTCAAATATTTTTTCCACGTTTTCAATAGCTTTTCTACATCACTACTGCTGTGAAAGAGTTTATCACCTATTGTTAAAGATATTTCTTCATGGCTCAACTTTTTCTCCTATGGTCATTACAGTGTTAATGGCTATTCCATTCATTTATTATTGTGTTCAGACCTTAAATGTTTTTATCTTTTCTTCTAAAGATTGTGAAATAGAGTGAAGAAGCCAAGATGGCAGAGAAAATGCAGCTACTTGCCTAAGCTCTCCCAAAAGTCCCTCTGAGAACCTTTAAATGTCAAAAAATAATTCCTAGAGCAGCAGAGCCCACACAAAGGCAAAGCGAAATAATTTTCCAGTCAAAGAAAACTTAAAAGGTCAGCAAGAAAGGTCTGTCAAACCTGGGTGAGAGCAGAACATAATACTACACAGGTGGCTAACAGATCTAATCCCAGCAAACCAGGAGCAGACCTTGGGAGCCCTGAATCAGCAGTGGCAGCATCTTCTTCTGTACTCTCAGCCCACAGATAGTAAGGGGGTGGGGAAACACTGGTCAGAGGGAGATTACAGGGATCCCTTTGCTAGCGTAGAGGCAGGAGTCTACTACTTTGCCCATACTTGGATCCAGGACACAGTCCAGTCCTGGGTGGGCAGGGAGGAGTGTCAGAACACCAGAGCTGTAATGAAGTAGGGATCCAAGTAACAGTTCCAGGTAGAAAAGCATACTTGTGCTCTCTCTCAGACCAGAGAACAAACCAGGAGAGTAGTAAACACACTTCTCCTTAGATCATACCACCTTAGAAGAACTGAAATCATACAAGTCCTTATAAGTAGCTCTGAAAACAGTCGATCAAAACCCCTAAATTTTGGGACAGTGCACACTACACCCTGGAAGCAGAACCCTACTTAACAAATATTCAATAAGTCAAGGTATAGGCTGGGGAAATGAGCAAACAAAAGAAAAAATTTTGACCATAGAAAATTACTATGGTAACCAGGAAAATCAAAACACACTCAGAAGAAAAAAATGCAAAGATCCTACATCCACAGTCTCTGGAGAAATATAAATTGCTCTTAGGCCATGGAAGAGTGCAAAAAGAATTTTGAAAATCAAGTAAGAGAAGTAAAGCCAAAATTAGGAAGGGAAATAAAAGTAGTGCAAGACAATCATTAAAAATGTGTCAACAATTTGGTAAAGGAGACACAAAAAATGTTAAAGGATATAACACCTTAAAAAACAGGCTAAATGAAAAAAGAGGTACAAAAAGTCAATAAAGAAAAAAATGTCTCAAAAAAGAATTAGTCAAATGGAAAAAGAGGCAAGACAATTAATGAATGAGAAAAAAAGGCTCCTTAAAAATAGAATTGATCAACTGGAAAAGGTGGTTCAAAAGCTCACTAAAGGAAATAATTCCTTAAAAAATACAATTGAGTAAACAGAAGCTAATAGACTTCATGAGAAATCAAGAAACAATAAAACAAAACTAAAAGAATAAAAAATAGAAGACAATGTAAAATATCTCACTGGAAAAACAACTGATTTGGAAAATAGATCTAGGAAAAAGAATTTTAAAATTATTGTACTACCTTAAAGGCATGATAAAACACACACACAGACACAGACACACACACACACATGCCTTTACAGAAACTTTTTAAGAAATCATAAAGGAAAATTTCCCTGGTATTCTGGAACTACAGGTTAAAATAGAAATTTACATATATATATATATATATCCAATGACTTCCTGAAAGAGATCCCAAAATGAAAACTGTCAGGTATATTAAAGTCAAATTCCAGAGATCCCAAGTCAAGAAGAACATATTACAAACAGTCAGGAATAAACAATCTTAAGATTTTGGAGCTGCAGTCAAAATAACACAAGATTTAGCATCTTCTACATTAAAGTATTAGGAGGCAAGGAATATGATATTTCAGAGGGCAAAGAAGGTAGGATTACACTCAAGAATTACCTACTCAACAAAACTGAGTGTAATCCTTCAGGGGAAAATATTACATTCAATGAAAGAGAGGACTTTTCAAGCATTCATGATGAAAAGTCCAGAGCTAAATTTTTATAAATGACTTTTAAATGCAAGACTGAAAAGAAGCAAAAAAGTTAAACAGGAAAGAGAAATCATAAGGGACTTAAGGTTAAACTGTTTGCATTCCTACATGGGAAAATGATACTTGTAACTCATAAAAACTTTCACAGTTAGAAGGAGTATACATAGACAGAGGGCACAGATGTGAGTGGGATGCGAAAGCATGATATCTAAAAAATAAAATTAAGGGTGAAGAAACGAATGTGATGGGAGGAAATGAAATGGAGTCATAGAATGGGGGTAAATTATCTCACATGAAAGAGGAAGGAAAAACCTTTTACAGTGGAGGGAAAGAGCATGGAAATTGAGGGGAGGAAGGGAACCTTACTATCATCAGAATTGCCTCACAGAGGGAATAAGATAAACACACAATGTATCTTACACTTCAAGAAAGTAGGAGGTGAAGGGGATAAGAGAAGAGAATGGAAAGGATAGAAGTGAGGGCAAATTCAGGGAAGGAATAGTCAGAAGCAAAACGCTTCTGAGGAGGTACAGTGTAAAAGGAGAGATAATAGAATAAATGAGGGTGGGGAAGAGGATAGAGGGAAAAACAGTTAGCAATAATAATTGTGAAAAACATTTTTGAGGATAGTTTCTTTGATAAAAGCCTCGTTTCTCAAATATATGAAGCACGGAGTCAAATTTATAGAAACGAGAGCTATTATATAATTAATAAATAATAAAAACACCATGAAGTAATTTCAGATGAAGTAATCAAAGCTGTTTATAGCCATTTTAAGCAAAAAGTTCTAAGCCACTATTGACTGGAGAAATGCAAAGTAAAACAATTCTGCACGACAACCTTATTCATATAGTATTGGCTAATAGGACAGAAAAGGAAAATGACAATTGTTAGGTGGGAGGTGAAGTAAATGATACACTAATGCGCTATTGGTGGAGTTGTGAATTGATTCAACCATTCTGTAGAGTTATTTTAAATTATACCCAAAGGGCTTTAAAACCGTGTGTGCCTTTTGACCTAGCAATACCACTATTACATCTGTATCTCAAAAAGGGGGGGAGGGGAGAAAAGAAAGAGAAAGTGATCTATTTGTAGAAAATAATATAGCATCTATTTTCTGATGTGAAAGAATTGGAAATTGAAGGAATTGAAGAATGGCTAAATGAATTGTGTTATGTGACTATGATGGAATACTATTTTGTTACAAGAAATGATGAGCAAGATGCTTTCAGAAAAACCTGGAAAGATTTATATGAAATGATGCGAATTAAAATGCATTGTATACAAAGTGACAGCAATATTGTAAGATGATCAGTTGTGAATGACTTAGCTCTGCCATACAGTGATCCAAAATAAGTCTGAAAGACTTATAATGAAAAATGTAATCCATCCCCAGAGAAAGAACTGATGGTGCCTAAATATCAATTGAAATACACTTTTCAACTTTATTTTTTCCTGAGGGTGTTTTTTTCTTTTTATTTCATATTTTCTTTCACATGACTGATACAGAAATGCTTTTCATGACTATACAGATAGAACACATATTGAATTGCTTGCCATCCCAATGAAAATGGGTGGGGGAGAGGAAGGAGCAAGGAACAGAATTTAGAACTCAAAGTTTTAAAAACAAATGTTAAAAATTATTTTTACACATAACTGGGGGACAATAAATCATTGTAAAAAGAAAGAAAATGAACAAGTAAAAATTAAAAAAAACAAAAAATGAACAAATATTGTGAAATAAACCTTTATAAATATAGACAATGCTTGTGAGTTTTTTTTAAATAATCACAATGCTGTGCTATTACTTGGATTGATGCCATAACACTAGAAAAGGACTTTATAAAATTCAATTCAATATACAATAATATTCTATTAAAATCATTGGAAAAATCAGAATTTTTTTTTGTTCATCAGTAAAACAAATTTCTAGAATTGCTGCTAAGTGAAGATTTTCAATGGCTGTCATTTCTTTAGCTTTATTTTATTTTTTCTTAAGCAATTCTTAAATTTCCACATACTTTATCTAATCTAAGTTTAGGAATGAAGTTACTGATTTGGAATGAGCTGTTATATAATAAGGAACTGATAGTATCATTGGTATAAATGCATATGTTTCAAGTAATGACAATTTGTGGTGCTTCTATTATTTATTTGATTCTTCAGAACAGTTACTTTAAACTGATTGTAGGGCCAATGAGTGGTATTACCAAGTCATAGTTTACTATTCTTTTAGGCTACCATAATTCAACCAGATCCAAAGCATACAATTTCTCAGTTATATATCATCTTGAATGGTATACCCCTATTTTGTCATTTAGCTCATCACCTGTATTTATGGTTTGGTGAAGAGATGGGTTTTGAGGTGGCTATTATTATCATTTTGTTGTAATTTTTGACTTTCCCAATCTACTTTTAAAAAATCCTGCTAGTGTTCTTTTCTATGTAATACTTTAACAATGGAATGTTTTTTGCACAAAAATATTAATATATAAGCATTCTTTATCCTGGATATTCCACATATGCTTGTGTGAATGGATTATGCACATAATTCACATATCATATACAATCCATATATTTGTATATATTCCATATGTGCATATATGTACCAATATAATGCAACAATATCTATATAATCAGTCTGTGTGTCTGTAGATGCACAAATTCTAATATGATTGTAAGCGGTATTTTTAGAAATTCAGCATCAGTCAGCATCATGAGGTTTCTCTAGGACAGAGACTATTCATCTCCTGATCACTTTTCAGTCACCTAGTTTCAAACAAAGAAACACAAAGCAAAAGAGGTAGTGATTGCTCAAGGCTCAGGCTCAGATTCACCTGGCTGCTCAAGCAGCAATATGTAGGCAGCAATCATTTGCTAGGGGAGAGAAGGGCACCATTCATTAGAAGTCCTGTAGAGCAAGTCACATCCCAGCTGTTCTAGAGAAAAAAAAGAAGAAAAAGAGACAGGACTAATTTACTTCTTTTAATGTCAACTGTGTGGTCAGTTCTTCCTATTTGAAGACCAGCAAGGGAATTTCTTCATAATCACAAAGCAAAAGTTCTTCAACATGTAGCCACAAATGAACTTTGGAATTGCCAATCTACTCAGCATACACTTCATGGGATAGTCTCCTGCAAACTTTGTTCCTGAATATTACATGGGGAACACTTTGCTTCAGCCCCTATTTCAAGGGGAATGGAGACAATTGTATGTGCCTCACAGAGGTGTGGGGATCATATGTGAAGTATTTAATGAAGCATGATATAAATATGAACTATTTATTAGACCCATACATAAATGTTCTGGTGAGTCTCTAGATGTTTTTTTTAACTTTATCATATATTTAATTTTTTAAAATTTATTTTTAGTTTTTAACATTCATTTTCACAAAATTTGGAGTTACAAATTTTCTCCCCATATTTCCCCTACCCCCACCCCAAGATAGTGAGTCTACTGAATACCTCTTCCCCTAATATGCTCTCTCTTATATAACACCCCATCCCAACTCTAACTTTCTACTAGGGCAAAATGGAGCTCTATACCCAAGTGCCCATATATCTTATTCACCAGTTGTATGTAAACAATTTTTTTAACATTTGTTTTAAAACTTTGAGTTCCAAATTCTTTCCCTTTTTCCCTCCTTTAATGTTAAGGGAATCTGTAGATCTTCCATGCCCTTTCTATTTACAATTAAGCAGGTACTTAGCACTTTCTTTCAATTTAACACCTTGTTTAAGCTATTTAACACAGAAGTAGTCAAAACCTTGGGAGGAAGCTGCTGATGTAAAAGGAAGGGGAAGAATGGGGATGAGCTATACTGTATATAAGGAAGACAACCATCAGCACAGTCAGATTTTCTTTCAGTGAGCACCTGGAGGCTGCAACTTTTGGCAAGACCCTCTTTCTGGGAAATTTTGCTGAGACTCTCCTTCTGCAACTTTTTCCAAGAACTTCAAAGAACCAGGCCGAGGAGCTACCGTGAGTGAGAGAAGGATCCCTGCTTGAGGCAGCCTTTTCTTTGGGAAGGTTTGGGAATGTGTGTGTTCACTGCATAAACCATGTGTATCAACTTCATGACTACTGTAATGACTTTGGCTTTCTGGTTCTGGGACTCATCTTTCTGGTTCTGGGACTCGGTTTTCTGGTATTTGAATAAAGGCTTTGCTTCTGCCCTCCATGTGGAGAGTTTGCTACATTTTGTGATTCACAACTATAACAACATATTCATAACCACTGCGGGTGTTGTGAATATTGCATTACTTTTACACCTCCTCGCCCACCCCCACTGGAAAGATAGACAGTTCAATATAGGTTGTACATTTGTAGTTATGCAAAATGTTTCCACAGTACAGCTATTCTCAATTTGTGAGTTACGACCTCTTGGGGGTCGAATGACCCTTTCACAGGGGTCACAGGGGTTGCCTAAGACCATCAAAAAACACATTTTTTTTTTGCTTTTTGGAGGGCATTTGGGGTTAAGTGACTTGCCCAAGGTCACACGGCTAGCTTTTTGTGTTAAGTGTCTGAGGCCGGATTTGAACTCAGGTACTCCTGACTCCAGGGCCGGTGCTCTATTCACTGCGCCACCTGCCCGCCCCCAAAACACATATTTCTGATGGGCTTAGGAACTGAGACACCGTTCCTCTCTCTGCCTCCAGATGGGTCTGCCCACATGCAGATACATCCACATGTGAGTATTAAAGGGTTGTGGCGTTAGGATGTTTGAGAACCACTGCTGTAGGGCAAGATGCCCTAATGAGGGTATATGTTATTCCCTCCTCAACCAAATAATATGAGAGTAAGGTAGACCCATTCCTTTTCACTGGCCTGTTCTTCCCCTCCACTGTAACAGTTTTCTATTGCCTCTTTTGTGTGAGATAATTTACCCTATTCTATTTCTCCCTTTCTCTTTCTTTCATTATAATCCTCTCTCACTTCTTAATTTTATTTTTTAGATATCATTCTTTCCTATTCAACTGATCCTATGCCTTCAGTCTATGTATACATGTACACAGGATATACACACCCTCACATGTATATTTATACAACCATACACCCTCCTATTAATATATACATATATAATTGCATATATATGAGTGTATGTATATACGCATGTATATATTCATATACATGTGTATA
>CM053595.1:155752312-155774777 GCA_028646575.1 Pseudocheirus occidentalis
CCCCCCCATACACACTAGAAGATCATTTCAGTCTTTCTGTGATCATTCTCAAATGAAATTTATTACAGGCACATCCTTTATAATCCTACTGTTCAAGCTATATTTGACATAAAAAATTAAGTTATAATAACCTATTTACAAAAAATTTAAAAAGGCTAATATGCCTTAAAGACAACTGGCTACTGCTTTATGCACCCCCCCCCAAATAGTATATAATGCTAAAAATGAGTATAAACCAGCAGAACAACAATGTAAAAAAATGCATACTTCCCAAATGAAAGTTATCCAGACAAAGTAAGGGGAAAGGCCTGACCCTTTATTATGTGGGAGCAAGACTGTGCTTATTTTTTTTCCAGAAGCTGCTGACCAACCAGAGTGGATACCAGAACAGAAATGTCAGGGCATGTACTCCAACTCACCCAGGAGATGAAAGAGCTCCAGCAGCAGAAGAAGAAATTATAGAGATACAACATGGAAATAAAGAAGTGGTCTCCTAATGCAGCCACTACACAAAAAGCTATGCCCACATGGGGGCAGAACTAACATTTATTATATCAAGCCAAAGAACTGAAACCTGTTACCCCAGGATTTGTGTTTCTTGCTATGATCATTCTGATTTTAATACAATCTGAACTAGTTACATCCTGATTTAAGTCCTGAGCTAAATACCCCTATCACATCAATTGTTGCATATATAGCCTATAGCTATATGTATTTGACCACCCTCAAGCCTTCCTTACTTCTACTAATATAAATAATTAACAGGTGATATAAATCAATACTACATTTAATTGGAATATAACGTGCTTTAACTGCACTCATAAATAATGTGTATGTAGTAGAGATTCTGTTGTAGCAATTGTTGAACAACTTTCATTTGCCATTTGTCCAAATAATTTAACTAATGCTTAGTATCAAACCTCAGGGGGATATGCATTACATATGATTTCTGATTTCCTAAAAATAAATGGGGGCGGGAGCAGTATTAAGATTGGAACTTGGCTCATTAGAGCCCACAGTAGAAAGTACCAGGAGGAAGCCTGGAAGGGCATTGTGGGTGAATGATATACCCCCACACCTCCAAGAGAACTTTATTTTGACATTTTTGTTTTGGACTGAGAGGATTATAAGGCCATATGCTTTGTGATTAAGGTTGTGTCATCATTCTGGTTATGAGTTGTTGTGTTATATATCTTGCAAATGGGATGTATTTATTTTGTGGGGATTGTGTTATACTTAAGGGATATTAATGTTAATTCAGATATATGTTGCCTATGTAATAGGCATGAAAGGTCTTGAGGCTGAATGTAATGATAATGGGAATCTGAAGATATTTCCTACCCCTGGCCCCTTGATAGGCTTAAGTGAATCATAGGACCTTCTCTAATTTGAAAATATACTCTTCCCCCTTGTATATTGTCCATGTGACTATATTATTTAAAGGGGGCTGGGGTGGGGTGGTGGAAATTAGTATTAAGAAAACTGGGGACATTTCAAAATGGTGGAAGGAAAAGATTTGTGGGATTGTTATTGCAAATATTTTGGTTGTCAGTGCTATAATCATGTCTTTAACTATGTTTGTCCTTGCTTTACAAGAATTAATACAAACCAAATTTCTGCAAGCCACATATCAGCAATTGGTCCTAATAATATTGCAAATAAGATACTTGATTAGGTAAGTAGAAATAACCCATTGATTAACTTTACTTCCAGAATCTTGAACTTTGTCTCATATTAGTGTGTATGCTAGGAGGTTGTACTTTGTTTCATCCTGTATTATTAGCTCTGTTGGTAGGTCACTCTCAGCTCTGGGGACAGAGACTGACAGACCCAAGTTACATGCTAAGAAAGGGGGAGATGTTAAGGGCGAGCGTGAGCCAGTCTAGTCAGTGGTAGAGTCTGGGTCAGGATTTCCCTAAACCCCGCTAATTATGGATCAGGGTGTTGGCTCACCATTTTTCCATGACTAGCAAGGAAACAGGGCATGATTAATGAGAAGTGATTCTCAAAGACTGCATTTCTGCCAATATTTAAGTACAAGCTGGATAATCATTTTTTCCATGAGAAAACTGGATGCAACGATCTTTGTTAAAAAACCCTTGCCCCAGGATCAAAAAATGGACTTCCTTTGTGGTTCCTCCTTGGATTGCATCATCATTTCATTCCCAGTCTCACTTTTGGCTTATGCCCCCTTGGTGTGGGCATCAACTTGACTCGCAACAACCCTGGAAGACAAGTTGAAAATAGCTCCAGATGAAAAGGCAAATAACTAAAACTTAATTGTGATGAGAGAGAGAGAGAGAGAGTGAGAGAGAGAGAAGTAAAGAGACAGAACAAAGCAGGAAACTAAAAGAGGTCTCTAGTGTTTCTTGAAAGACAGGATTAGGTACCTTAAAAATAAAAATGCAGGTGTACCATTTTTATAACATTTCTTCCACCTCAAGCTTACTATTAGAAACAATATTAACAAATATGTAAGATTAGTGAACTAAGCTAAATGGCCTTAGAAGATTCTACTAGCTCTAGATCTATAATCTTATGATATTAATTAATATTGATAAATGACACAGGTGCATATTCATGCTTTTCCATTGAAAGTCAGGGTAGTGAGGGGGCAGAATCAAGATGGCAGCATAAAAGCAGGAAATCTCCATGGCTCCCTGCATAACCAACTCAAATACCTATAAAATATGACCCTAAACAGATTTTAGAAATCCAGAATCCACAAAGTGAAAGAGAAACAAATCTCCCACTGAAAGAAGCCCTGCAGGTAGTCAAGGAAAGATTCATTGCAGCACACAGAGCTGAGCCCAGCACCACATGAACCTGTTGTTTTAGCCCCAGGGCAGCCCAACCAGTGGTGGCTGGGGCATTTGAGAGAGTGAATCACAAATTGTGGTGGTGTCCAGAATTATCAACCCATAAATAACAAAGACAAAGTGAGAGGTCAGTGGAAGTTTGCTGAATTTTGGGGGGATGGTGGAGCAGCTCTGGTCTTCTGCCCCCAGAGCCAGAAGCAGCAGCAGTGGTGGTATTGCAACGGCCTCAATGTGACTGCTTCAGAGCACTCAGTCTGCTGATTGCAGGAGGGGGGGGCAACAGACCATTGAAAGGCAAAGAGCTCTTGCCATAACCTGCCTGGATCGGGATCTTGGTCTTAGGTGGTTGCCCTGAGGTGTGTGACCAGTGAGACAAAGCTTGTGGGGGCTGTAGAAATGGCAGCCTTCTATTAACTCCAGCAGCTGTGAAGACCCCAGCAATCTGAGACAAAACTTCTCCTCTGGAAGCAGAGTTCAACTGTGGCAAAGAGCTTAAAATTCAAATTAATTGACTGGCAACATGAGCAGGCAAAGGAAGCAAAGCAAGTTCAGAAACCCAACTTTAGATTCCTTTTTGGGGGGGCCAAAACGATCAAAGCATGCAAAGCGAGGAAGACAACAAAGTCAGAACTCCTGCACCGTGAACTGTGTATAGGCCATAGAGGAGCTTAAGAAGGATTTTGAAAACCAAATAAGAGAAGCAGAATAAAAATTGGAAAGAGAAATGAGAATGATGCAAGAAAATCATGAAAAGAGAGTCAACAACCTGACTGAAGAAAATAACTCCTTAAGAAATAGATGAATTCAAATGGCAAAAGAAGCCCAAAAAGTCAATGAAGATAATGGCTTTAAAAGCCAAATATGGAGGCAGGTAGGTGGCACAGTGAATAGAACACCAGCACTGGAGTCAGGAGGACATGAGTTCAAATCTGACCTCAGACACTTAACGCTTACCAGCCGAGTAAGATTGGGCAAATCACTTAACCTCAATTACCCTTTCCTCCAAAAAAGCAATAAATGACTAAATAAATAAATAAATATGAACTGTGTATAGGCCATAGAGGAGCTTAAGAAGGATTTTGAAAACCAAATAAGAGAAGCAGAATAAAAATTGGGAAGAGAAATGAGAATGATGCAAGAAAATCATGAAAAGAGAGTCAACATCCTGACTGAAGAAAATAACTCCTTAAGAAATAGACTAACTCAAATGGCAAAAGAGGCCCAAAAAGTTAATGAGGATAATGGCTTTAAAAGCCAAATATGGGGTGGCTAAGTGGCACAGTGAATAGAGCACCAGCACTGGAGTCAGGAGGACCTGAGTTCAAATCTGACCTCAGACACTTAACGCTTACTAGCCATGTGAGATTGGGCAAATCACTTAACCTCAATTACCCTGCCCTCCAAAAAAGCAATAAATGAATAAATAAATAAATAAATGGAAGAAGAATTTCAAAAATTCACTGAAGAGAATAATTCCTCCAGAATGAGCAAATGGAAGCAAATGTCTTTATGAGAAATCAAGATCCTATTAAACAGATCCAAGCAAATGAAAAACTAGAAGGCAATGTGAAATATTTCTTTGAAAAAAAGCCACAGACCTGGAAAATAGATCCTGGAGGACAATTTAAAAATTATTAGAGTACTTAAAAGCCATGATCACAAAAAGAACTTAGAAAGCATCCTTCAAGAAATTCTCAAGGAAGATTGCCCTGATATTTTAGAACCAGAGTGCAAAATAGAAATTGAAAAATATTTACCAATCACCTACTGAAAAAGATCCCAAAAAGAAAACTAGGATTGTTATAGCCAGCTGCCAGTGTTCCCAAATCAAGGAGAAAATATTACAAGCTGCCAAGAAGAAACAATTTGAATACTGTGGTGTATCAGCAAGCACCCTAGCATACCCAGGGCAGCTGCTAGCACAGGTTCTTAGTTCTGCTCTTCTAAAGGAAAGCAACTCAAAATGTTTTAAAAATCTTTCTTTAATCAAACAAACATATCATTTACCTAGCTCAGGGGGAGAAGTCAGCAACCTGAACTCCAGAGAATACAAACACAAATTACAAGCACAAGTTACAAACAGACCAAGAAACAGATCAGCAGATGGGCTTCCAACCATCTAACCATCACATTCATTACCTATTCAAGTTACCAGAGAGAGAAGAACCAACATCTGGGTTTTTCAAAGCCGGGGGGCTCAACGGCTTCCAAGAGTCTCATCTGGTCAAATCACACAGCTCTTCTCAAAGTGAGCCCCAAAGCAAAGCCTCAAATCAGGGCGTATATATAGGCTTCTCTTGCATCAGCCCTCTTGACCCACTGTCCAATTACAAAGTAATAAGGTGCGGCCATTCCCAAAAAAACAAGCTTCTCGCCAGGGGCTCCATGTGACCACCAAATCATGGAACATTTTCGGAGCCATTGAAGCAAAGGGGCTAGGGGAAGGAAAGAGCTTCAGATTCCCATTACATGTGGAAACACAATCAGGATAACACAGGACATAGTGGATTCTACACTAAGGGATAGAATGACCTGGAATATGATATTCTGGAGATCAAGGGAGCTAGGATTAAAACCAAGAATCAACAAGCCAGTAAAATTGAGTATAATGTTCCAGGGTAAAATATGGTCATTCAATGAGGTGGAGGACTTTCAAGCATTCCTGATGAAAAAAACAGAGCTGAATAAAAGTTTGACATTCACATACAAGAAGCATGAGAATGTAATCATGGAAAATAAATCATAAGGAACTTATCAAAGTTAAACTATTTTCATGCCTACATGGAAAAACTCTAATTGTAACTTATGAACCTTTTCTCAGTATGAGGACTGTTGTAGGGAGTATAAATGTATCTATCTCTGTCTCTCTGTCTCTGTCTCTGTCTCTGTCTCTGTCTCTGTCTCTGTCTCTGTCTCTCTCTCTCTCTCTCTCTCTCTCTCTCTCTCTCTCTCTCTCTCTTTCTCTTTCTCTCTCTCTGACATACACTCTAAATTGGGTATCTTGCCATACAGGAAAGTAGGGGTGAATGATGTGAGGAGGGATGATGGAGGGTAAGGCAGGTTGGGTTGTTAGAAACATACACATTTGTAAAAAGACAGTGACAAAGTAGAGAACAGAACAATTGGGGGCGGAATAGGATGGAGGGAAACATGGTCAGTCTTTCACAATATATTCATTGTGGAGATGTTTTGAATAACTACATATATAATGCCTGTATTGAATTGTTTGTCCTTTTAGTGGGGGTGAGTAACAAGGGAGGAAGGGAATGAATCTAGAATTTTAAGTTTTAAAATAAAATGTTTAATATATATATGTAAATACATATGTCTCAGACATTAAATTATATATGTATATATAGATATACATATATAGATATATATACATACACATATATACATACATACACATACATGCAAACATATATACATATAGTTTGCATGCAACTGGGAAATAGGATATACAGACCCTGGGTAAGGAGTTACATCTTTCCTTACTGGAAAGTCAGAGGGTTGTTGGGGGAGGATATAGGAGAGAGCAGGTTGGGAAAGTGGGTATACAGTGGGATCACTGTTTTGGGGTGGTGGGTAGGAGAAAGATGGGGAGAAAATTTGTAACTCAAAATCTTGTGGAAACGAATGATGTAAACTAAAAATAAACAAATAAAAGTAAATTAAAAAAATAAAATAAAGTCAGGGTGGTTTCACAGTTCAATACATATTTCATACAATCATAAACTTTCTGTTGGAAGTATTCTAAGAAGTCTAGGTGGGCAGAGTGCTGTACTTAGTGTCTGGAAGACTTGAGTTAAAATGAGCCCCAGACATTAATTAGATGTATGATTTGGGTTATGTCTTTAATTCTTTGTGCCTCAGTTTCCTCAACTATAATTATTTAATCCTGTGAAGTTGTATTACCCAAATTATATTTAACCATAAATCCTCTCAACAATAGCTTGTAGTGGTCATCCTGGATGACTCAATGACCCCTGGTTAGGGAGAACTTATTTCTTGAAACTGTTTCTTCCCTTTTGAGACAGATAGAGTTGCTAGCACATTTTCCCCATACACCAGGTTAAAATATCTCTCTTTCCATTTAGAACTATTATTCCTAATTCTGCCCGCTGAAGTCAAAAGGGACAAGTTGCTTCCCTCTTCAGTAAGACAGTCTTTTAAATACTTGGAGACATTACTTTCCAACTAACTTTTCTTTTCTCTAGGTCAGCAGTTCTCAACCTGTGGATTATGTTCAATTTGTAAAAATGAAAATACATGCTGCATATCAGATAGATTCAGTAGCAAAATTTCAGTTACAAAGTACCAATGAAAATAATTTTATGATTGGGGGTCACCACAATATGAGGAACTGTATTAAAAAGGGTTGCACCCTTAGGAAGGTTGAGAACCACTGCTCTAGGCTGATCATCAAGAATTTATTAAAATGATCCTTAGGATATGCTTAAATTCATCAGTGTGTGACTATGAGAAGGATTTGTGATTCAGTTAGTGTGGGAAACTTCATATATGGACATTCATTACTACAGAATGGATTTTAGCCCTACTATGACTTAATAGATAAATCCTAGGGAGTTGCCCAAGAGAGTTAGAGGTTACATGACTTACAAAGTCAGAGGAAGGTTTTAAACTCTTCCTGACTCCAAATTCATTTCAGTGCAGTAAGCTCCATTTGTAACCTTGAGAGTGTACTTCCAGAAATAAGGCCCTAAGAATTCAATACAATTATCCAGATGTGTTCTGAGCAGTTTAGATTATAGAAAGTCTATTATTTTCTTTGTTTCATAGCTAATGTCTTCATTAAAGCAGCTTAGTATTAGTTTTTGTTGTTGTCGTATTTTATATGCATTCAAATGAATCTATAGTCCACTAAAACTTCCACATTAAATTCACATTAGCTCTTGTCTAGCCATAACTCATGCATCCTAAAATCGGGGAATTGTATGTTTATTTGTGTGAATCATATATGGAATTGTTCTGCATTTAAAAGACTTAGAGATTTCCTGGGACAGAGAGAGGTTAAGCAGTGTATCCTAGGTAATATAGCCAGAATTGTTCTATCTTTTAGACCATACTAAAATTGAGAACAGTTCATAGTCCTATCCTTTAGACCATATTAAACATGAGAACACTTCTTTATCCACTAAGCCATACTGCCTTTCAAAAATGATGATGACAATTATGACAGCAATGTTAACAAAATTGAGCACATGTGTTACAAAGCACATAAAGTGATTTTGGGAAATGAGTAATGCAGGCAACATCATTCCCATTCTGCAGGTGAGAGAAAAAACAGGTCCCCAAAATGAAGAATGTTTAAAAATTTTGCATGTATAGTCATTCATGAAGGAAATTGGTCTATAATTTTCTTTCTCTGTTTTGTCTCTTCCCAATTTAGGTATCAGTACAATATTTGAGTCATCAAAAGAATTTGGTAGAACTCCTTCTTCTCTGATTTTCTCAAATAGTTTATAAATCAATCATTCTTTAAATGTTTGATAAAACTGACTTGTAAAACCATCTTGCCCTGGAGATTTTTTCCTAGGGAATTTATTGATGGCACGTTTAATTTCTTTTTCTGAGACAGGATTATTTAAGTATTCTACTTCCTCTTCAGGTTATCTGGGCAATTTATGTTTTTGTAAATACTCATCCATTTCACTAAGATTATCAGATTTATGGGCATGCAATTGGCAAAATACTTCCTAATTATTGTTTTAATTTCCTCTTCATTGGAGGTACATTCACCCTTTTCTTTCCTTTTTTTCTTTTTGGAGGGAAATTGGGGTTAAGTGACTTGCCCGAGGTCACATAGCTAGTTTTTGTGTTAAGTGTCTGAGGCTGGATTTGAACTCAGGTCCTCCTGACTCTAGGGCCAGTCCTCTATTCACTGTGCCACCTACCAACCTCTTTACATTTTTGATATTAATAATTGGGTTTTCTTCATTCTTTCTTATTTTTTAGCATATTGACTAATGCTCCATTAATTTTGTTGCTTTTTTCCCATAAAACCATCTCTTAGTTTTTTTATCAGTTCTATAGTTTTCTTAATTCTAATTTTATTAATCTCTTCTTTGATATTTAGTATTTATAATTGATTATTTAATTGGATATTTACAATTTGTTCTTTTTCTAGCTTTTTTCAGTTTCATGCCCAATTCATTGATTTCCATTTTCTCTATTTTATTCATGTGTACATTCAAAGATATAAAATTTCCCCTAAGAACTGCTTTTGCTACATCCCACCAGTTTTTGGTATACTGTCTCATTATTGTCATTCCAGTGAATGAAATAATTGATTGTTTCTATGATTTCTTGTTTGACCCAGTAATTCTTTAGGAATAAATTATTTTGTTTCCAATTAGGTTTTAGTCTTTCTTTCCATGGCCATTTATTACATGTAATTTTTACTGCATCTTGACTTGAAAATTATGCCTTTGGTATTTCTGCCTTTCTACACTGGCTTATAAGGTTTTTTTTATGCCCTAGTACTGAGCAACTTATCAGGAAAATAATATACTTTGATCAGGTAGGAGTTATTCCAGGAATGCAAGGATGGTTCAATACTACAAAAATTATTAGAATATTTGATCATATCAACAACAAAACTCATAGAAAAAAATATGATTATCTCAATATATGCAGAAAAAGTCTTTGACAAAATACAAGACCCATTCCTATTAAAAATACTAGAAAGTATAGGAATAAATGGAGTCTTCCTTAAAATAATAAGTAGTATCTATCTAAAATTATCATGAATTATTATATGTAATGGAGATAAACTAGAAGCATTTCCAATAAGATTGAGGGTGCAACAAGGATGTACACTATCACCCCTCTTAATCAATTTGGTATTAGAAATTTTAACTGTAGTAATAAGAGAAGAAAAAGAAGTCAAAGGAATCACGTAAGTCAAAGAAATGACTAAACTATCACTCTCTGCAGATGATATGATGATATACTTTGAGAATTCTAGAGAATTAAATAAAAAAACTACTTGAGGTAATAAATAAATTTAGCATAGTTACAGGAAATAAAATACACTCACATAAATCCATGGCATTCCTATACATTTCTGACAAAGTCTAACAGCAAGAAATAGAAAGAGAAATTCTATTTAAACTTACTGTAGACACTAAAAAGATTTTAGGAATCTACTTGCCAGAACAAACCCAGAAAGTATATGGACAAAATTATGAAACACTTTTCACACAATTAAAGTGTATCTAAATAATTGGAAAAACATCAGTTGCTCATAGCTAGGTGGAGCTAATCTAAAAAAAATGAAAAATTTACCCAAATTAATTTACATATTTGGTGCCATACCAATAAATCTACCAGAAAATTATTTTATGGAGATAGAAAAAATTATAACAAAATTCATTTGGAAGAACAAAAGGTCCAAAATATCAAGGGATTTAATGAAAAGAAATCTCAAGGATTTCTTGAGGTAGCCTGTTCATACTAGATTTTAAAATGTATTATCAAGTAGCAGTCATCAAAACTATTTGGTACTGATTGAAGAATAGAGTGGTGGAATAGATTAGTTACATGAGACACAGCAGTCAATGACAATAGTAATCTACTGTTTGACAAATCCAAAAACCTTAGCTTCTGAGATAAGAATTCACTGTTTGACAAAAAAACTGCTACAAAAACTGGGAAATAATGTGATGGAAACTAGGCATAGACCAATATCTTACATCATATACCAAAATAAAATCTAAATAGGTGCAAGATCTAGATATAAAGGCTGAGACTATAAGCAACTGGGAGAGCAAGGAATAGTTTACTTGTCAGATCTGTGGAGAGAGGAGGAATTCATGCCCAAACAAAAGACAGAGAGCATCACAAAATGCAAAATAGATCATTTTGATTACATTAAGTTGAAAAGATTTTGTACAGATAAAGTTAATGTAACCAAAATAAGAGGGAAGTGGACAATTGGGACAGATTTTTTACAGCCAGCATCTCTGATAAAGGCCTCATTTCTAAAATATGTGGAGAATTGAGTCAAATGTATAATAATACAAGTTATTCTTCAGTTGATAAATGGTCAAAGGTAAAAAATACAACACCAATGTACTGTTGGTGGAGTTGTAAACTGATCCAGCCATTCTGGATAGCAATCTGGATCTATGCCCAAAGGGCTATAATTAAGTGCATACCCTTTGGCCCATCAATACCATTTCAAGTGTTACACCTCAAAGAGACCATAAAAGTGGGAATAGGACCGATTTGTACAAAAATATTTAAAGCATGTCTTTTTGTGGTGGAAAAGAATTGGAAATCAAGGGGATGTCCATCAATTAGGGAATGACTGAACAAGGTACGGTATAGGAATATAATGGAATACTATTATGCCACAAGAAATGAGGAGCAGACAGACTTCACAATAATCTTGAAAGACATATATAAACTGATGCTAAGTGAGGAGAGCATAACCAGGAGAACTTTGTACACAATTACAGATATACCCTATGTGTGAATGACTAACTTGGATAGGCTCTTGGATAGAGAGGATAGGGCTCCTCTCAGCAATGCAAGGTTATGCAATAACTCTAAAAGACTCATGATGGAAAGAGACATCCTCATCCAGAGAAAGAGCTATTGGGCCTGAATGCAGATTGTAGCACACTACTTGATCTTTTTTTCTATTTTGTTTTGTTTTGTTTCTCTTTTCTCACTGTTCACTTCCCTTATTATAGTCCTTTACAACTTGACTAATGTTTAATGTGAAGGTATTTGTAGATACTATATTTGATTGCATGCTGACATGGAGGGGGAGGAAAAGAGGGAGGAGAAGAAAGGGAAGAAAATTTGAAACTCAAGGGACTGTGGAATTGAATGTTGTAAACCAAAAGTAAATGAATAATCTTTACAAAAAATAAAAAGAAAAAATGTAAATGAAGAAAGTTGCTTAAATTCACATTGTTACTTAGTGTCAGGGACTATTTTGGTATCAAGAACTTCTAAACACAGAGCTACATATGGAGAAAGTGAGATTGGTACTACTTCTTAGAAAAGGGTATTAACCAAGAAGGAAATTTTTGCTGTTCAAATGCCAACTACCAGAACTCTTATGAGTTTACTATTGGAGAAAAGAAAAAGGTTTAAGTGTCACTGGTATTTTGTTTTTAAGGCATTATGTTTTTTGCTTTCAACATCATGCTGTTAACTCAGGTTAAGTTTACAATCCACTAAAAACCCCAGAACTTTTTCAGATGAAATTCTGTCTAGACATTCCTCAATTGTCTTGCACTAGTGAATTTTATTTTTTATTATCCAATTAAAAAACTTCATTTGTACCCCTATAAAATTTCAACATCTTTGAGATCGTATCCTTTCTTTGCAAAATTCCTTTAGAAAATCTCCTTCCCTGGAGTGCTACCTCTTCTGTTCAAAATACCTTCTCCTAAAATGAAGGGCATGTGTCATACTTCACTATCAAACCTTTTCCCACTATTCTAGTCTGTTTATGCTTTAGCCCCCTGTACTTTATTCCCTGACTTTCTATGATTCATCCACACTGATTTTCATGCTGTTATTACACTCCATTTCCTTACTCTAGTGTGCTTTTGCCTTGTTTCCTCCCTACATAATTTTCTCTCTCCTTAACTGATTTTCTTAGTTTCAATGGTCTCCTTTAACCCTTAGGCTAAATACTATCTCTTCAGGAGTCTTTTTTCCCACTTCCCATCATATATTGCTAGTGATTTTGCCTCTGATATTATTTTTCATCTATTCTGTCTACACTTTGTATTACTGAGTTATTCACATCTTTGTTACCGCCATTGGACTGTAAGCTTCTTGAGTGGAAGGGCTATTTTTCCCATTTTTTCTATTTCTAGAATTTAGTACAATGCCTCACATAAAGGAAGTATTTAATCAGTGTTAGTTGACCAACTTCCTGACTCTTCCAAACTTTCCTCTCCTTTTTATCACAAATTCTAAAAAAGAGTAGTCAATTCATATTCAACTTTTTCATAATTTTCAAACATAGCAATCATTTCTTCTAAATTTTGAATAGTCAGATCCATAATACAGTTCCCTTAATTGTTTTCCCCTTCTTTTGGAGAATGAAAATATCACTTAACCAAATTAAGTATTATTGGTTGCTTTGCTTTTAGCAACAGCTCTAATCAGTCAATCAATCAATAAATATTTATTAAGAATCTATTATTAGACAAACCCCAAGCAAAATGCTGCCAATTAAAAAAAAGGGGAGGGCCAGTCCCTGCCGTCAAGAAGTTTATAATCTAATAGGAAAGAACACATGTAAATAAAAACATAGAAAGCAAGCTCTATACAGGAATTAAGAAAGATTGGGGAAGGTTTCCTGTAGAAGATGGTATTTTAGCTGGTACTTAAAGAAAGACAGAAAAGTCAGTAGTCATAACAAAGGAGGAAGAATCATCTAGGCACGAGAGAAAGCCAGAAAAAATGCACAGAGCTGAGAAGTAGAATATCTTATTCCTAAGAACAAGCAGGCATTAGAAGGACTTGAGTTCAAATATGGCATCAGACACATGACTTACTAGCTGCCCGTCCTTGGGCAATCCACAGTGATTGCCTCCTGCCCGCATTCCCTTCCCCCCCAAAAAAATCAATGTGAAGCAGTGGAGAATCATTGTTGAAGTCACAAAGAACTTAATTCAAGTTTTACTTTTGAAATATACTGAGTTTGTGAACCTGTACGAATCACTTAATTTCTCATTACTCTAGGCAAGCCTCTAAAATTCTGTGTGGCAAGAAAGTATTATAAAATTATGAAATTACAGAATCAACTCAGTCCCTATCTTTTCTTGGCCCAAAGATTATATTTCTTGGCAGAGAATATAGAAACAAAATTAGTCCTGACTTCTTTACATTATCTGTTATCATTCTATAACCTATATTGAGAAATTATCCTGTTAGTCTTTTGAAATACCTCTTCTACTCACATAAAAAGGGCCCCTTTTTGTTGTGCTTAGTACTCAATGCCCATGAGGAATGTTCATGCTCTTGGTACTATTTTCAAAAGGACTTATCAACTATTTTAAATTAATTCTATATCATCTGATTTGTTGGGGGGGGGGCTTTTGTACATATAGTTTAAAAACCAAAATGGGTGATGAATTCCTTTGGCCTCCATATCATATTCTTTAAACGCATAATTCTTCATTTTTTCTCTTTCCATTTGAGTCATTTGTATCTGTGTCCTTCCAAATTTGACCTGCAATCTTCATCTTTTTTTGTACACAAGATGAGTAAGGAGATAATAAGAGAGTTCATACTTGTTCTTGACAAATTCACATCATTTTGTCTGGATGAACTACTCCTTTGAGGATTAAAGGAACTGGCAGATACAATTACTGAGCTACTTCTGTTGACATCTGAAAGATTGTTGAAGATTGTAGAAGCATCACCATAGTGTAGGACAAATATTTTCCTGACATTAAAAAAGGAGGAGGGGGCAAGAAAGAAAATAGCATTTGTACATTACAGGCCAGTGATATTACCTTCAATTCCTTGAAAACTGTAGAATAGTCTGTTAGAAAGAGGGTAGGTGAATATCTATAACCAGTGCTTACAAAGAGGCAATATGACTTCACCAAGAGCTGAACATTCCCTGAAACATTAATGCAGTGTTCGTGGACTTTTGAACTCATCCAGCCTTTCTGAGGAGCATATTGGAACTATGCCCAAAGGGCGATAAAACTAAACATACCCTCTGATATAGCAATACTACTGTCTGCATGAGGTCTGTATCCCAAAGAGATTTTTAAAAGAGAGAAATGACCTATATGTGCAAAATTATTTATAGTGGCTCTTTTTGGATTGGCAAATAATTGTAAGTTGAGGAAATGGCTATAAATTGTGGCATGGCTAAAGAAGTTGTGGAATGATTGCAATGATTATGCCATTAAAAATGATGAGAAGGATGATTTTTTAAAAATAGAAAGATTTACATGGAATGATGCAAATATAAGTGAGCAGAACCAAAAGAACACTACATGGCAACAGCAATATTGTACAATGATCAAATGTGAATGGCTTCTCTATTCTCAGCAATACAATGATCTAATTCTGAAGAACTGATGACAAAAATGTACTTCCTTGAGGTGGAGGAACTGATGGAGTCTGAATGCAGATAATAGCATATTTTTGGACCTTCTTTCATTTCTTTCCTTTTTTTGTCTGAGTGTTCTTTCACAACATGACTAATATGAAACAGTTTTGCATTGCTGCACATGTAAAGCTTTTATCAAAATATTTCCCTTATCATTGATTGGAATGGAGGGAGGGAGAGAGAATTTCAAATTCAATTTTTTAAAATTATGTTTAAAATGTGCATGTAATTGAAAAAGCTACTTAAAGAAAATTAATTGAAATTCCAGTTTAACTTTAATTTTCATTGTGTCAATTAACCCATTAGATGAGGTCAGTACTGATAGTTAGGTTATCCAGATTTTATGAAATAATTTGATAGAATCTCAAAAAATTTTCCTGAATATAACAAAGATATAACTAAAAGATAATATAATTATATGGATTCAAAATTGTTTGGATGGTCAACCTCAAAGAGTTAATGTTTCAGTGTCATTCTGCAGAACACCCGTAGAACATTGCCCAGATTTATATTTGTCCTTGTGCTGTTGTGTGATTATCACCAAATTTATGGCAATAAATTGAGAAGTACAGCTAACATTCTGGTTAGTAGAATCAAGATAAAAAAAATCTTAGTCTAGATTATTACATGGATTCTAATAAAATACATTTTATAGGGATAAATGAAGAAGTATCAGGCTTGTGCAAAAACAATCAATTTCATAATTACAAGATAGAATCACAGTTAGATATTAATTTGTCTAAAAACATCCAACAGTTTTAGTAAACTTCAATTTCAACATAACTGGTGTGATGTGGTATTTAAAAAAAACTAATGAGATAATTGGGCTATATTGAGAGAGGCAAAGAGAAAGAGAGGTTGTAGTATCTCTATACTCCATCCTATTTAAGGTTAAGATTAACCTGACATGAGGTGGCTAGGTGGTGCAGTGAATAGAGCACCAGCCCTGGAGTCAGGAGGACCTGAGTTCAAATCCGGCCTCAGACAGTTAACACTAAAACTAGCCGTGTGACCTTGGGCAAGTCACTTAACCCCAACTGCCCACCAAAAAAAAAAAGCAAAAAAAAAAAAGATTAACCTGACATCTGAAGGTCTTTTTAAAAATTTCTAGTTGCCTAATTTAAAAGGGATAATGATAAGCTTTGAAGAATGTCCAGAGGAGGGTATCCAGGATGGTGAAGGTTCTTGATTCCAGATCAAATCAAGAATACTTGAAGGTCAGGATAATCAGCCAGAAGCAAAGAAACAAAATAAATAAAATATGGAGTACATAATACTTGCAATTTGCAAGTAGATGAGAGATTTAGACTAATTTCCTTTGTCCCCATGGTTCAAAATCAGAAGAAATGGGTGAACATTTCAAATAGACTAATACAAGTTTCAAGTCAGGAAAAATTTCTTAAAAATCAGGGCTGTCCAAAGAAGAATTGTCTGCTTTAAGAAATAGTTGGTTTCCCCTTCTTAGAAGTCTCCAGAGGCAGAAAACAAAGTCAAAATGACTTTGAGGGATGTTATAGCGATTTCCTATATGTGTTGGACTAACTGGTTATTGGTCTCCCTGTGATTTTCTCAAGTCAACTTTGTTTATAAAGAGAATATATGACATTAAAATAGCTTCCCCCCTCAACCTCTTCGAAATCTATTTTCCTCAAACAGAAGTTCCATATAAGATTATTTCTCTCTCCTGCAAAGAATTTTTAAATTAATACTCCCTTCCTCCTTGATTTCCATAAGATTACATTGAGAAAACTGAAAAGATAACT
Source organism: Pseudocheirus occidentalis (assembly GCA_028646575.1). Lineage (NCBI taxonomy): Eukaryota > Metazoa > Chordata > Mammalia > Diprotodontia > Pseudocheiridae > Pseudocheirus > Pseudocheirus occidentalis. The sequence goes on from CM053595.1 coordinate 155,769,019, forward strand.
GCATTTACGTTAATATGTTAGTGACTGACAGCTTATTATGTTACCTCTCCAATGATCATATCCATTTTAATTAAAACATCTATTGATGCCTTAGTCCAAAAAAATGAGTCATGGCACAAATTTTGGAATTCTAGAAAGTAGGTGGGAAAAAAACATGCCCTTTTCATTTGGAGGAGAAAGTGCTTGCTTGGTATTCTTAATATCAAGTTATATAGATCAATTAAATTCAATGTGATAAATATTTATTATCTACTGTGTGCATAGTGCCATACTTGCAATTAGTTAATATAGATATAAAGCTTAGAGAAGACATAGAACATACTCTCAAAGACCTTACAGAAAAAAGGATAAGAAACAAACAATCAAAAAGATAAATATACAGACTGGTACCTTGAAGAGGTATATTACAAAGGACTTTGTGGGATCCAGAGAGGAAGCTCAAGTCCAGTAACATGCTCCAATAAAGATTTCATTGAAGAGGGACAACTTCATTGGGACCTGAAAGAAGAAAGATTTTAAAAAATGGGAATGGGTAGAATGTGTGGTGAATCCACCCTAGGTTTAAATGATAGTGTAAGAAAAAAAAGATGAAATTTTGATTTGTAGTCTTTCTGTTATTCCTAAAGACCATAGAGCTACAGGTTACATAGGTGAAGGATAGGAGGGACAGGAGAATCTTGTGATGGAGAAGTAGCACATCAATGGTGGTGTAGATCTGCAGGTTCAGTTTCTCTTTCAGGTGAGCTGATGAGTTCTTTTAATTCTATTCTACTCTGGGAAGAGAAGCAAGTATCATCTATTTTCCCTGGTTAAGCAATTTGTCAAAGATACCATGTTATCCAGGTGCCACGAAGTCCAGTTATATAACATGTCTGCAAAAATGTATTATAATGAATATACGCCATAAAGGGAGTAAAACTTTCTTTTTTCATGATTATATATTCTGAAACAACAGGGTTGGATGGGATCTCAAAGGCTATTTAATAAAATTCATCTGAACAAAAGTTTCCTTTATAATGTATTCAGTAAATATTTCCTCTGCCTGAAGATCACCAATAAAGGCAAAATGGCTACCTCCTAAAGGAACCCACTTCCTATTTAGATCACTCTGCTGGGATGTGTCCCTCCTCTCCTCTCCCAAGTCTAAATCTGCTTCTGCAGCTTCTACTCATTCTTCTTAGTTATGTGCTCTAGTGTTAAGAAGTTTAATAAAATACTTTGAGAAAACTACTATTCCTCTGTCAGACTTCATTTTTCCAAACTAAACAGTTCTACTTTCTTTAACTAATCCTTACATGAAAAAAAAAACAGGCAGCCAATAAAAATTACTAGGAAAGTATTATGTTCCAAATACTGTTCTGAGTATGGGGGAGAGAGAAAGGCAAATACAATCTCAGAGAAAGGGAGAAAGATAAGGGGATCCAGGACAGAGCCGTGGGGAATATCAACATATAATGGAATATGGATGATAATATTGCAAAAAGAAACTGAGGAGAAGTGGTCAGACTAGTAAGAAAAATTTAACATGAAAAAACAGGGAGGAATAATAACAAGAAAAAAGGTGTGGTTAACAACGTCAAAGGCTTCAGTAATGTCAGGAAGAAAGAACTTTGAGTAAAGACTATTGGATTTAGCAATAAAGAGAACCTTGGAGAGGAAACAGTTTCATTTGAGTAATATATATGGGTGTGTATGTATGTATATATGTACATATACAGATATTTGCACAGACACATATTGAGTACATTGTAAAGGGAACTTTTACTCAAATGAATATGCATACACATAAGTATGTGCATGTATATGTATATATGGAGAGAAAGAATCTATATAAGGCAGTGGTTCTCAAGATTCCTAATGCTGCAACCCTTTAATACTCATATGTGGGCATGTCTGCATATGGGCGGACCTGCCTAGAGATGGATAGAGGAGAATGGTGTCTCAGTTCCTAAGACCATTGGAAATATGCATTTTCCAATGGTCTTAGGTCACCTAAGTGACTTTGGTGAAAGGGTCGTTTGACCCCCAAAGGGGTCACGACCCACAAGTTGAGAAACGCTGATATGAAGAGATACATTATATGTACACATATGTGTGTATGTGAGTACATAGAAAGAGACATTTAGATGGATGGAGATAGAGATGGGGGAGAGACAGAAAGAGAGAGACAGAGAGAGACAGAGAGAGAAATTGTCTATCTATCTATCTATCTATCATCTATCTACCTGTCTATTTATCTATCTATCTATCTATCTATCTATCTATCTATCTATCTATCTCTTTTATTGTCTTCGTGATGAAACTGCTCTTGCTTCTTTGAAACACTCTCCCTTCAAGTATTAGTTCCAGCATCATCTCCTAGAAGATTTTCCTAACCCCCCTCTTTACTATACTTTTCCCATCCCCAAGTCATTAACTTTCTTGTGTACTTCTTGTCTCCTTCTCCCTGTAAAATGCAAGCTCTTCAAAATCATAGAATGTGTCATTTTTGTCTTTGTATGCCCAGTGCCTGACATGTGGTAAGCACGTAATAAATGTTTACTGTATTGAATTGGATTGAAATGTATTTTAAAACAGGCTTTTGGCAGCTGAACAAAGACTGGATTATATAGGTGAGGGAATGGAAATGAAAGGTCACATTGGGAGGCTCTTGCTTTAGTCTTGGTGAGAGGCAATAAGAGCTTCTATTAGGCTGGTGGTCACATGAATTAAGAGGAAAGGATGAATATGAGACATGCTGTGAAGTTAGATTTGACAAGACTCAACAATTCATTTTATATGGAGGATGAAGGAGAATAAAGAATCTTCAACAACTTTGAGGTCAGGAACTCGGGTAACAGGCAACACGACAATTGCTCATGCAGAAGAGATGCTTAGGAGAGAAAATAGGGCTGGATATATAAATCTGAGAGTCATCTGCATATAGAGGATAATTAAACCCATGGGAGCTGATTGGACATTTACTTCGTCCCTATCAATTTTGCCTTTGACTGTCTTGAGCACCATTTGTAAGGACACAGACGACATTTTGCAGGGCCAGAGCTGAATAGTGATGAGAATCGATGTTCCCAATTTTTCCACTTTCATTTTCTAGCTTCCTATTGGGTTTATATGTCCAGAAACCTCTTTGCTTGCCTTTTTCCTGAATTGTCAAGGTAATTACTTTCATTCTCAACCTTGACTCTACAGTGTGTATCTTTGGGACCCTTTTCTTTTTCTCATCTTGCAAGCTCCCAGCTAATAAAGTGAAGCAATGAGGTCAAGGTAACCCACTGAACCTGACAGCTCGTCTTATTCATGCCCCTGACTCAGCTAATTAGAAGCAGGAGACAGATCCTAGAAGGGTTTCCCCCTCTAAATGTTTTAAGGTATATAGAATTAACTACAAATCACATTATCTGCTGTTGCTTTTTCCATACATGCTATAAATCCAATGAGTAGTACTATGATTCTCCTTACCTACAGTCCTTCCCTCAACTGGAGAATTTCTGCTATATTGGGGTAAAAGGGCAGGGAGGAGAGCTAGAGTTAGCCCATCCTCTTCTGCTGCCCTGATCCATTTATCTTTTATTTCCTAACCTCAGGACTCTCTGAAGCTGAACTAGAGAATGCAGTCTGGTTGACCCCAAAGTAATTTCAGAAATCTTTAAGCTTTCTGACAAGATAAAAGCAGCTACATTATGGAGTAGATGGAGCAGTTGGCATAGAGTAAGGAAAACTTGCGTTCAAATTTTATTTCAGACACTTAATAGCTATATGTTGTGGGAAAGTCACTTGGTCTTTACCTGCCTCAGTTTCCTCATATATAAAATAGTCCTTATCTACCAAGGTTATTGCAAGAATTACATGAGATGGGTGGAGTCAAAATGGTGGCGTAGAAGCAGCAAAACTCCACAGGTCTCCCCATAACCACCTCAAATACCTATGAAATATGACTCTAAACCAGCAGTTTTCAACCTGTGTGTCACGACCTCTTTAGACGTCAAACGACCCATTCACAGGAGTCTCCTAAGACCTTTAGAAAACACATGTTTCCAATGGTCCTAGGAACTGAGAAACCACTCCTCTATCTGTCTTCAGGTGAGTCCCGCCCACATGCTGATACTCCCACATATGAGTATTAAAGGGTCAGGGCATTAGGAAGGTTGAGAATCACTGCTCTAAACAAATTTAAAGCTCCAGATCTCACAAAATGACAGAGTAACAAAGCTCCTGCTGAAGGCAGGCTGGCAGGCAGATGGGAAGAGGTTCATCACAGTGCTCACTAGGAGCCCAGACCAGTACTGCATGAACCCGTGGCTGGAGCCTTATGGCTACCAGACCAAGCCGCTGCTAGAGGGTGAATCAGCAGCAGCTATGGAATTTTCCAGAATTACGAACCCATAAGAAACAAGGACTAAATGAAAGGTCAGTGGAGCTTGGATAAATTTGGGGGACAGGGTCCAGCCAACTGCCCTAGGGCTAGAAGCGGTTGAAGTGGTGGCCCTGCAGCCATATCCATGTGGCTGCTTCAGAAGCTCCAGTACTGTAGATTGCAGGAGCCCCAAGCAATCATTCAGAGGCTAAGTGCTCTTACCTTGAGCTGCCTGGATTGAGATCCTGGTCTTGGATGGTGGTTCTGAGTTGTGTTTTCAGTGAGCCATAGCTGCGAGGGGCTGCAGATAGGGTGGTCTCCTAATAACTCTGGCAGCTGTGAAAACCCCAGCATTTTGGGACAGAGCTCTCCCCTTTGAAAGCAGATTTCTACTGAACCTAAAAGTCAAGTAATTGACTGGCAATCTGAGTAGGCAAAGGAAGCAAAGCAAACACAACAATGGAATTTTAGATTCCTTTTTGGGGGACAAAAAGGATCAAAGCATGGAACTGGAGGAAGGCAACATAGTCAGAACTCCTGAAGAAAAATGTAGACTAGTTACCAGCTGTAGAGCAGCTTAAGAAGGATTTTGAAAACCAAATGAGAGAAGTGGAGGAAAAATGGGGAAGAGAAATGAGGATGATGCAAGAAAATCATGAAAGGAGTGTCGATAACCTGACTGAAGAAAATAACACCTTAAAAATAGATGAAGTCAAATGGCAAAAGAGGCCCAAAAAGTCAGTGAGGAGAATAATGCCTTAGGAAGTTGAATTTGCCAGTTGGAAAAATAATCTCAAAAGCTTTCTGAAGAGAATTCATTCAGAATTAGAGTGGAGAAAATTGAAGCAAATTACTTTACAAGAAAATAAGATACTATTAAACAAATCCAAACAAATGAAAAAATAGAAGGCAATGTGAAATATCTCCTTGAAAAAAAAAACACTGACCTGGAAAATAGATCCAGGAGAGACAATTGAAAAATTACTCGACTACCTAAAAGCCATGATAAAAAAACACACCTAGAAAGCATCCTTCAAGAAATTCTCAAGGAAAATTGCCCAGATATTTTAGAATCAGAGGGCAATATAGAACATAAAAGAATTCACCTCTTTAAAAAGATCCCAAAAAGAAAACTCCTAGAAATATTATAGCCAGGTTCCAGAGTTCCCACATCAAGGAGAAAATATTACAAGCTACCAAGAAGAAACAATTTGAATACTGTGGAAACACAATTAGGATAACACAGGATCTCATAGCTGCTACATTAAGGGATCAAAAGGTGTGGAATATGATATTCCAGAGATCAAGGGAACTAGGATTAAAACCAAGAATCACCTACCCACCAAAACTGAGAATAATATTTCAGGGGGAATATGGTCATTCAATGAAATAGAGGACTTTCAAG
>CM053595.1:155774877-155799244 GCA_028646575.1 Pseudocheirus occidentalis
ATATATATGTGTGTATGCGTGTATATATATCCATATATATTTATACATACACATGTCTATATAGGAGGGTATATATGCATATGACTACATATGTGAGTGTGTATATACATGTGTACATAGACAAAGGCCACAGGATCAATTGAAGAGGATAGGATAATATTTTAAATGGTGAGATTGAGAGATGGGAGAGGAATAATATGAGAGGAGACAGGGAGAGACAAAATGGTGTTAATCCTGTCATATAGAAGAGGCAAGGGATAATTGTTACAATGGAGGGGAAGAACAGGAAGGCAAAACGGAATGGGTCAACCTTACTCTCATTGAATTTGGCTTAGGGAAGGAATGACATACACTCAAAATTGGGTATCTTCCTCTTCGGGAGAGTAGGGAGGAAGGGCATCAGAGGGGGGGAGATGGAGGAGACGGCAGTTTTGGGGGTAGGGTTTTTAGAAGCGCACACTTTTGTAAATGGACAGGGACAAAGTAGAGAATAGAACAAGTGGGGGTAGAATAGGAAGGAGAGAAATATACAAGTACAGTGGTAGAGAGATCCATCTTGTCCTACCAGAAAGTCAGAGGGTGATGGGGGAGGTTATAAGACAGAACAGATTGGGGGAGGGTGTATAAAGTGCAATCACTGTTTTGGGGTGGTGAGTAGGGGAAAGATGGGGAGAAAATTTGTGAATCAAAATCTCCTGGAAAACTAAAAATATACAAAAGCTATAACATAAAGAATTAAATCATATAATCAATTTTTTTTGCTTTTTGGAGGGTAATTGGGGTTAAGTGACTTGCTCAAAGTCACATGGCTAGTAAGTGTGTCAAGAGTCTGAGGCTGTATTTGAACTTAGGTCTTCCTGACTCCAGCTCCAGTGCTCTATTCACTGCACCACCTAGCCACCCCCTACATAATCAATTTTTATACATTTTTATTTAAAATTTTGAGTTTGAAATTTGATCACTCTCCCTCTTTACTTCCCCCACCCCAATATGGTAGGCAATCATACATAGGTCATACACGTGCAATTATGTAGAACATTTCCATATTCGTCATTTTGTACATAAAAACTCAAATAAAAGAGAAACATAGCATGCTTCTGTCTGCATTCAAAAAATTTCAGTTCTTTCTCTCAAGGGGTATGCAGTGCTTCATCATTAGTCTTTTCAGATTCTCTTATATTGCTGAGAATTGCTAAGTAAAAGATATACTCTACAGTGCTTAGGACAACACCTAGCACGTAATAGGCATTTAATAATTGCTTCCTAGCTGATTAGAAAGATGATAGAAACAAATTCAGATTTTAGACAAAGGATATTTTTGGCATAAAACTGAAATGATAACAATGAAAAAATCTCAGAATCACATGATTTTAGAATTAGAAGGGGCTTAGGAGAATAGTGGGTTTCCTTTCTTCATGTGTTGGGTATATTCCTACCCACAGCTTTAAAAAAATCCACTGTAACATGTTCAATAAGTAAATTTTCATCATCTGTATGAAGAGGGAGAACTCGCTATTCTCTTAAGGTGCACCATTTCACTTATAGATAGCTTTAATTATTTAGGATTCCTGCCCCCCCTTATGTTATCAAATATTTTCCTTTTGTATCTTCTATTCATTGCTACTGGTTTTGCCCTCTTGTTCCCTAGACATGGTCTGATTCTTCTTCCTTAAGAAAAGAAGCCATAGTTTAAAAAATGGTCTGTATTGCCAGCCTTCCTATTTTTTTTCATATGAAACTGTCAGTACCTAAAGAATTGGACTTGAAAACTTTTTCAGTCCATCATCCATGCTTTTTCACTAGTATGGAAAAGGGAAGAAATTCAAAGCAACTATGAACCATTGTTTGTAGTTTAAGCTTAGCTCAAGCTCCTCTTCATATTACCTGAGGACCTTTCCTGATCCCTCCCCTTACCTCCTTCTTCAAAAACCTACTTTGTATTTGTTTTATGTATATTTAAATATGTTCAGCTTGTTTTCTCAGATAAAATATTAGCTATTTGATGGAAGGAACAGTTTCATTTTGTCTTTGTTTCTCCAGCACCCTGCGTGGTACCTAACACATAGTAAAGACTTACTAAAAGCTTATTGATTGATAAATATGCATATGAATGCATATATCTCTGTGTGTGTATGCGCATGCAGACATACACACACAAGGAGGAAGGTTGTATGAGTATATATTATCATTTCTACCCAAGATTGGTACAGTTTTCTATATGATGCTTCATACTGTATGAAGATATGATTTCTAATTGACAAAGAGATTTCATTGGGATGGGAACATTTCAGAAAAGAAATTTGAAGTCTGTTTTGGGGATTATATAAAGCTGACTGGTTACACTCATCTACAGCAGACTTTTATTAGCCAATATGCCAATATCCTACACATATAAATGCAACCAGGTTTAAGGAAGAACCACAGGTGTGCAGACAGAGAGATGGTGCTTCCAGAACCTAATTACATGATTATCTAGAAATGATTGTAGTAGAAATGTCTATTACATGGAGAAAAATGTAGAGAAGATTACCCTTCTCTGAATGTTAAAACGGAAACAATTACTTTCGGAACTGCATTAGCCTAGTGTCAGAGCCAGTCTTTTGACAAAATGAGATGAAGGTGAAGTTCAATTTTGATGCCCTCTGTCTCTCTTTGAAGAGCCACGATGGCCTACAAGAATAAATTTAAATCTTTTTTTATTTTTTAATTACATTTGTTTATTTAATTTTTAGTTTTTGAGATTTATTTCCACAAGCTTTTAGTTATAAATCTTCTCCCTGTCTCTTACCTACCCCCCACTCCAAGATAGCAAGCATACTGAGTACCACCTTCCCCCAATAAACTTAAATCTTAAGACCTTAGGTCAAGTCCAAGTTTTGTTTCATACTTGCATTAGAACTTTAAATAAGTTCTGAATCCTCAAATTTTCTTATGTGTAAAGTGGGGGTAATAATATTAACACAACCTCTCCCACAAAGTTCTTATCAAGACTATTATTATTCTCTTTCTGGTCACATTTCTCCCTTGTGGAAACCCTTCCATCCTCCCTCCTATAAGGCTTTTAGGCTCTTTTGCTTTCCCCCTAAGCCTCATTAGCAATGAAGCTTTAAAGATTTAATGTGTTACCCATTCCAGGGTGAATTTGCAGGCTGAGAAAGGACCTGAGGGAGAAAGGAATGATTAACACAAAAGCATTAATTGTTGATAAAGGGTTTTCAGTAATTAATGAAGGAGATATTTTATAGGGAAAATCACTTGTCCCTCTAAGCATCTAAGTTGTAATTGTTTACTCTGCCCAACTGTAACCTGACACCAATTATCACTGTATTCCTCTTCCTTTGAACTGCTCCTATTACCATAACTTTGTGACCTTGGGCAAGTCATTTATTCTGCCTTAATTTTAGGAAGGGCATGAACTGCAACTACCCTGAGCTCCCTTTCTATTCTTAATATGTGATCTTATGAACCCTGAAACTTCCGGGAAACCAAAAAGTCTTGATTTGGACAAACATCTTGCCATCTTAACGTTTTACCTTTTTTTTCTTTTCTTAAGCATTAGCACTTCTGATTATAAATGTAAGCCTTTGAACCTAATTCAATTCTTCCTACCTCTACCCTCCATCAAAATTTCTACATGAAAACTCTTTGAAATAAAAAAAAAACAAAATAAAAATCACAAAGAATGTGGAATCAGAAGTCAAAGAAGTAATTAGCATAGATTTGAGTGTAAGTATCCCAAACTCTTAAATTAAGCAGTAAGCAGAACAGCATCCAGGATGTCCTGATGGTGTTTCTCTGTGGCAATGCCAGCCTGGAGACCCATCCCTTTAATGTCATTCTTTGGTCTGAGCCACTTGCCATGACTTAACTTCCTCACATGTGCCTGGGCTAATTTCCCCAGAGAGTTTCATAATTGTGATACTCACCCCTTCAATCCTTATGTGACTGGAGACTTGACTCGGGATTCTGGGGGACAGCCCCCTTGCAATGTAATTGCACCCGTGGTTGGGCTTACTTTTCCTATGACCTCTTACTATGCAAGCCCCATCAGGTTGCCTATTTTTTTCTTTGATTGATTGTTTTCTTCTTAGATAAAATGCTTCTGATTTTATCTCACCAATGAATTTGACTCAGTATCTAGAATGCATTTCTTGATCCTATATACTTATTTTGTATCTGTGTATATTCATACACCCATGCCTATATATGTGATTTAGTATGAATCACTTTGTTCTGAAAATCCAAGCTAGAGTTCAGCTCGATCTAGATGTAAGGATTGCTACAATTTAACCAGTGCTCAGTGAAATCAACATGGAATTGGAGCTTGATTTTTAGAACTATTTTAGACAATCTCACTTGAATTTTAGAGAGGAACACAGTGGAGTCAGTTTTGTTTCCATTTCTCCTAACAATCTGTCCCCCATTTTCCTAGTAGCACATCACACAGTTAAATGATAGTGTCATTCTGGAAATATATGCCAAAGCACAAAATATTTTAATTTATTTTCTTTAATGTAACAATCTGGTTTTTCCACTTTGTAAATCACAATAAATACTCTGAATAAACATATTACTTTGGCAAACGGATAAAATGATCTTAAAAATAAGACTCTTCTTGTTCCCTTCATGGATCCATTTATTTTTTCTGTTGAATCTTATACCTCTCCCTTCCAAAGCTCCTTGAGGGCAAGATCTATGCCTGAATAAAGCACAGTTATGAGATGGTAGAAAAAGTTTTGGACTCGGGGTACTGAACAAATCTGAATTGAATCTAGGCTCTGCCATTTATTAGATATGTGGTAATAGGCAAACTATTTTAACATCTTAGCTTAAGTTCAGGACTATGTACAATGAGGATGATGATAATATGTACATTATTTGCTTCACAGGGTTTCAGGCTGTATAGGTGGCTGGTGAAGTTTTAATCTAACAAAACTTAAAAAAGAGAGAGAAAGAAAAGAAGCACTTATTAAATTCCAGCTGAGTGTAAGATATTCAGCCAAATGTTTTACAAATACGTTCTCACAACACTTTGAAGTAGGTGATATTGTAATCTTCATATTAGAGATGATGAAACTGAGGCAGACAGAGGTTAAGGGACTTGCCAAAATCACAGAAATTGTAAGTGTCTGAGCTAAAATTTGAACAGAGATCTTCTCGATTCTAATCTAGGCTCTGTCTCTTGTGCCAGCTAGCTGCCTCCATCCTTATTGCCTTACTAAGATTTTCAGATGTCCATTATAAAAGAAACCATTTTTCTTTTTTATTCTTATTGTTCAATATCTAATAAAAGTTTATTTCACTTGGCAGGTGCTCAGTAAGTGTTTGATGGATCACTTATTGAACTCATGATAGAGAAAACAACAAAATAGTGCCTGAAAAATTTTATAAGGTCTAAAAACATGGATTTTAACTGGGAACCAGAATCACAAAATTTTAGAGAACTCAAACATAATTGGATGTAATCTACTCTTTTCATAGATGACATTGTGTCTGATTCACATTAAAAAAGATAATTGTGTTGAAGTGACTTAAACAAGTCATATTATTATTTCATAACAAAACCAGGATTAGATTCATATATTATAACTTTCAGGTCAGTATTTTTTTTCTATTACATCACACTGGGCATTGATTTTTTTGTCCCCTTCTATTCTCTTGACCTGCGTTATCTTCCTCTGACAAGTCCTTTCATATTTTCCTTAGTCTTGCCAACACAGATTTCAAGTGGAAAATATAGCAGACAACTTTCATTTGTCCTTAACTGTAATATCTTAGGAATGTTTGTTTGGACAAGGGCAGTTTTAAAAAGCAAAATATTCAATCTATGTGCATGGTATTTTTAGACGTTTCTAGTCAATCATTTTTTAAAAGAAATCTTACACATATCACTACTTCCAGCTCCTCCAAGTGAAAGCTTTCTGTACCCTAAGTTAGGGTAGGCTGACACCTAAGCCTGTTTCTTTTGATTGAAGGGGTGATTTATGTAGCCTAGGAGTAAGATACTGGGTTTCTGGAGTCTAAACAAGCTTTATAAGAAAGCAAAATTGCCTTGCAACCGAGATGAATTCTGGGAGAGGGGAGAGAGGGAGAGTATATGTTGGTTTGTGGCATGGATGACAAGTTCCTCCAGCCACAGTGATGCAAAATGTCACTTAAGGTAATGAAAAACCATAGTAACGTGGCTAAAATGCTTGCCACAACCTATAACAGGCACAGCAAGGTTTGAGAGAGCTTTTTATATTATTGTTCTTGTCACAAGTGAAATGAATCCATAACTCACAATTTTCATCTGCAGTGGTAATTCAGAAATGGTTGTTATGATTGGTGGGCAAGGGGAGAAAGGACTGCAGTGTAAGAAGCACCTCTTTCCCTTGTAGCAGATACTGAGGAGCAAAAGTAAAACAAAGGTAGAGAGAACAAAATGTTGATACTAGTACTCTGAGTTCTTCAATTGATGTCAGTCAAGAAGGGGGCCTAAGAAAGCAGGAAAAATCATAGTAGAATGGAAAGAGCCCTAGATTTGATATCACAAAACTTCCTGTCTGTTTGGTCATAGCCAGGTCAGTTAGTCTTCCTACACCACAGTTCCTTCATTTGTTCTAATATTTTTTTAAAAAATGTATTTTGTTAAATATTCCTTAAATACATTTTGAAAAGGAAACTTTTCATTTGGAAAATTTTGTTTTTGAAGATTTTATTTTCTTCAGTACCTTTTTTGTGTGTGCTTATTTTTCCAAGGAGTTAATTATGGATAAATTGTCAGGCCTGAAATCAGGAAAACCTGAGTTCAAATGTTGTTTCAAACACTTACTAGCTGCATGACCCTGGGCAAGTCACTTAACCCATTTGCCTCAGTTTTCTCCTCTATAAATTTAGCTGAAGAAGGAAATGGAAAACCACTCCGTTATATCTGCCAAGAGATTTCTAAATATGGTAAAGAAGAGGAGTCAAACACAACTGAATCAACTGAACAACAATTTTCTTCCCTCACTCATTTCTTTACCTATTTTTCTCCACTATTTTTATTTTGAAAATCATTTTAGCCCTTCTGAGAATTCTTGGTAAATGTGCATCAAATTCACATTTTTGAGGCTTTTCTTGAAACTATTTCGACATCATTATCTTCTGAGCTTGTGTTTCAATGTTTTTTCCCACTATAATATCCTTCTATTGTCACATTCTTTTTTTGTTGTTTGCACATCTCTCCTGTCGATTCCTTGTCTTCAAAATGTATGTTAAAATTGAGCTCTCTTCTTGAAATCAGGACATGCGGTAGGAACATGTCCCAAGTTTCAGATCTTTTGGTGCTATTGTATTCACATCCATTTCTATGGGTTTTGGAAGTTTTGAATGTTTCAAAGGTGGTGTTAGCTAGGGAGTACTTTTGTCACTGCTCTACTAGTCTGCTCTCTAGTCCTCACCCAGGAAAGTCCCTGATCACTTGGGATGAGAAGCAATAGTTCTCAGTCAGCCTCCACTCCTACTACAAGATCAAACGTGCTCCAAACAAAGCACATGCAACCAAGATTATAAGGAAAGCAGAAAGCTGGGAAAGTTTTTACAGCCAGCATTTCTGAGAAAGACATCATTTTTTGAAAAGAGAACTGAGTCAAATTTATAAGAATAGAAGTCATTTCTCAATTGATAAATGTCAAACAATATGGACAAAGAATTTTAAGAGAAAAATTAAAGCTATCTATTGATATACAAATAAGTGCTCTAAATCTGTATTGATTAGAAAAAACGAAAATCCAAACAACTCTGAGGTATGACCTCACACCTGTAAGATTGACTACTATGACAGAAAAATAAAATTACAAATGTTTGAGAAGATGAGACAATTGGAACACTAGTGCACTGTTGGTGAAGTTGAGAACTAATCTAACTATTCTGGAGAACAATTTGGAACCATGACCAAAGGGCTATATAATTGGCCATACCCTTTTATCTAGTAATATCACTAAGAGGTCTGTATCTCAAAGAGATCATAGAAAAGGAGAAAAGGCCACATTTACAAAAATATTTATAGCAGCTCTTTTTGTTGTGGCAAACAATTGTAAATTGAAGGAATTTCCATCAATTGAGATTAACTGAACAATTACTGGTATATGAATATAACAGAATAGTATGAGAAATAATGAGAAGGAAAATTTCAGAAAGACCTGGAAAATCTTATTTGAACTGATACTAAAGGAAGTAAACAAAACCAGAAGTACATTGTATACAGTAAGAACAACCTTGTATTATGATGAGATATGATAGACAAACCTTCTCAGCAATAGAATGATCTGAGACTCATAAAGACTCAAAATGGAAAATGCTATCCACATTCAAAGAAAGAACTACGGAGTCTGAATGCAGATCAAAGCATACTATTTTCACCTTTTTTTGGTTTCTGCTTTTTTATTCTTACGTGGTTTTTCTCTTTTGTTATGATTCTTTTTTTGCAGCATGACTAATGTGCAAATATATTTAATATGATTGTACATCTATGACATATCAGACTGCTTGCTGATTTTTTTTGGGGGGGAAAGGAAGGAAGGAGAAAAAAATTGGAACTAAAAATATTATAAAAGTGAATGTTGAAAACTATCTTTACATATAACTGGAAAAAAATACCATTCAGTGTGGGGGGAAAAAGATCCAATGTGCTACTCTCTACCTTTGAACTGTGACCCAGAAATGGGTATAGGCAATGGAATAGCCAAACATCTTCCTCTGTGCTAGCCCAGGGTTACCAGCTCTTATCAGCTCTGGGTTGAGAGCTTCCAAAGCTTCTGCTAGTTCTGTTGCCACCACTAAATTTCATCACTGGTGTTGCCTCCACATGGGATTTGGGCCAGCCTTCACTACTGTGTCAGTGATCTCTCTAAAATCTAAAAATGTCTTGGCCTGGAAGAATGACTTGCTTTTTCGTTGGCTCTGCTTTTCCAGAATTTTATTTGAGTCCTTACTTTATAGTTGTTTAGAGGGGAATGCTGGGAGAGCTTGGCTGAGTGCTTCTCTACTCAGTCACCTTGACCCTACCTCAGTTTCATTTGTTATTTGAGGGTTTGACTAGATTATCTCTACAAATGCCTGTCAACTTATGACTTCACAGTACAGTGTTTTCATTTTATATATATGAAAAATTAGTCTTGTATATTATCAGGGGTGGAGAACCTGTAGCTTTGAGGTTACATGTGACCTTCTAGATCCTTGTGTGTGCTCTTTTGACTGAGTCCATGTTTTACCAAGCAAATTCTCTTATCAAGGGGATTTGTTCTATGAAATTTAGACTCAGTCAATGGGCCACACCTGAGGACCTAGAGGAGTACATGTGGCCTTCAGGCTGCAGGTTTCCTACCCGTGGAATGTTAGCTTAAGTCATTTTGATAATGAGAAAACTAGGACCTGGATATTCTGATTCTAGTTTCTCTACTTTTTTTCTTTCCATAAGGAATCTGTGTGATTAGTTTGATTCTAGTGAGAAGAATTTATTAGGAATACATGCACAGTCTTATGCTTGGATTCAAAAGATCAACTTCACAACTATAGGATTGAGGACGCAGGCTTAGAGAGTCTCATATTTGAAAATGATCTGGGGATATTTTTGAGATACCAATGTGATAGGGAAGCTAATATAATACTGGGTTTCATTAAGAGAGGCATGGCTTCCAGGAATAGGAAAATTAGAAAGATAGTCCTGCAACATCCTGCCCTGTTCAGTCCCCTCATGGAGCACTACTATTTTCAGTTCTGGGGCCTTCAGCATAGGAAGAACATCAGTAGGCTGGTTGTTATCCAGAGGAAGGCAACTGAGATCATGAAGACTCTTGAGACCATGTTACATGAAGATCATTTAAAGGATCTGACAATGTTTTGCATGGAGAATATTTGAGCGAGACAAGTCAACTAAATACAACTATTTGAAAGTTTGTTGTATGAAGGGAATCCATTAGACTTGGTCTATTTGTCTTTAGAGGGAAGAACCAGGAGCACGAAGTACTTGTTTTTTTAATGTTTTTTTCCACTTATTCATTACATATTTATTATTTTTTGAGAGGTGAAGGCAAGGAAATTGGGGTTAAGTGATTTGCCCAAGGTCACACAGCTAATACGTGTCAAGTGTCCAAGGCCAGATTTGAATTCAGGTCCTCCTGTCTCCAAGACCAGTGCTCTATTCACTGTGCCACCTAGCTGCTACTAGTAGGAGTTTTGGAATTTAATTTAGCACTAATGTCAGGTAAAAACTCAAAAATTTAAACTAAAAATAGAAGGGCCTGCTTTGAGATTAATGTATTCCCTAATGTTGGAGCTGTTCAAGAAGAGACTGGATGAGCCTTCACTAAGAATGTTATAGTAGAGATTCTGTTTATGGGATATGAATTTGTTTACATAGGCTTCATACTCTAAGATTCTGTGAAAAATTGAAAAGAATGAAGTCCTACACATAGTAAACACCGAAAATTTAACATTATGTGTTTTGGTTTACAAAACTAATTCCTTACAGGGTATTCAGTTCTATATACTGCACTTGCAAACAGTACAAATTTCGATCAGGTTGATATTGGTGACTGCATTGTGACCTCCTCAACATATAATTAGTATTCACATGGAAGAAATTGAGGAACAGCATCTTAAATGTAGAAGGACAAGGGATTCTGCATCTAGTCTATCAGGCCATTTAGTTCAGAAATATCAAACATGCAACCCAAGGGCCACATTATATCCCCACAAGACTCCCAGTGTACCTCAACCAGATTAAAATGAAAGTGGGGAAAATTAACACAATAAGTAAAATGCAATAAAACATAGATAATGTTATATGTACTTTTGTAAGTCAACATGTGCCCTTAGGATACCTCATGTATTTTTTAATGGGCTTCAATTCTATTTGAATTTATATCACTTACTTAGCCTAGATCTTTAATTTTATAGATGGGTAAAATGATATTAAGAGAAATTAAATGCCACATTTAGAAAGGTCAACTGAGTTATAAATACCAGAACCAGCATGCAACCTAGTAAATGTAGTTAATTGTTTCATACTTGATCATTAAAGATTTGATTTAAGAAAAATCAACATTTCATTTATAAATACAATGCACAAATAAAATAAAGATTCTCATAAACACAAATGGTTAGTTTGGGTAAGTTATAAGTAGTTTCCCCATTCACTGAGATTTTACTGTTTTCAATTATGCTTAATCCAACCCTGATTTTCTTTAAGCCATTTAATTTGCCTCCAAACTTTTTAATCCAAAAACACCATCTGGGACATACACCCTTATATTATTTGGGAGTTGGTTCAGCTTGGGTTCAGAAGTTCTTTCAGGTACCTGATACTTAGTCTTTAATCTTCTCCATGGTAGAGAAAAAAATATTTCTAACCTTATTGGAGAGAAGTTGTTCGTTTACCTTCTTAGCCATCCCAATGAGCTTTCTGATGTTCCTTGAGTTTTTCTTTGCGTTATGGCAAAGGAGAATAGAAACAAATCACTTTGCAACAAGAGGTTTATGATATGAATTAAAACATCCTTACTCTTGTTGCCCTAATCAGGAGAAAGGTATTACTTCACCTGAGTGCATCTCATTTTAGCACTTAGCCTTTTATAAGCTTATTGCTGATGTTCTTTTTAATTGGCATTGACTGTTTATATTTGATTTTTAAATACTTAGGAGATTGCCAGTTCTACAGTCTGGCTTCTGATAGATAAAGATAGTGGGATTTTAGGAGGACAATACTCTTTCTCCCTCCATAGCCATCAACCCATCAGCAACATTTAAGATTAAATTTAAAGTGTTTTAAAAGAAGATGTGAAATAACCTTTTCATTAAAAAAAAATAACTGGTAGGATGTGAATTCCTGAAAAGAATTTAAAGAGCTATAAAAAGTCACTGAACTAGTCAAATTAATGGCATCTAATCTCAGCTCAGCCCTTTTCTTCTCCTCTCTTAAATATTATATCACATCTTCCTCAGCTACTTGTAGAGGTAAAAGTCATCCTACAGGAGCTACCTTACCTTCTCTCTATTTTTAAAAAAGGAGATAGATAGTTACTTCCCTTTTCATTTTTAAGTGAACTAAAACGTCTTTCCTGTACTCAGAGCATGAAAGAACTTCAGTTACCACCTAGTCCAACTAAGACACAAAAAGAACTTCCATTATAATGTATACAGAAGGAAGTAATATGGCTTCACTTTAAAACCTCCAAGGAAAAGGGCCACAGCAGAAGGCAGGGTAGTTCTCATTCACAGGACTTTTTTTCCAGTTTATTTATTTTGTTCTACAATATCAAGTTTAAATTGCTCTCTCTGCAGCTTCTACCCACTCTTCTTTATTTGTCCTTTGGGCCCAAAAAGGAAAAAGTTGAATTCCTTATCCACAAGGTAAACCTTCAAATATTTGAAAAAATATGATGCCTCTCTTGAGTTTGGGGATTTTTTTTAGATCAAATATTCTCAGGTTCTTTAATTGAACTTCTTAAATTTTGGATTCCACCATATATCAAGGCACTCCACCGTGTTTTTTTAACCATACAACAAATATTTATTACAAAAGGAAATGGAAAGACTTTAACAATCAGGAAAATTCGTCAGTTCGTTTTAAACATTTGCAGAACATGCAATGTGCCACACCTGTGGTCATCATACCTTTGCAAAGGAATGATGTTGGGATGGCTTCTCATTTCTCTTCTTCAAAGTTTCTTTGCTCTTTGTCATTTTGCAACATTCACTTATATGGTTTTGCTGTTGTTCTTCCCATTTGCGTTTTCTTGCCAAATGAAGGCAAATCAATACCCCTAACCAGACAAATGCTTCCAAAGAAGTTGAAGACAGAGGGAGTATACTCTTATTACTAAAAAAATGCCTACAGCCTTTTTTAAAAGGTATCCAAATACTAAAGAAAAAAAGTAACTTGTCATTAGATGAGTAGCTAAAGAATGACATACCAATGGCATATTGTGTCTCTGTCACCGTGTTTTGTTAATCTACTTCAGTTCTATATATGTTTCATGCCAGTGCCTATTTTGCCAGCAGTGTCCTAATCATGGATATTAGCATTGTAAGTGGTGTCAGCATTGTTATTTATCCATGCTTCCACTATCACTATCACTGTCATTTTTATTGCTATAGTTTCAGTGTGGTATTTATAAAAGGCATTAGCATCATCATTGACATCACTATCAATAATGTCTGCACCAGGGTGTTTATCACTATCCTCCTGTTTTTTTCATCATTGTCATTGTCAATCATAGTCATCATCATCATCATAATCATTGTCGCTCTTGTCATCATTGCCTTCATCATCATCATAGTCACCATTGTTGTTATCATCATCATCATCATCATCATGGCTTGTATCATTGTTGGAGTTATTGTCTTTATCATTATTGCTCTTTTTATCATTACTTTTATCAAACAGATTGTCACCAGTCCTATGTTTGTCTTCACTATTGTCATCATTCCTATGTCTAACACTGTTGTAGTTAATATCATGGTTCTCATTAGGAATATTACTATTATGATCACTGAAACTTTTCACATCATCATCACTGTTGTTTTCAGTATCCTTATGGTCACCACTGTCCCTATCAGTGTTATGGTCCTTGATATCTCGGCCATACTCATCATAAGTATCTTTGGTGTTGTCAGCATAATTATCACATCAACATAATTATGACTGCATCTGTAAGTCTCATCAATGATTTTTCCACCATTATCGTTGCTATTGTCGTCACTTTCATCATCTTCATTGGGCTGGGATGCAGATGGGAATGTGGAACACATAAAGAAGTTTTCCAGTTCTTCAAATTATCCTTGAATAATTTGGGCTTGGAAATGAAGCACAATGAATTCTTTATCAGAACTATATTCATATGAACTGCTATCAGTGTTACCTGATGATGACATGATAAAATCTTGGTCCAGAAGGAAGTCTGAAGGTATTGCTTCACTATATTTAGTTTGACTTCTTAATTCACTCTTTTTCTGTAGCTTTTCCTTTTTCTCTTCCATTTTCAAAACTTGTTCACTTCTTTCTATAGATTCTCTAGGTGTTAGCTCAAACATAGATTCCAGGTTCCAGATTGAGAAAGTGAAGACAACTACTTTGTGTTTCTTTTTTTCCAGGAGCTGGACTGGGATATCCTGCTAGGAGACTTTTTAATCAGGAACACAACAGCAACTGGAATCTAGATTCTAAGCAGAAATTTCTGTCCACCATGTTTTCTATAAAATCACCACCACTCCCAAGAATCTCTCTAAGCTGTCACCTAACACTGAGCATGATAACCCAGGTGAAACCTAGTGAGGACAATGTATAGTAGGACTGTCATCTCCCTATTTCTAGGAACAATTGTGCCTCAATAGAAGCCAAGATGACAGTATCTGTCAGAGTTGTATTGTTATTGTTCAGGCATTTCAGTTGTATCTTACTCTCCATGATCCCATCTGTGGTTTTCTTGGTAAAAATACTGATGTGTTTTGCCATTTACTTCTCTAGCTCATTTTATAGATGAGGAAACTGATCCAAACAGGATTAAGTAACTTGCTGAGAATCACATAGCTAGTAAGTGTCTGACACCAGATTTGAAATCAGAAAGATGAGTCTTCCTGACTCCACGCCTACTCCTCTATTAACTGCACCAACCAGCTGCCTATAATTCATTGCTGACTCATAGTGATCTTGGAAATAACTGAAATACTCAGGTACAATGATTTTCAACCCTTCAACCCCCATGCACACTTCTCTGTGTGAAATTGATTTTTTGCATGCAAGTAGATGACTTTACATTTATACCCATTGAACATCATCTTAAAAGATTTGACTCAATGCTTGGGCCTCAATATATTTTTAAGAAATAATTATTCTATTCAAAAGCATGTTAGCTATCTTTCTCAGCTTTGCAGCAACTGCAAATTAGATAAGTATGCTATCTATGCATTTGCATAAATTATTGTTATAAATGTACAGAAAATAATCCCAAGTTACTCCCCTAGAGAACTCTTGCAATATTCACATTGAGCTATTATTAATTATTCTGATTCAGACCATCCAGATAATTCTGAAACCATCATTTTCTAATGTCTGATCCCTATATCCTTATTTTTTTTCACAAAAATCTCATAACCTATAATAATAAAATTTTTGCTAATATTTAGGAGAGCTTTATTGGCAACATTTCCCTCATTTCCCAGGTAAATAACACTATCAAAAATAAAAATATGGGGGTGGGGATTTTGCGAAGATGGTGAAGTAGGTCAGAAAACTGCAAGTTTTCAAGATTTCTCCCCACGAAAGAATTAAAATAGTACCTTAGGGTGAACAAAATGCACGTGGATATAAATAAGAATAGGGGCACAACCTTGATCTTCCTGGGAAAATTTCAGAATATTTGGAGAATAAACTCAGGATAAGGTTTGGTCCCTGTGAAAAGTAAACACCTCCAGGCTAAGGTCCATTTTAACAAACCACAAGTGCCAGGGTTGGTTTAAGAGACTGCCTTGACCACAGCCATAGGAACTTTTACCCCAAGAATAGTGAGAGGAGTTGGACATTTGAGCCTAAGATGCTTGGGGTAACCTCTGCTAATAAGGAACCCAGACTCAGCTGAACTGGGAAGAGCAGCAGGGGTGAGAAGGAACCAGCATCCTCCCAGTAAGTGCAGAAGCAGTAAGGCAGAAAGCCCCTGACTGTGGGCACTTACAAGAGATTAGAGGTTTGGTTTTGGTTCCAGGCTAGAGAAGAGAACTGAAGATCTTGGGCAAGAGGCACCATTTTCCATACCTCGGGGTGAGAGGTGGTTACAAAATTTAAACTATTAAGACAAATAAAAAAGCATGGGCAAAAGAGAAGGAATCCAATCATAGGAAGCTATCATAGGAAGGAAGAAGACTGGGGTTCATCTTTAGAGGAGGATATTTAAGTGAAGAAATCCCCAAAGTGTAATGTCAAATGGTCTTTTGCCCCAAAATAATTCATAGAAGATCTCTTTTTAAAAAAATTAACTTTTGTGTTTATTTTTAGTTTACATCATTCAGGTCCACAATATTTTGACTTAAAAGTTTTCTCCCTATCTTTCCCCTACCTACCACCCCAAAAGAGCAATCCCACAGAATACTCCCTCCCCCAATCTGCTCTCTCTTATGTCCTCCCCATTTCCCCACTGACTTTCTGGTTGGGCAAGAAGGATCTCCATATGCCATTACCTATATATTTTATTTCCTAGTTTCATGTAGATAATAATGAAGATGATGATGATGATGATGGTGATGATGATGATGATGACAACAATAATAATATTTTCAAACATTTGGTTTTAAAACTTCAGATTCCAGATTCTTTCCCTTCTTCCCTCATCTCCCACCCTTACTGAGAAGATAAGCAATTCAATATAGGTTGTACATGTGTAGTTATGCAAAATACTTCCAAAATATATTGTGAAAAACTGACTATATTTCCTCCATCCAATCCCCCCCACTTGTACTATTCTCTACTTTGTCTCTGCCCCTTTACCAAAGTGTGTGATTCTAACTAACCTTTCTCTCCCTACCTAACCTCCCCTTCATCATCCCCCCTCTCATACCCTTCTCACCTACTCTCCTGTAGGCTAAGATTCCCAATTCCGACTGTATGTCATTCCCTCCCTACGACAAGTTCAATGAGAGTAAGGTTGACACATTACCTTTTGCCTTCCTGCTCTACCCCTCCATTGTAACAATTAGCCCTTGCCCATTCTATATGAAATAATTTACCCGAATCTGTGTCTCCCCATCTCTTGTCATTATATTCTTCTTTTGCCTCTCAATTTAACCTTTTATATATCATCCCTTCCTATTCAATTGAGCCTGTGCCCTCTGTCTATGTATACCTGTACACATATATTTATACACTGACATATGTATTCATGTGCATATATACCCTCCTATATAGACATATATGTATGTATACATACAATTATAAATATATTTGTATTCAACTATCCTCATAGGGGAAAAAAAGTTTCACAAGTTACATTTGTCATTTTCCCATGTAGGCATGTCAGTAGCTCAACTTTGATAAATTCCTTATGATTTCTTTTCTCTGTTTACCTTCTCATGCACATGTTGCTTCTTGTATTTGAATGTCAAATTTTCTATTCAGTTCTGTTTTTTTCATCAAAGATACTTGAAAGTCCTTCACCTCATTGAATGACCACATTTTCCCTTGAAACATTATACTCAGTTTTTCTGGGTAGGTGGTTCTTGGTTTTAATCCTAGGTCATTTGATTTCTGGAATGTCATATCCAAATCCCTTTGATCCCTTAATGTAGAAGGTGCTAGCTCCTGTGTAATCCAGATTGTGTTTTCACAATATTCAAATTGTTCCTTCTTAACAACTTGTAATATTTTCTCCTTGGCTTAGGAACTCTGGAACCTGAGTATAATAATCCTAGAAGTTTTCTTTTTGGGACCTTTTTCAAGAGGTGATTGGTGAATATTTTCTATTTTTTTTTTGCCCTGTAGTTCTAAAATATCAGGGCAATTTTCCTTGAGATTTTCTTGAAGGCTGATTTCTACATTCTTTTTTCATCATGGCTTTCAGGTAGTACAATTATTTTTCATTTATTTTTTATTTTTTTGTTATTTGGAGGGCAGTTGAGGTTAAGTGACTTGCCCAAGGTCACATGGCTAGTTTGTGTGTGTGTGTGTGTGTGTGTGTGTGTGTGTGTGTTAAGTGTCTGAGGCCGGATTTGAACTCAGGTACTCCTGACTACAGGGCCGGTGCTCTATTCACTGCACCACCTAGCCGCCCCTCGTACAATTATTTTTCAATTGTTTCTCATGGATCTATTTTCCAGTTCAGTGGCTTTTCTAGTGAGATATTTCACATTGCCTTCTATTTTCCCATTTGTTTGGATATGTTTAGTAGTATCTTGATTTCTCATAAAGTCATTAGATTCCATTTTCTCCATTCTAATTCTGAAGGAATTATTCTCCTCTGTTAACTTTTGAGATTCTTTTTCCATCTGGCAAATTCGACTTTTTAAGGCATTCTTCTCCTCATTGGCTTTTTGGACCTGTTTTGCCGTTTCAGTTAATCTATTTTTAAGGAGTTTTATTTTCTTCAGTCAGGTTGTTGATTCTCTTTTCATGACTTTCTTGCATCATTCTCATTTCTCTTCCCAATTTTTCCTCTGCTTCTCTTACTTAATTTTCAAAATCCTTCTTGAACTCCTCCATGTCCGGTAACCAGTTTATGTTTTTCTTAGGGGATTTTGGTGCAGGAGTTCTGACTGTGTTGTCTTTCTCCTCTTCTGTTTTGATCCTTTTTGTCCCCAAAAAAGGAATCTAAAATTGGATGGCTGCCTGTTCATGTTGCCACTCAATTACTTGACTTTAGAGGTCTTGGCCACAGGGGAACTCTGCTTCCAGAGGGGAAAGCTTTGTCCCAAATTACTGGGGCTTTCTCAGCTTCTGGAGCTATTAGGAGGGCTCTGTCTCTACAGCCCCCATCAGCTTTGGCTCACTGGTCAGACATCCCAGGATGACTACTCAAGACCATGATCCTGATCCAGGAAGATTAAGGCAAGAGTGTTTAGGCTCTGACTCATGGCTTGCCCCCACCTACAATCTGCAGGCCACAAGATCTGAAGCAACCACATGGAGGCAGCTGCAGGGCTGCTGCACCCTTCACTGCTTCTCACTCTGGGGGCAGAGGCCAGGCCTCATTTCCCTCCCCCCTAATATTTAGCAGAGGTCCACTGACCTTTTACTTTGTTTTTGGCATCTGTGGGTTGATAATTGTGAAAACTTACACAGCTACTGGTGATCCACTCTCCCAAATGCTACAGCCGCAGCTGGTCTGAGCCACCCTGGGACTAAAATGGGCTCACATAGGGCTGGGCTTGGCTTCCTGTCTGCTGTGATGAACCCTTTCTATCTACCTGCTGGGTTTCCTTAGTGGGAGATTTCTTCATCTCTGTCACTTTGTGGATTCTGTAGCTCTAAAATTTGTTTAGAGTCATATTCTATAAGTATTTGAGGTCATTATGGGGGGAGCCACAGAGTTTTTGTGCTTCTAAACCAGGATCTTGAATCCAACTCCCATAGAATATATTTTTAAAAATTTAAAAATCAAATGTCAGAAATGAAGGAATAACTAAAAAAAAGAACAATCCAAGGAAAACAAGAAGGGTTTGAAAGGAAAGGCAACCAAATAGAATGGGAGATCCATAATCTAATGGGGAAAAAAATAGAATTTTGCCAAATGAAACGAAGTGAAATTATAAAAGATCAAGAAATAATTAATCATAATATGAATGATGAAAAATAGAAGAGAAGGTGAAATATCAGGGGGTGGAGCTGAGACGGTAGCATAGAATCAGCAAGGGTTCACAGCTTCCACATAGCCAAATCAAATATCCATAAAATATGACTCTAAAGAAATTTTAGGGTTACAAAACTCACAAAAATACAGAAAACACATCTCTCATTGAAGACAGCTCGGAACAAAAGGTTCATCAAAGCAGGCTAGGAATCAAAACCAACCCAGCCTGAAACCACTGCCTGGCCCCAGGTGGGGTCCAGAAGGAGCCACAGCTGGAGTCTTCAGGAAAGTGAATCAGCAGCAGCTGTGGCAGTTTCCAGACTTACCAAGCCAGAAGAAAGGACTCTGTGAAAGGAAAATGGAGTTCAGCTAAATTTGGGGGAGAAAAGCTGTCTGGCCAAACTGCCAAGGGCAAGGAAACGGCAGAAATGGCTGCTTTGAGGCTTCCAGGTAGTTGCTTCAGACCTTCAAATCTGCAGATTGCAGGGGGGCAAAGTGATATTTCAGAGGCTAAGTGCTCTTGTGTTGAGTAGCCTAGATCTGGATTGTGGTCTTGGATAGTGGTCCTGGGGTGTGTTTTCAGTGAGTTAAAGCTGGTGGGGGCTGCAGCAGACCCTTAATAGCTCTGGCAATTGTTAAAACCCCAACAATTTGGAACAGAGATTTCCCCTCTGGGATCAGAGTTCCATAGAGCTAAAAAGACAAATAATTCACTGTCAACATAAGCAGGAAAAGGAAGCAAAGTAGGTACAGCAATGGAACTGTAGAATCCTTTTTTGGGGCCTAAATGTATCAAAGCATGGAAGGGGAGGAAGACAACACAGTCAGAACTCCCCCACCAAAAGCTTCCAAGGAACATGAAGATTACCTACAAGCCATAGATCAGGTTAAAAAGGACTTTGAAAACCAAATAAAAGAAATGGAGGAAAAATTGGGAGGAGAAATGAGAATGATGCAAGAAAATCATGAAAAGAGAGTCAACATCCTAACTGAAGAGAATAACACCTTAAAAAACAGATTAACTCAAATGATAAAAGAGGCCCAAAAAGCCAGGGAGAAGAATGCCTTAAAAAGTCAAATTTTCCAGATGGAAAAAAATCTCAAAAGTTTTTTGAAGAGAATAATTCCTTAAGAATTAGAGTGAAGCAAATGGAAGCAAATGTCTTTATGAGAAATCAAGATACTATTAAACAGATACAAACAAATGGAAAAATAGAAACCAATGTGAAATATCTCCTTGAAAAAAACCACTGACCTGGAAAATAGATTCAGGAGAGACAATTTAAAAATTATTGGACTAACTGAAAGCCGTGATGAGAAAAAGAACTTAGAAAGCATCCTTCAAGAAATTCTCAAGGAAAATTGCCCTGATATTTTAGAATCAAGGAACAAAATAGAAATGGAAAGAATTTAGCGATCACCTCTTATAAATGATCTCCAAAAGAAAATTCCTAGAAATGTTATAGCCAGGTTCTGGAATCCCCACACCAAGGAGGAAATATTACAGGCTGCCAAGAGGAAACAACTTGAATACTTTGGAAACACAATCAGGGTAACCCAGGATCTGGCAGCTTCTACATTGAGGGATTGAAGGGCCTGGAATATGATATTCTGGAGATCAAGGGAGCTAGGATTAAAACAAAGAATCACCTACCCAGCAAAATTGAGTATAATGTTCCAAGGGAAAATATGGTCATTCAATGAGGTGGAGGATTTTCAAGCATTCTTGCTGAAAAAACTGAACTGAAAATTTTGCAAACACAAGAAGCATGAGAAGGTAAACATGTGAAAGAAATCATAAGGAACTCATGAAAATTGAGCTATTTACATGCCAATATGGAAAAACAATAATAGAATTTTATGAAACTTTTCTCAGTATGAGGATAGGTGAAGGGAATACAAATGTATATACATATGTATAAGTATACATATGACTGTATAGGAAGTTATATATGTGTATGAATACATATCTGAGTATGTGTGTATATGAGTTCTTAAAGGGCACAGGATCAATTTAATAGGAAGGGATGATACTTTAAAAGATGATATTCTGAGGTGGGAGAGGATTAGAATGAGAGGAGATAGGGAGAGACAGAAAGGGGTTAATCAGCTCATATAGAAGAGGCAAGACATAACTGTTACAATGGAGGGGAAGAACAGGAAGGCAAAAGGGAAAGGCTAAACTTTACTTTCATTGAATTTGGCTTAAAGAAGTAATGACATAAACTCTAAACTGGGTATCTTGCCACACAGGAGAGTAGAGGGGATGGGGATGAAAGGTGGGATAACAGAGGGAAAGGCATAATAATAAAAAGAAAGTGAAACATCTTAGAAAACCAACAGATGTGGAGAAATGATCATGAAGAAAAAATATAAAATTATTGGACTAAACAAAAGTTACCATAAAAAAATCTTGATACAAAATGAAAGAAGAAACAATTAAAGAAAGTTGTCTTGAAGCATTAGAACAAGGGGCAAAAGTAGACATAGAAAAAAATCCATGAATCACCATTTAAAAGAGATCCTATGAGGAAATCTCATAGGAATATCATAGTCATATTCTGAAACCCACAACTCACAGGATAATTTTAATCAAGATTAAAACAATTTAAATATTATGAAGACACAATTAGAATTACACAAGACCTAGTAGAGGACATTAAAGACCACAGGTCTTGGAATACAACATATTGAAAAGGAAAAAAAGTGGGATTCTGGCTGAAAATATCATACCCTGCAAAGTCATTTACCATCCAGAATGAAAAAAAATGGACATTTGATAAACTCTCACACTTTTAAGATTTTGATTTAAAAAATTCTGAAGTTAATAGAAGATTCAACATACAAGAACCAAGAGTAATATAAGGGACACACCAATGACTTATTATAAGGGATTTATAAGGACAGGCTTTTTACTTTTTTATATATGTAAAATGTATGTCTAACATTCTTATTAATGATAAGTTGGTTCACGAGAAAAAATGGAGTAAACCTGAGTGTGATATGAATACAAAAAGTAAAATCATTTAGGAACAGCTAAAAATAGTAAGTATTTTAAACATCTGAGGTGCAAGAGGAAGAATCGGTGGGGTGGAGCTAAGATGGCAGAAAAGAAGAAGTAGCTTTTCCAAGCTCCTCCAAGAATTCTGTCACTAAAAGCTAAAAAGTGAATTTGAATGGGTTAAAGAGTGACAGAAACAATTGGGAGTCAGAGAGAGGCAGATGCTCAGCCCAGGAAAGTGCATACTTAGGTCTGGGCAGGGAGAAGGCAGAGCACACAGGACCTGCAAAATGCATATCTGAGAACTGTGTATGGCAGACTGAGAAGAAGGCTCAGCCAGCCAGAAGACTCACCCAGTGGGATGGCTTTGCAGCTGTCTCACCACACCACAAAGGATTGTCTGGGCTTGGTAAGAGAAAAAGCAGGGCCCACAGAATGGTCATCAGCTTCTCCTTGGGCCACTAGGTCACAGCCTGGATGTTTAAAAATTACATATCCAAACTTCCAGAAGTCAAGATGGAGGATTAAAATTTAGTTGCTCTGTTCCCCCCTCCCAGACCCAGAAAAGTCCAGAGTTAAATGCCCCACCCAGAGTAAAATCTTGAACTAGTGGAAACAGCATCAGGCTTAGGTGACACTGAGGAAAGGGGAAGGGAGACAGCACAGAGTCTAAGCCCAGGAAGGTAGAGCCAGGAAGCCCTGACAACAAAAGCCTAGGTGTGCTTTACTACTACCTGGCCAATCAGCAGACCACAGCCTGCCCTACCCTTCTGTGGGCCTCCTGCTACTGAGCCTGCCTGACTTGTAGCCCAGAGACACAGAGGTAGAAATCTGAAGGAGCCAGACCACCCTGACCCCATAAGTAACTTTGTGAGCCTCAGGGTAATTCATGGGAAATGCTGAGTGTCCTGGCCTTGGCCTCAGTCTAGAAAATCAAAGGCTACAGTTCACTAAGTAAACAAACAAACCCCTACCTCCCAGCCTGAGAAACTCAATACTTCTGCACCCCTGAAGCAGATATCCACTAAAAATCCAGGACATAGGCAATCACAACGAGGAAGAAGGAACCTACCTAATCTAGGATCATCAAATCTCTTCATAGTGAGTAAGAACAACCAAATTCAGAAGGCAACACAGACTCTATGCTCAGACTAGAGACAACAGAAGGAAATGTGAATTGGTCTTAAGCCCAAAAAGCATTCTTGGAGGATCTCAATAGGGATTTTTAAAATGAAATTAAAGAAGTAGGAGATAAATTTAAATCTGCAGTGACCAAATTGGAAAAACAGTTCTCCCTGAAAAAAACAAATCTTTAAAAAGTAAAATTGGAGAACTAGAACAGGAGATCCGAAATCGAACTGGAGAAAATACCTACCTAAAAATGAAAACTGAACACATGGAAAAGGAGATTCAAAAACTAATTGAGGAAAATAATTCTCTAAAAATTAGAGTCAGTCAAATTGAAGATAAGGACTGTATGATGCAGAAGAGTCAGTCAAATAAAATATAAAGATTGAAAAATTAGAAGAAAGTGCAAAATATCTCACTGGAAAAACAACTTCCCTGGAAAACAGATCTAAGAGAGATAACCTAAGAAATATGAAAGCCATGATGAAAAAAGCAGCCTGGACAATATCCTCCAAGAGACTGTCAAAGAAAATTGTGCTGAGGTCCTAGAATCTGAGGGTAAAATAGTTATCAAAATAATTCACTCAACTCCTCGTGAAAGAGACCCTAAATTGAAAACTCCAAGAAATATAGTAGCCAAATTTCAGAGCTACAAGGTCAAGGAGAATATATTGCAAGAAACCAAAAACAAACAACTCAAATATCATGGAAATACAATCAGGATTACATAGGATTTAGCAGCTTCTACAATAAAAGATAAGAGGGATTGTAATTTGATATTCTGTAAGGCAAAAGAGCTAGGACTGCAACAAGGGATCAAGTACACGAAAAAACTGAGCATAACCTTTCAGGCAATGAGATGGTTATTTACTGAAACAAAGGACTTCCAGATTTCCTGATGAAAAAGCTGAGCTCAATGGAAAATCTGATCTCAATTTAC
>CM053595.1:155799744-155815322 GCA_028646575.1 Pseudocheirus occidentalis
CCTTGCTTCCTTTTCCTCATGTTGGCCAGTCTATTAATTGCTTGGTTTTTTAGCTCTGTGGAGCTCTGCTTCCTGGAGGGGGAAAGCTTTGTCCCAAATTGCTGGGACCTTCACAGTTGCCAGAGCTATTAGTATGGTACTGCAGCCCCAGCCCCAGCTTTGGCTCACTGAAAGCACACCCCAGGACCACCACTCAAGACCTTGATCCAGATCCAGACCACTCAACGCAAGAGCCATTGGCCGTGATCAATCACCTCAGCCCCCCTGCTATCTGCAGGCCAAGGGCTCTGAAGCAGCCCAGTGGAGGCTGCTGCTGCTCTCAGCCGTTCCTGCTACTACAGCCACCTCCCACTGTTTCCTTGCCCAGGGAGCAGTTTGGCCGGACCTGCTCTTCCCCAAATTTAGCAAAATTCGCTGGCCTTTCTCTTAGGCTTTTTTTCTTCTGGCCTGGTAAATGTGGTATCTGTGCCTCCAGTGCAGGCGATCTGCTCTCCTATAGACTGGGCTCTGCCTGATGACCTGGGGCCTGGCTGGGCCGGGATTTCGGCTGCAGCTCCCAGACTTCTGCGAAGAGCCCCACGTGTTGAGGTCCCTGTAGCAACAGATGTGTTTTCTCTCTTTTGGAGAGTTTTGGAGCTTGAAAATCTGTTTTAGAGTCCTATTTTATGAGTTTTTAGTGTGTTTGTGTGGGAGCTTCCATGCTTTGCTGGTTCTACGCTGCCATCTTGGCTCTGCCCAGGTGTAGCAATCCTTATCTCAGATAAAGCAAAAGCAAAATTAAATCTAATTATAAGATATAAGGAAAGAAACTACATCCTGCTAAAAGGCACCATCGAGAATGGAGCAATATTATTACTTAACATGTATGCACCAAACAGTATAGCTTCCAGATTTCTAGAGGAAAAGTCAAGGGAATTAGAGGAAGAAATAGATAGCTAAAAAGAATACTAGTGGAGGACCTGCATCTCCCCCTATCTGAACTTGACAATTCTAACCTCAAAATAAACAAGAAAGAAGTTAAGGAGGCAAAAAGTATTTTAGAGAGGCTACACATGATAGATCTTTGGAGAAAACTGAATGGGGATAAAAAGGAATATACCTTCTTCTCAGCAGTACATGGCAGATACACAAAATCAACCATGCACTAGGGCATAAAAA
Source organism: Pseudocheirus occidentalis (assembly GCA_028646575.1). Lineage (NCBI taxonomy): Eukaryota > Metazoa > Chordata > Mammalia > Diprotodontia > Pseudocheiridae > Pseudocheirus > Pseudocheirus occidentalis. Next base: position 155,800,903 of record CM053595.1, read on the forward strand.
CTCACAATTCAGTTCAGAAAGGCAGAATTATTAAATGTATCATACTCAGATCATGATGAAATACGATGTGTTCTGGACTTTGAATCTAAAATAAAAATTAAAAAAGGAAACAAAACAAAACAAGAAGGAGTAGCTATGTGGTGCAGTGAATAGAGCACCAACCCTGGAGTCAGGAAGACCTGAGTTCAAATCCAGACTCAGATAGTTGACATTTAACATCTGTATGACCTTGGGCAAGTCACTTAACTCCAAATGCCTTGCCGTCTCTGCACACAAAAAAGAAAATTATGTTAGTAAGACATTACTTGTGCCTAATGAAGCTGTACTAATTTGGTACATTCATTGCTTTCCTATCTAGATATTCATCAAAAGCATGTTTAATGATGTTTTCTAGATTTTTTTCTAGGAGCTGAAATCAAACACACTCATTTATGGTTCACAACCTTTGATTTCTTCATTTTATTTTAAATTTCAGACATTTGCTCATGTCAAAATTTCTTAGAGCAATGATATCAGAACCATAGCTCAACATCTCTGCCTACTACATTAATTTCTATTAATTCTTTCTTGCTTAGATGGGGGAAAGGCTACTTTGAATGAAACTTTCTGTATGGCAAAAGAAAGAAAACATGCTGGGGAAATCAGGATTTCAATTAATTTGGCCAGGCCTCTCTGGAGGTCACTATTTTTTTAATAAATAGGGGATAGGATTGGAGAGCTAAATAGAGACTGTTGAAAACATAAACACAGAAGAGTAACTGATCCTCTACACAACTGGAGGTTTAGGAGAAAAGCCCTTTTTCCAAAATTTATTTATTCTCCCTACCACCATCCCCATCTAATTCTGATGCTTTAGATTCTATCATTCACAAATTCTTTCTCTGATTTAAGCTTTAACCTCTCTAAGAATTTAATTCACTTGCCCTCTTATGAACAAAATTCTTCCTGATAGCATTAATATCCAGCAGAAACTAGTGGAAAGTTGTCAGTTGATGAGTATTAATCCTACATAGCTTGTCATCCAAGTTCAATTGAACAAGTTGTTTGTTTGTTTTTTGAAAGACCACAGGCGTCAGAGACAGAAAGCCTTTTCTGTATTTATTCCTTTGATGCTTTACTACTTGTGTGATCACCCAAGTACCAGAAATGAACAAAAACCAAAAATAATTCCTGGTTCTGTCTTTACTTGTAACATGTGACCTCTGAGGTCTCTTCTAGATGATCTATAACCCTTTTACCTGTCTTCAAACTCTACTGCTGATACGGATTACTTGATGACCTTAAACAAATCACTTAACCTTTCTGGGCTTCATTTTATGCATCTATAAAACGAGGGGGTTTGATTAAATATCCTCTGCTTTCTAGACTTATTTGCTTCCTGTGGCAAAAAGAACTAGAGGAATTAGGTCTGGGACATGGGTGGAGTAGGATGTTGGTCTGGGAGGAAAGGGTGTGGAAGTAGAAGACTTAATTTTAGGGCAAGTGTGTTTCCACAGGCATCCTATATACCTTGAATTTCTCCAGTTAAGAGAGAAAATATAAGGGGAAAATAGGGAGAGTAAGGTGATAATATTTACGCTCTGAGCTTCAACTGTGATATACTACTTTCAAAACATGACTTTCTAGTTAAAAGAAAATAGCACTAAACAGGCTTATAAAAAGTCTGAAAATGCTTTTCTGCGAATGTAACAAGTATGTCCATTCATAATTAATTGATAACTTGAAATACGAACGCTGGAATTTATTATCAGATACAGTCAGGTCCTATTGGGCAATCAGAAATTCTGATAAAGGACCCATTATGGACTCTGTGCCTTTGAGAAACTATGACCAGCTGAGAATAGGGAAGCATATCAGCATGTTGTTTAAATCCATATTTTTGTCAAAGTTCTAGCATTTTGTGTAGCTAGGTGGACACTCTCCAGGCTTTCAGTAGCTTGAAAATCGCAGGATGGATAGTACTAAGTTCAATTTGTAAATTTCTGCTAAATAGAACCAATATTGAGAGGACTGAGATCTCCATGCCCTTTGGCTTCTCCTATGAATGATATTTTCCTATTCACTCCATCATTCAATCTATCTCAGATCATAGAGTTTACAGTCAGGCGGGGTCTTTCAGGATATCTATTGAACCCCTTCATTTTACATATAAAAGAAACTAAGGTTAAGAAAAATTAAATAATTTTCTAAAGGCCACATAAATGGATTCTTGGGATCATAGGTTCCAGCATTTAGTATTTTAAAAGACCAAAGAGGTCATATAATCCCACCTTTTTCATTTCAGAGAAAAGGGAATTAAAGCCCTGACAGATTAAATGGCTTGACCAATGTCAGAGAGGTAATAAGCAGAAGAGGTAAGACTTGAACCCCAAATCTTTGATTTAAATGTTATTTTCTACATATCTCCACCATTCTTCCACAGTCCTTTCTTCCCATATTGCCCTTTGATCCAACCCAATCTACTCCATGGTAAACTATCCTCTTTTCCTTGATAACTCATTATTTCTTTTCAAAATCTTTATGATTTCTCCCCCCCCACACATTGTTCATTCTTCCCAACCCTTCCTTTAGATCTCTTTCATTCTACCTAAGTCTCTTCTCTCTACCAATTCTATCTCTTGAGATGCCCTACAGATTCATCTCCTGTGTCCTCTGGTCTTTCTTATTGTATTGTCACTACAGTTATTTATTAGGTGTCATGTTAGAAAGAACAAGATAAACTAATTCACACTAAGATGTGGATGACTAGAAAAGCTTAATACGTTACCCTTCTCAGTTATTTTTATAGAGAATATTACCTAATAATATCTCATAATACAATTTTAGTCATGATAACAGATCAGTTTAGGAAATATTTTAAGATAAAGAGGAAGTGTTCCCGATGCTTCTCAAATCTCACATAAATACTACTTGTTTCAGTGCTCCATCCAGATGTTAAGGTTTCTACCTAGCTGAACAAATTTTCTATCAAATTTCCTAACAAATTACCATCTCCATAACAGGAATATTTTTTCCCCTTATGAGCAAGAGATTTAGGATACAGGCTCGCATGGACCAAAATAGGCTGGGGAAGTTTTATTTTTTGAGATTATATTTTGTGTTATATGCTTTTTTATGACACAGTCATGCAAAACCATAGCAATATCTATATTGTCATGGGAAATTATTAGTGCAATTTTTCAAGTTGCAAGATAATGTGGGAGATGATTACTAACCTGCCATCAAGTAGTGATTGATAACATTTATATAGTGCCCACTATGTGTCAGGCACTGTGCTAAGCATCTTAAAGGCATTATCTCATTTTATCCTTCAAAAATGGATGATGGGTACTATTATTATTCTAAATTTTATAGTTGAGGAAACAGTCATAAAGAAATGAAGTGACGACCAAAATCACACAGCCAGAAGGTAACCTATGTCAGATTTTGAACTCAGATCTTCTTAACTGCAGGCCCAGTGTTCTAATGTTCACTAATAGCTTCTCTAATGGTGACAACATTAATCACATTCACAAATCAAAGTTAGGATTGGAATGGAAACCAAAGGATTGGAATGAAAAATTGTTTCTAAGAATAAACTGAGTTATAGTCTTCAGTTGATAATGTACTGGATACCCAAATGAGGGTTGATAATGGGTCAAAGTGCTAAGACCTTGTTTATTTGGAAGCTCTTTGAAACATTTTAAAACAAAAAGATACATACCTTTTAACTGAATGAGGCCATGGTGTGTGTGTGTTTGTGTGTGTATGTGTGTGTGTGTGTGTGTGTGTGTGTGCGCGCGCATGCATGCACACATTCACAAGCAGTGATAGGGGCAAATGATAACCATTTCTCTTGTCAGTTAGCTTTAACTCAAATGGGAAAAAATGAACCCCAGCACAAGACATTTGTCTAAGTTAAGGAAGTACTTTTTTTTTCCATTTTCAGGGTGAGATCTTATTAACATAAGCTCCTACAATGAACTGGGATATTTCCATTGTTCTCAGCTATAACTGTGATTGGAATGAAACAAGAATGATAGTCTCTGTATCTAAAGGAACCTTCTAGCAAGTAGATACACCATTTGACAAGGAATTATCACAGTAGTCCTCTAAGAAACATCTCTTCCCTCTCTTGCTAGTCTTGACTTCTTGAGGCCTGAGCAGCATCTCTATCAGTTTCTAGCTCTTTCTTTCTGTCTATATTCTTTCTCTGCCTCTCTATCTCCATGTCCTACATTTGGCTCTGCCTTTATCTCTTTTCCTCTGTGTCTATGTCTCTCAGTCTCTGTTTCTCAGTCTCTGTCTTTGTAACTCCCTGTCTCTATATCTCTCTTTTTCTGTCTCTGTCTGTGTCTCTTTCTTTACTTCTTTTTCCCCACCTATCCACTCCACTTCTTCAGTTTTCTTGGAGTTGGGAAGTCTGATTAATGCCCAGAGAATCCCAACTGGGTCTTGGGGAATTATCATTTCCTATCCTGTTTACAGGAAGTCATATGTCTTCTATGTTTAATGTCTTATAAAATTTTATAACCACAATTTATAGAAATCATCTTGGCTTCTTTTATACTGAGGTCCAACTTTCACTTAAGGTCTATGCCCTTACTACTGCCTATTAAATCCTTCTTTCCTCAAGCAAAACTGTATTTTCATTCAGTGGGGTTCAGGCAACCAGTCATGCTATTGTCAATGTCTAAAAGAACATAAGGGCAAACTGGCAAGGCTATAAAAGATAGAAATGTTATTGAAATGTCTGCAGCGAGACTGACACACTAACACATTGTTCACTGCTATAAAGCAGTTCAACTCTTGTGGAAAACAATTTGGAATTTTGAAAGTAAAGTCACAGAGATTGTAGAGTTGGACACATACCCCAAGAAAGCCAAAGATGTAAGGAAAGACACCAGAAAAACCAAAATATTCAAAATGGCAGCACTTTTTGTAGCAACAAACATTGAGAAGATATTTGGTGGTGCCAATTATTTAGGTAATGAGTGAATAAAATTACATTTGAGAATGTACTTTTTGGAGGGTAATAAATAATGAGTATGAGGAATATGGGGAGACATGAAGATGTATAACCTAATCTAAGATGAAGTTGCAGTACCAAAATTGCTAGTTTGAAAATGAAAAAGAACAGTGAAAGGAACTTAGTTAATTATAATGCTCACTCAGTGTTCTCATTATTGGATGAAAATATGTCAAGAAATATACTTCTTTTCTGGAAAGAAATAAGCAGCTACAGGGGTAGAGTGTTGTTTATGTTATAAAAGATACTAATTTTTCTTAACTTTTTTCTTTATTACAAAAAAATGGTAAAAAAAGACCATGGTACTAAAGTAACTATGTCTATAAATTACAGTGATGGAAAAACAAACATTAGTTCTTTTTTTAAAATTTATTTTCTTGTTTACATCACTCATTTCCACAATATATTGAGTTACAAATTTTCTCCACATATTTCCCCTACCCTCAACCCCAAAACATCGATCACACTTTATACTCCCTCCCCCAATCTGTTCTGTCCTGTGTCCTCCCCCATCACCCTCTGACTTTCTAGTAGGGTGGGATGGGTCTCCCTACCCCAGTGCATATATACCTTAATTCTTAGTTGCATGTAGTTAATGATGATGATGATGATGATAATAATAATAATATATACATATATATTAACATTTGATTTTAAAATTTAAATTCTAGATTCTTTCCCTTCTCCCCTTGTCACCCACCCCCACTAGAAAGACAAACAATTCCAGTACAGGCTGTGCATGTGTAGTTTTGCAGAGCATCTCCACAATGGACACATTGTGAGAGACTGATAATATGTCCCCCCTTGTTATCCTGCTCCCGTCCTTGTTCTATTCCCTGCCCTGTCCCTGCCCCTTCACAGAAGTGTGTACTTCCAGCAACCCTCCTCCCAAACCTGCCTTCTCCTCTATCATCCCACCTCTCATCCCCATCCACCTTACTCTCCTGTGTGGGAAGATACCTAGTTTAGAATTTATGTCATTCCTTCCCTAAGCATAAACATACTCAGATATGTTTTTATGTGCATATGTAAACCCTCCTATATAGATATATGTGTATTTATACATATATATATTTTTTGTATTACGTTCCCCTATCCTCATGCTGAGAAAAGTTTCACAAGCTACAATTATTTTTTTTCCATGTTGGCGTGTAAATAGTTCAACTTTGAAAAGTTCCTTATGATTTTTTTCTGTGCTGACCTCATGCTTCTTGTATTTGAGTGTCAAATTTTCTTTCCAGTTGTTTTTTTTTTCAGGAAGAATGTTTGAAAGTCCTCCACCTCACTGAATGACCATATTATCCCCTGGAACATTGTACTCAGTTTTGCTGGGTATGTGATTCTTGTTTTCAGTCCTAGCTCCCTTGATCTACAGAATATCATATTCCAGGCCCTTCCATCCCTCATTGTAGAAGCTGCCAGATCCTGGGTTATCCTAATCTTGTTTTCATAGTGTTCAAATTGCTTCCTCTTGACAGCCTGTAATATTTTCTCCTTGATCTGGGGACTCTGGAACATGGCTATAATATTCCTAGGAATTTTCGTTAGGGGATCTTTTTCAAGAGGTGATCAGTGAATTCTTTCAAGTTCTATTTTGTCCTCAGGTTCTAAAATATCAGGGCAATTTTCCTTGAGAATTTCTTGAAGGATGCTCTCTAAGTTCTTTTTTTGATCATGGCTTTCAGGTAGTACAATAATTTTCAAATTGTCTCTCCTGGATCTATTTTCCACGTCAGTGGTTTTTCCAAGGAGATATTTCACATTGCCTTTTTTGATTTCATTTGTTTAGATCTATTTAATAGGATCTGGATTTCTCATAAAGGCATTTGTTTCCATTTGCTCCACTCTAATTCTGAAGGAATTATTCTCTTCAGAAAGCTTTTGAGATTCTTTTTTCCATCTGGGAAATTTGACTTTTTAAGGCATTCTTCTCCTCATTAGCTTTTTGGGCCTCTCTTGCCATTTGCTATTTTCATTTTTTAATATAAATTTTTTATTTGTTTTCTTGTTTACATCATTCATTTCCATGAGATTTTTGAGTTACAAATTTTCTCCCTGTCTTTCCCCTACCTGCAACCCCAAAACAGTGATCCCACTGTAAAGCCCCACACCTGATCTGCACTCTTTTATGCCCTTCTCAAACACCCCTCTAACTTTCTGGTAGGGCAGGGAGGGTCTTCCTATCCCAGTCCCTGTATATCTTAATTCCTAGTTGCATCTATTGCAGAGCTTTAAATTCTAAATTCTTTCGGTTCCTCCCTTCTCACCCACCCCCACTGGAAGGACAACCCATTCAATACAGGCTGTACATGTGTAATTACACAGGATATCTTCGCAGTGGACATATTGTGACAGTCTGATCACATGTCCCTCCTTCCTATCCCGGCTCACTTGTTCTGTTCTTGACCTTGTCCCTGTCCCTTTACTGAAGTGTGTGCTTCCAGGAACCCACCCCCAAACCATGCCCTCCCCTCCTTCATCCCACCCTCTGATCCCCATGCCCCCTATTCTCCTGTGTGGCATGATACCCATTTTAGAGTTTATGTCATTCCTTCCCTAAGCCAAATTCAACGAGAGTAAATGAAAGTAAAGCTGTAACCATTATTCCTTGCCTCTTCTATATGGGATGATTAACCCCATTTTGTCTCTCCCTGTCTCCTATCATTCTAGTCCTCTCCCATCTCAGGATTTCACATTTTAAAGAATCATCCATTTGTATTCAATTGATCCTATACCCTCTATGTACACATATACACACGTGCTCAGATATGTATTCATACACATATGTACCCTCCTATATAGACATATGTGTAAGTATACATACATACATACATACACACACACACATATATACATTTGTTTTCCCTTCACCTCTCCTCATACTAAGAAAAGTTTCATAAGTTACTATTATCATTTTACCATATTGGCATTTAAATACTTCAACTTTCATAATTTCCTTATGACTTCTTTCTGTTTACCTTCTCATGCTCCTTGTGTTTGATTGTCAAATTGTTCACTTCTGTTTTTTTCAGCAAGAATGCATGAAAGTCCTCCACCCCATTGAATGACCATATTTTCCCCTGGAGCAATATACTCAGTTTTACTGGGTAGATGATTCTTGGTTTAATCCCAGCTCTGTTGATCTTTGAAATATCATATTCCAGGCCCTTTTATCCCTCAGTGTAGAAGCTGCCAGATCCTAGGTTATCCTAATCTTGTTTCCATAGTATTCAAATTGCTTTCTCTTGGCAGCCTGTAATATTTTCTCCTTTTACTGGGGATTCTCGAATCTGGCAATAACATTTCTTGGAATTTTCTTTTGGGGATCTTTTTCAAGAGGTGATTGGTGAATTATTTCAAGCTCTATTTTGCCCTCTGGTTCTAAAATATCAGGGCAATTTTCCTTGAGAATTTCTTTTTTTTTGCTTTTTTTTTTGGAGGGCAGTTGGGGTTAAGTGACTTGCCCAAGGTCACACGGCTAGTTTTTGTGTTAAGTGTCTGAGGCCGGATTTGAACTCAGGTCCTCCTGACTCCAGGGCCGGTCCTCTATTCACTGCGTCATGTAGCCACCCCTCCTTGAGAATTTCTTGAAGGCTGCTTTCCAAGTTCTTTTTTTTGGTCGTGGCTTTCAGCTAAACCAATAATTTTCAGAGTGTCTCTCCTGGATCCATTTTCCAGGTCAGTGGTTTTTTCAAGGAGATATTTTACATTGCTTTGTATTTTCTCATTTGTTTGTACTTGTTTAATTGTGTCTTGGTTTCTCATAAAGTCATTAACTTCCACTTGCTCCACTCTAATCCTGAATGAATTATTGCCTTCAGAATGCTTTTAATATTCTTTTTCCATCTGGCAAATTCAGTTTTTTAAGGCATTCTTCTCCTCATTGCCTTTTTGGGCCTCTTTTGCCATTTGAGTTAATCTGTTTTTAAGGTGTTATTCTCTTCAGTCAGGTTGTTGACTCTTTCTTGCATCATTCTCATTTCTCTTCACGATTTTTCCTCCACTTCTCTTATTTGTTTTTCAAAGTCCTTTTTAAGTCTATCTATGGCTTGTAGAAAATTTTCATATTTCCTGGAAGTATTCAGTGTGAGATTTCTGACAGGGTTGTCTTCCTCCCATTCCATGCTTTGATCCTTTTTGTCCCCAAAACGGGATTCTAGAGTTTTATTGCTGTTCTTACTTTGCTTCCTTGTCCTCATGTTGGCCAGTCAGTTAACTGCTTGATTTTTTGGCTCTGTGGAACTCTGCTTCCAGGGGGGAAAGCTCTGTCCCAAATCACTGTGGTTTTCACAGCAGCTGGAGCTATTAGGGAGGTGCTGCAGCCCCCATCAGCTTTGGTTTGATGAAAGCATACCCCAGGACCAACACCCCAAACCATGATTCGGATCCAGGCTACTCAATGCAAGAGCCCTTGGCCTTTGATCAATTGCTTTGGCCCCCCCTGCTGTCCACAGGCCAGGAGCTCTGAAGCAGCCAGGTTGGGCTGCTTTATTGCCCTGGGGGCAGTTTGGCTGAACTGCTTTTTTTCCCCAAAAATTCAACTTGAATTCCACTGACCTCCTCTTATCCTTGTTTCAACTGGCTTGATAAATGTGGTGATTGCTCTAGGTGCCTCCAATCTGCTCTCCTGTGGAATCAAACTGTGGCTTTTTCTGGAGTACCCTGGGGCCTGGCCAGGGTTTCAGGCTGGGTGGGCTTTGGCTCCCAGACTGCTGCCATGAAACCCACCTGCTGTGCTGCCTTCAGCGAGACATGTGTTTTCTGTATTTTTGTGAGATTGAGAGCCCTAAAATTTGTTTAGAGTCATATTTTCTGGATATTTAAGGTGGTTGTGTGGGAGCTGCAAAACTTTTCTGCTTCTATGCTGCCATCCTGGCTCTGCCCCGCCAAGGTATTATTTTCTTCAGTCTTGTTGTTGACTCTCTTTTCATGTTTTTCTTGCATCATTCTCAATTCTCTTCCCAGTTTTTCCTCCACTTCTCTTATTTGGTTTTCAAAATCCATCTTAAGTTCATCTATGGCTTGTAGGTAGTCTACATGTTTCTTGGAAGCTTTTGGTGTGGGAGTTCTGACTGTGTTGTCTTCCTCCCATTCCATGCTTTCATCTTTTTTGTCCCCCCCCAAAAGATCATAGAGTGCATTGCTGTTCTTACTTTGCTTCTTTTGCCTACTCACCTTGCCAGTGAATTACTTGGTTTTTTAGCTCTATGGAACTCTGCTTTCTGAGGGGAAAGCTCTGTCCCAAATTGCTGGGGTTTTAGCAACTTCTGGAACTATTGGTAGAGTACCATTTTATTTTGCCACCCTCACGAGCTTTGGTTCACTGAAAATGCACCCCAGGACCACCGCACATGACCATGATCCAGATCCAGGTCGCTCAACACAAAAGCACTTAGCCTCTGAACAATTGCTTGACCCTGTTGCAGTCTGCAGGCCAGGATCTCTGAAGCAGCCACATGGAGGTGGTCACAGGGCCACCATTAGTCTGCCACTGCTACAGCTGCCTCTGATCCACTCTCTTAAAGTGAGAGCCCCAACTGTGGCTCATCCTGGCCACCCTGGGGCCAGGCCATGGTTTCAGGCAAGGCTGGGCTTGGCTCCCAGTGCTGAGATGAGGCTATCCTGCCAAGCTGCCTTCAGCGGGAGATGTCTTTTTCTCTATTTTTGTGAGTTCTGGGGCCCTAAAATTTGTTTCAAGTTGTATTTTATTGGTATTTGAGGTGGCTATGTGCAATCTGTGGAACCTTGTTGCTTCTATGTCACCATCTTGGCTCTACCACCTCAACTCTCCAAAGATTATTTCTTATGAAAAATAGTATAATTTTTAACTCAACTTAAATAAGAAATTGTTTACCCTATTACATCAGTTAAATGGTGGAAGAATAGAGTGTTGTATCCCATTAAATTCAAATATTTTACTATTACAATATTCTATAGTAATTCTAAGAAGTCAGAGACAGGGTTGTGAAGAAATCCATTTATTTTGATTTTAAAATATGTGTGCTGAGGATACACTATATATTTGATGACAAAACCTGTTTGTTAAAATGATACTTATCTTCCAAATAGTTCATCCTATATCCTAGAATTACAAATAATCATTATACCCTATCTAACACATGGGCACCCAAGCTGGACCTGAAGACCTCCAACAACAGGAAATTTATTACTTCCTTGGGCAGCCTATTCCATGTATTTGCTGTTGTTATTGAGTCATGTCTGACTTTTCATGACCTTGTGGACCATAGCATATGAATACTGTCCATAGCATTTTCTTGGGAAAGATACTTTTGGTTTGCCATTTCTTTCTCTAGAGAATTAAGTTAAATAGTGCTAAATGATTTACCCAGGGTCACACAGCTAATAAGCATCTGAGGCTGGATTTGAACTCAGGTCGTTATGACTTCAGGCCTTACATTCTAGATAGGCACCTAGCTGTCTCTGTTCCACCTATAGATGACCAATTGTTGTGGCACTTTTCCTAATGTGAAACAGCAAGGTATAAGTGGAAAGTGTGGGATTTGAATCAAAAGAGCTATGTTTGAATCCTAAGTAACTTAACTACCTATGATGTTTTTCAAGTCATTTCATTTTTCAGAATCTCAGTTTCATCATCCATGAAATGAAAGGAATCAGACTAAATGAACTTTATAGCATAAATTCGTTCCTTCAAAGCTTGCAGGTGTCAAATGTGTCATATGACAGCCCTCAAATTTCTTCACAATAGCCTTCTTGCTACCCTTTCCCCCAACTCTGAACCTTCTCTTTTCTAGGCTAAATTTCTCTTATCTTTTAAGAATTTACCATATACTGTGGATCCAAGACCCTTCACCATTCTGGCTATTCTTTTCCTAATGCTCACAAATTTCTTACCGGTTTTCCTATACTGTGATATTTCTGATGCAGACATCATATGACTCGGGCAAAGAACAGAGGCATGATCAAATTTCTGTTCATGAAATCCTTAATTCCCTTAGTGCAATCCAAGATCACATTAATAGTTTTAGCTGATGAGTCATATTGAATTTATACTCCATCAAAATTCCCAGATTTTTTTAGACAAATTGCTAACTATATCTCCTCCAAATCATATTTTAAGTCCATTTTTGTAGTCTTAAGACTATTTTTCTCCTTATCAAATTGTTTAGTTTCTTTAAATAAATACTTTGCTGAGCTGTCCACTCAGAGCAATAGTTGGGACTCAACAGAAAAATAATCTTATCTTCCAGGTTGCTATGATGATCAAATGTGATAACAATATGTAAGATACTATAAAAACCTTAAAACATATTATAAATGTTCATCATCATTATTAAATTTCAAATACATTCCGCTGACATAAGGAAATATCTCTGCTAGACTGCAACAATACATTTGTCCACCATAAAAAAGAAAATGGAATCACAGAAAATGGAGATTTACCCAGAAGTTAAAACGGAAATGAGTAAAGGTGTGTTCTTTTTATGAGGAAAATCATTAAAATGAGTAAATTCAAAAGATGTAGTTAAGTAATTTGGTGTATTTCATTCAATTGGGTATCTTATCTTACAGAAAAATAGGGAGAAAGGTAATAAAAAGGGGAATAATAGAAGGGAGAGCAGATTGGGGGAGAGGGTATTTAGAAACACTTTTGAAAAGAAACAGGGTCAAAAGAGAAAATAGGTTAAGTGGGGGGGGGTGATAGGATGGAGGGAAATATAGTTAACCCTTCATAATATAACTACTATGGAAATGTTTTGTATAACTACACATGTACAACCTATATTGAATTGCTTCTCTTCCCAGTGGGGGTGAGGGATGAGGGAATAAGGGGAAGAATCTGGAACTCAAAATTTAAAAATATGTATATTAAAACATTTAAAATTGTTTGTTTTTCACATGCAACTGGGAAATAAATATACAGGTACTTGGGTATAGAAATCCATCTTACCCTACTTGAAAGTTCGTGGGGGCATGAGGGAGGATATAAGAAAGAACAGATTGGGGGAAGGGTTATTCAGGAGACTCAATATTTTGGGATTGGGGCAGGGGAAAGATGGGGAAAGGGGCAGGAGAAAAATTTGTAATTCAAAATCTTGTGGAAATAAATGTTGAAAACTAAAAATAAATAAAGTAATTTGATGTATTTAACATCAAAACCAAGAAGCAGTAGATTTTGAGTCAGAGGACCTTTGTTTAATATTACCTCTGACATGTAACTGCGTTGTCATTTTAGGAATGCCACTTCCCGTGTGTGACTTTAGTTAATTCACTTATAAATGTAGTTGCTATTAGCCTCTGATCCAAGCCATGATTCTTTTGACTTTTTGCTCCAGGTTCTATCTTTAATCAGATTCTATTCCCATTTCTTGTCTCTAGACCTAATTCTACAAATTATACCTCATTTTGTTCCTGACTACTGTGAGCTAACTCTCCTGAGGTCTCAACACAACAACCTCCTATTAAAACTCAAGTGAGGATTAAATAAGACCTTGCCTCATAATTTACTGAAAATTTACAGAGATCATTCTTTTTTTTCATCATAATTTTACATTTTGCAAATATCTTCACCCATAAGCTCCTCCCTCATCAAAGTCTTCTGTGAAGAAATGGCCTTTATTCTTGCTAAAGCAAATGCCTCTACATGAACCTTTGATTTAATTCCATCATGTCTTCTTCCAGAAATTTTCTGTTATTCCTAATGTTGTTCTCTAATCTTCTATCACTCCCAATCTACTGTCTCATTCTTTGTATTCTACAAACATGTCTATCTCTCCACAATCCTTAAAAATACCTTCACTTGACTTTTCATTCTCATATAAGTTAACATCTTATCTCCTTCCTCCCCTTCTCAGGTAACCTTGGTAAGAAAGTTATCTGTGGGAGCAGAGCCAAGTTGGCGGCATAGGAGCAACAAGGTTCCACAGCTCCCACACAGCCACCTCAAATACCCATAAAATATGACTCTAAACAAATTTTAGGGCTTCATATCTCACAACAGAAAATCACATCTGCTGAAGGCAGCTCAGCAGGAAGGGATCATCACAGTGTCCTGGGAGCCAAAACCAGCCCAGCCTGAAAACGTGGCTTGGCCCCAGGGTGGCCAGGATAAGCCACAGCTGGGGCCTTCAGGAGAGTGGATCGGCAGCAGCTGTAGCAGTTTCCAGAATTACAAAGCCATAAGAAACAAGGACTAAGTAAGAGGTCAGTGGAACTCAGCTAAATCTGGTTGAGAAAAGCAGTCTGGCCAAACTGCCTCCAGGGCAAGGAAGTAGTAGAAGCAGTGACCTGGCAGCCACCTCCATGTGGCTGCTTCAGAACAGACTTCAGGGGGTCAAGCAATGGTTCACAGGCTAACTGCTCTTGCCTTAAGCTGCCTGGATCCAGATTGTGGTCTTGGCTGGTGGTCCTGGGGGGTATTTTCAGTTAGCCA
>CM053595.1:155815822-155835221 GCA_028646575.1 Pseudocheirus occidentalis
GGGGGGGGGGACTTTAGTTGATACTTGAACAAATCCAAGGAAGTCAGAAAGCAGAGATTAGGAGGTTGAGATGTCCAGGCATACTTGGCAGCCAGTGAAAATCACAGGAGATGAAAATACTCCTTCCATGGGGAGTTTAGGAGCTAAAGAGATGGATGTGGGGTTGTGTTCACCCTAAATGGGTGTAACTTGAGAGAATCTGAACTTGTCTGGGTAGTGATGATCCTTTCCTGGGAATTTAGAGCTGTTAGTAGAAGAGCACATTGAAGCTATTGATCCTACCCAGAAATAGAGCAGGTTTCTTTTTGCTTGTTTATTTATTTTTTCATTTTTTGGTTTATATCATTCATTTCCACAAGATTTTGAGTTACAAATTTTCTCCCCATCCCTCCCCCCCCACCCCAAAATAGCAATCCCGCTGTATACCCTCTCCCCCAATCTGCTCTCTCCAATATCCTCCCCCATTAACCTTCTGACTTTGTGGAAGGGTAAGATGGATCACCCTATGCTTATCTCTCTCTCTCTCTCTCTCTCTCTCTCTCTCTCTCTCTGTCTGTCTTTCTCTCTCTCTCTCTCCATATACATATATATATATATATATATATATATCGACTTATCTATCTACCTATCTACCTATCTATCTATCTATCTATCTATCTATCTATCTATCTATCTTTTTAAACATTTGATTTTAGAACTTTAAATTCTAGATTCTTCCCATTCCTCCTTTGTCCCCCACTCCCACTGGAAAGTCAAGTAATTCAATACAGGCCATACTTGTGTAGTTATGTAGAACATCTCCACAATGAACATATTGTTTATCACTGATTTTATTTCCCTCCCACCTCTCCCTCCCCCCACCTTGTTCTATTCTCTTCTTTGTCCCTGTCCCTTTATTGAAGTGTGTGCTTCTAACATCCCTCCCCCCACCCTGCCCTCCCCTACATCCTCCCCCTCTCATGCCCATCCCTCCTACTCTCCTGTAGGGCAAGACACCCACTTTAGAGTATATGTAATTTCCTCCCTGAGCAAAATTCAATGAGAGAAAGGGTCACCCATTCCCTTTTACCTTCCTGTTCTTCCCCTACATTGTGACATATCTTATATGATCTATAAAGATTATTATTCATTTTTTGGATGAAGGTACAGATAGTATATTCATGAAATGTGCTGATTACACAATGCTGAAAAAGATTAGCTCATGCATGGAAAACAGTTATCAGGAAACAAAATTATTCAAATAGAGTAACAGGCTATAAAAGTCTCATAATATGAAACTTAACAGACACAAATCTGCAATTTGGATTAAAAATATATCAACAACCACAACCACACAAGTGTGTAGTCAGAGGTTTAGAATGTGACACAACCAAATGGGACAAGAAGTGCATCCTTGCACCTGAACATTCAGGTGGATTCTGCTGCTAGTTTCTTCAAGTTTCTTTAGAGTTATCTAAAGGGTCTTGAACCTAGCAGAGCTTTGAGGATTCCTAATTCAAATATGTTGTGAAAGATGAACCTTTTATCACTCTTCTTCCGTGCTCTTTCAATAAATGTTTATTATTATGTACTATTATTATGAAACTATGCCTTCACTTTTTTTCCTCTCATTCTCTGTTTAACTCCTTTCAATCAGTCTTCTAACCTTATTGTTCGGCCAAAAATAATCTCTTCAAAATTGCTGATGAGCTCTCGGTTGACCAATCCAATGGTTTCTTTTCAATTCTCATGCTCTTCCACCTTTCTGCAGATTCTGAAATTTTTATTCATCATCTCTTACTCGAAACACTCTCATCTCTAGGTTCTTGGGGTATAACTCTCAGTTCACCTTTTATGTATCCAACTACTCCTCAGTCTCCTTTGTTAGACCCTCATTCCAACCAGGCTCTCTAGCCTTATGTGAACCAAAAGGTTCTATTCTGGGATGTTTTCTTTTCTCTCCTTATGCTCCTTTTCTTGGTGATCTCATCAGGTCTCATGTATTTATTTATCCTTTGTTTGCTGATGATTCAAATCTACCTGTTCTACTCAAACTTCTCTGTTGAACTCCAATCCCACACCTCCAATTGCTTTTCAGACATATCAAACTGGATGCACAAGAGATATTTTAAATTCAATGGACACAAAACAGAACTCATTATTGTTGTTCTTGCTCCATCCTTTCAGCTATGTCTGCCTCTTTGTGACCCCATTTGGTTGCTGAATAGAGGATGGATTGGAATGGGGAGAAACTAGATACGGAGAGATCCCTTGAAAGGTTGTTATAATCTTCCAGAAATGAAGTAATATGAACTTGCAGCAGAGTGATGGCAGTAGCAGATGAGATTGGCTATGAGCAAAAGTTGGGAGGTAGTAAGGACTCCAGGATAACACCCAGGTTGCAAGCCTGAGAGACTGGGAAGATGCTGTTACCTCATCAGTAATAGGGATGCTAGAATGGAGAAAGGTTCACAGTCGTTCACAACCCCTTTGGAGGTCACCTAAGACCATGGGAAAACACATATTTCCCATAGTCTTAGGAACCAAAACACCACTCCTCTATCTGTCTCCAGGTGGGTCCGGCTACATGCAGATATGCCAACATATGAATTTTAAATGGTCACAGCATTAGGAAGGCTGAGAACCACTGGTTTAGAGGAAAACATAATTAGTTCTGGTTAGCTAGATAGCACAATGGATAGAGCACTAGAGTCAGGAAGACCTGAGTTCAAATCCAGCCTCACAAGCTAGATATGTGAATAAGCTGGTTAAGCCTATTTATTCCAGTTTCCTTACCTGTAAAATCAGCTAAAGAAGGAAAAAAGAAAGCTCTCTAGTACCATTGTCAAGCAACCAAAGTGAATTTTTCTAATGTGTAAAACTAACCATGTCACCCCCTTACTCGACAAATTCCATCAGGTTCCTGGATAAAATGCAAAATACTTTGTCATTCAAAGTATTTTTTATAAACTTTTACACTCTACCCCCCACCATTCCAGTCTTCTTACACCTTACTCCCATCTATATACTCTTTGATTCAATGACACTGGCCTTGTTGTCCCACAAAACAAGTCCCTCCATCTCCCAGCTTTGGGAGTTTTCTCTGGTTGTCCCCCAAGACTGAAATGCTCTCCCTCCTCATCTCTGGATATTGGATTACCTTAATTCTTTTGAGCTACAGATAAAAAATTCCATATTCTGAGCAAGCCTTTTCTAACCCTTCTTAATTCTAGTGTTTTCCCTCTCTTTTATTTCCTCTTTACCCTGTATATAGCTTATTTGGACCTAGGGATTTGCTTGTTGTCCTGCACGTTAGGTCCTTGAGGGCAGGGACTACCTTTTGCATCTTTTTGTATACCCAGGGCTTAGCACATTACCTGGCAATTAGTAGGCACTTAATACATATTGACTGACTGATAGTAAATATACTGGGATGTTGTGGTAGAGAAACAAGATCCACACTGACCTTTATAGTTATTCTTGGATCAGCACTCAGTGCATAATTGGGAAATGGCTATACCATACTTGCCTTAGCCTATTCCAGCCTAGTGCTTAGCACAATGGCTGGCACATAATAAGCAATTAATAACTACTCGTTATCTTGACTTGTTAGTTACTTAACTGACTCACTACTTCTCCTGTACACATTCTCTACCTACTGTTTCCAAGCAGGTGCAACCAAATTCTCAAAATTTTAGTTCATTTTAGATCATTCCTGATGTACATCTACTGCCTTGCTACTCAAGAATTCTCAGTCAATGCAGAAATTCTCTACATAAATCCGATGCAAGGAATATCATCTCAATTATTGGACTATTCTGAAACAAAAATAAATTGCCTCAGAAAATGGAGGGGGATAGTAGATTTCCCTTCCTGGAGGGTTTCAAGCAGAGGTGAGTCAATCACTACCAGTAGAGAGTGTGGAGAAGATTATTTTATAGATTCAGGCAAGAGTGTGCCTTTGGAGTCAGCTCACACCAGCTCAGAAAAAAAAGTGTTAAATTTTCAGTGTGAGCATTTACCCATTTAAAATCCACAAATCAGAGCTTGATTTATTAATTGAATTGTTTAGACTTAAAGTGATAATATTAATTATGTAAATTAAACTTCAAAATGTGCTATACATTTTAAAAAGAGTTAGAAATTATACATTTGCTAGTGTATTCCTAGAAAATAATTAGATAGGAAGGCATCTGAAGTGCCTTTCATTTCTGGAATTAGTTAATTCTGTGAATTTATAGGCAATAAATAATAGGCAGAAAACCTTTTTGTTTACTAGAGTTAACTAACCAGAAAACTCAGTCTAAAATTTTCACTTCTTTTTTTTTTTCTATACTTGCTTTATAGGAAACATATCAAATAGATAAGAAAATAAATGTACTCACATAAGGATTAAGGTAGTTTTTTTAAAAGAAATAATAAAACTTATCAAGTTTGTCTTCGGGCCAATGCAACTTCAGTCTAAGCTCCTACAATCATATCTCTATTTGTTTGTAAATTGAAATTTCTTGTTACAATTATAATCCTGAGCTATTTCAGAAACTTCTCTTATGAAAGAAAGATTAAACGTTTTGTATTATATTTAACAACCACTGAAGGAAAGGCAGTTGATCAGTGTATTTCACAAATGTTTTCAGCAGGAATAGAAAAAATAAGTGGTTTATCCTTAATCTGTAGTTAACCAGAACATAAAAGTAGCTGGTGCAACTCCTTACCAGCCTAACTAGTTAATTAAATTTTCATAGAATAATACCTTTAGAGTCAGAAGGGACCCTAGAGGTTTTTTTTTAATCTAATCCCAATATTTATAATACTAGAAAATGAGACAAAGAGAAGTCAAATTACTTCTCAAGGTGCCATTCTACAAATGACCAACATAGTAAGGATTCTAAGCCGGGTTATCTAATTCCAAAGCCAGATTTCTTTCCACTATGACATGTCTACTCCTTTTAATGAATTGTATATTTTCCATGTGCATACACACCTATACACAGACATATATATATATATATATATATAGACATATACATGCATACACCCACATACATATATAGGTATACATACACACATACACTTTCTTTCATACCTATATTAGAATATAAACTCCTTGAAGGTAGAGAAGGTAATTTATCCTTTCTTTGAATCACTAGTGCTTAGCATAGAACATTGCCCATAGTAAACATTTAATTAAGTGCTCATTGACTAACTTCCCTGTGCCTTAGGGAGATTGTTTTGCCAGCAGTGTGAAAGATGTATTGGAGAGGGACAAGAAAAATTTGAAGTGGACTGATCAGAGATGATTATAATAGTCTCAGTGAAATATAGGAATAGAAATATAGTGATTGTGATCAAAGATTAGAAACTTGCGTGATGAGAATGATTTGTCCTATGTGTATTTAAGCAAAAATCTTTTAAGTGAACATAGAGGTCATTTTAACTTTTTTTTCTTTTTCAAAACTCATTTAACTTTTTTTTTCACTTTTCTGGTGTCTTATGAAAGCCAAAAAATATCCCTCATAAACAGAATCATACATAGAAACTCATCATACATAGGAAATCTTCCTTTAATTTAGACTCCATTCTAAATTTCCCTTGTGATAGTGATAGCACCTTTGAGAAACATGCACCCTCATTTTATGTTTCCCCTGATGAGAATTAGAAACATTATCAAACAATGTATCTTCAGTTTTATCTTTCAAACAATATTATATTATTATGACAAATGTGTGTAAAATTCCTTGTTGGAAGAAATCCCTTAAGGAAGTATTTTGCTTTGCAATAGTCAACAAACCTTAAGAACATTGGTAACAGTGGCTAGGTGGCACAGTGAATAGAGCACCTGGACTGGAGTCTAGAGGACCTGAGTTCACATCTGGCCTCAGACAGTTAGCACTTACTAGCCTGTGACCTACGGCAAGTCACTTAAACCCAGTTGCCCTGTCCCCACACCTCCAAAAAAAGCAAAAAAAGCAAAAAAAGGAAAAGAACATTGGTATCTTGTGTTATCTTTTATCTTTATCTAATTGTATTTTAATAAAGATGAAGTCTTTTATAAAATATCCTCTGCAATAGTCTACTCATTCCCCACTCATATGATCATCAAGCATACCGTTTAATGTGAAATTTTAGTTTAATAGATGTAAAAATAAAAATGTGCAGTTCATGGTTAAGGCGATTTTCTCTTGATTTTTTTTTAAGGTAATGATTTCTCTGAAGCTACAGAACTCTAAATTCTCTCTCTCTCTGATACATAACATCTTATCCTTTCATCCCTCATTCTTACTCACTCTTTAGAAATCTATTCCTCCTTCTCATTATGACCTTTATTCACTCTATCCCTCTATGTTCTGACAGTCTATCACCTCTGCTCAGGTTTCAATTTCCTTCCTCTACGATTTTGACCTGAGAGTTAACCAGTCCAATTTTATACTCCCAAATCCCTTGTCTCTTTGTCCTTTTGTTGCTTATCCTTTTCAAAATTCCTTTCCTTTCACAGCATTCACTATATAGTTTCTCTACCTGTATGCTCCTGAATGTTGCTGATGTAAGTCATGTATCTTTGTTGACTGGATCCATTATAAATTTATATTATATAATGCCAATTCATCACTTAGTCATGTGCACCAAGTATTTAACTATTAGATAATTAACTTTCTATCACATTCTCCACAGCAGTTGTTTGTTTCAAATTTACTTTTCTATCCTCAATCCTCCCATGTCATTTCTCTCTCTTACAAGTACTTTACATTATGATTTTTAAAAACAGAAGCCCCTGTCTTTAAGGTATCTCTTCTCCTCAATTCTGCATTGCAAATTCCCTTAAAGATAATCAACTTTTCTCCTCTTTGTCCTAGTCTCAGCAGAAGTGACCTTTGTGACAAGCCCAACTTTTCTACTCATGTCCTTGATCCCATCCTATTCTGAATCATTTAAGGATTTGCATCATTCAAATGTCCTATTTTGATTTCAAGCAAACTGAATTTCTTTTCTTATGGCTACCAGCATGCTTATCTTTAAATGACAACAGTTCTTTACTTGTTCCTATCATTCCTACAAACTGTCATTTTATATTCAGGTCTTTTTTGTAACTTTACATCTATAAATAGTAATCTATACTTACTGCCTTCACTTTTTTATTTCCCACTCGCTTTTCAATTCCTTGTATTCTGTCTTCAAAGCTGACTTCTCAACTATAAAAGATATCTCCTAGGTTATCAATCATTTCCTAATTGCTGTTGTTTAGTCATTTTGGTCATGTTGGACTCTTCATTACCCCATTTGGAATTTTCTTGGCTAGGATGCTGAAATGGTTTGCTATTTCTTTCTCTACCTCATTTTACAGAAGAGAAAACTGAGGCAAACAGGGTTAAATAACTTGCCAAGCAAGGTCTTGAAGGCATCATTATCACACTCATCACCAGGTTTGCAATTTTAGAGTAATCCTCTTTTTACTACTTCCTCTCTCCCACTGTCAGAATTTGTCTTCATCACACATCATCTTTCACCTAGACAATTGTAATACCCCCTTTTTTTGCTTTTTTGGAGGGGGGAAGGCAGGGCAATTGGAGTTACAGTGACTTACCCAAGGTCACATGGCTAGTAATTGTTAAGTGTCTGAGGCCAAAGTTGAACTCAGGTACTCCTGACTCCAGGGTTTGTGCCATAACCACTGCGCAACCTACCCACCCTGTAATACCCTTCTAAATACCCTCTTCTCCCAATCTTTCCTGTGTCTAGTACTTCTACATCAGTGGTGTCAAACTCAAGTAGAAATAGGGGCCAATAAGCACAGTATGGATCCTTGTGGGCCTTTATATTGAATTAGGCAATCATATATTAATATTATTTATTTTTTATTGTTATTTTTATTTTGTTAAATGTTTCTCAGTTACATTTTAACTTGCTTCCAGCTGCACTCAGCAGTACTATGGGATGTTTGTCCACCTTCAGGTTGTATATCTGACAGCTCTGCTCTACTTACTTGCAAGAACTGATATTTTGAAACCATATGTCTCTTTACTACTTAAGAAATGGATAGTTCCCTCTTTTCTCTGTGATAAAATATAAATTTCCAGTTGATATTAAGAAGTCTTTTACAATCTGACTTTCGACTACATATCTTCCTAAATTTATATTATATCACACACTCTTAAAAAGCACGTATTCCAGTCAAACTCCCCACTTAGAGTTTCCTGTACATAACAATCTGTCTTCTGCCTCCATGCCCTTGCATAAGTTGTTACTCATGCCTAGAATATTATCCTTCCTTATCCCATCTCTTTTAATTATTTTGCCCTTTATGTCTCATTTCAAATGCTATCTACCAATATTGACTTTACTAATCTTTCCAGTTGTTACCACTGCTCCCTTTATCACCTCCCCAATCCTCCACTTCTATACCTGTACCCTAAAATTATATTGTGTGTATATATGTACATTTATATATGTGTACATATTTTTGCTTATTCATATATATATATATATATATATATATATATATATATAAGCTATAGATCAATATCCATTTGTCTAAACTTTCTAATTGGTGGAGATTAAGTACTCAGCTCATTTCTAAGTGAGCAGTGGAGTTGGCAAGAGTTTGAAAGAAGAGAGATCCTTTCCTCACTTATAGCTTTGAGAGAGAAGATGTGGTTCCAGAATTTCTTCAGGGAGAGATCCCTAAAGGGAGAATACAGCTCTGAGAAGTAGCCAACATGTAGAAGACCTGGCATCTCAATTATGTTGCTATGCCCAGCTCACTACATTAGGGACTCTGAAGCATTTTCCCTTAGAGAAATATCTGAAACTCTCTCTTGGTTGAGCATTATATTGCTCCCAATGGAAAAACTCATTCTTTCAGTTCGTTGTCTTGTATATCCTTATCTATATACCTTCTCTGACTTCTGTAGGGTATTAGCTTGGATACATGGACTTATTTGTTATTCACAATGTGTTTTCTTCCTGGACCTGGAATTTTGTGGGAAAAGACTCAAGTCTTAGATATATAGCTTGGGATAATCTTTCCCCATTAAGTAATAGTGATTAGCAGCTAAATTTGAACCAAAAATATTTCCCCAAGTATAACATTATTTAGTGGTGTAGACAGATTTTATTCTGGTCAAATATACTTCTCTATGAGGGGCAAATAATGGCTGCTTTCTAAAGTCAGTCTCCTGATCTTGCTTCCTGGAAGGGATCTAAGTCTCCATTAGAGAAGTATGAACAGAGGAAATTTGACAGACATAGTCATGCCCTTTGAGAACTGTATCTAGACAGTGCCATGTGGACACGTGTAATTTAAATGGGCAATGTGTACACACACAAACACACATAAACACACATACTTTATATATACATGATACTTCTCATCAATAGAAAGTTACTTGAGGGCATAGATTATTTCTTTTTACATGTTTCTGTTTCTGTAGTGCATATCAAAACACCTGGCCCATAGTAAGTACTTATTAAAGTCAATTGAATCTGCAAGATCTGGGATTTTTAAAGCTTTTGTCACCCACTGTCAGATATCATGAGAATTTGTCTATTAATCTCAAAATTACAAGACCTCTTGCAATTTCTCTTCTGTTTATGACTTGTTTACTCCTTTTGCCTTTCCCATCTTTGTTTTCTTCAGTTCCATTTCTACTTTTTCAGAAAGCACCATTGGGAGTGTGACTTTAGAATAAAAAATTTGTTGCTAATAGTGTCCTTGAGGGCAAAAAGAGTTTGGTAAAAACATCTTTAAAAATATTTTCCATTTTTCATCTCTCTCTTTTTTTCTTGTGCTGCTTCCAATTTTATCTTTAAATGCCCCTAGGAAGATTTGTCTTATTTGGCCCTTTCACCAAATGCTCTTTAAAATGTTTTTTTTTTCCTTACCATTGCTTCTCACTGTTTTATGAGGTGATGCCATTCATAACATTTCATCATTTTCCTTAGTAAGATTAAACAAAAACGTTTATATTCTACACTTATATAGTCCTTGGTTGCTCTAACTCTGTTTTTGGTAATTACTGTATGTTAACTAGCTGGAGTGGTTTCTAGGTACTTGTGATTTCCTCAGTATGCCAATTGATTTACAGTGTCTTAGATTTTCTGTAAAATGATTATAAATAATTCCTATAACTATTATACTGTTCATATCCTATTCTTTAAAGTCAAACTTTTTTAATAAAAGTGGTCAAGTTGCAATTGTTTAAATTACACAACCTATTTTTTCTCCTCTTTTGTGTTCCTTTCTGCTCTACAAATCAGTGATCTCATGATAAAAAAAGGAAAATTGTGTTAGGAATGACTACCACATTATCAAATTTAATTTATATCCTGTTAAAATATAATCTCCATGCTTTTGCACTCCTTCTTCCAAAGGCTTGGAATACATACACATGCACACACACACACACACACACACACACACACACACACACACCTCTTCAAACCCTTGGTTTCACTCTATAATCTCTTTAACCACCAGCTTCTAAGTCAGCCCTTTACTTATCCTCTCTGCTGGTTGGATCCTCCTTCCCCAAAGCATATTAAATTACCTTTGAATATTCTCAGTATATACTAATATATTATGTTTCCCTTGTTAGCATCTACATATGAATTATTGTCTCTAGATTTAATTTAATTTTTAATATTATGCTTAAAAACAAACATTTAAATTGTATGCCCATAAATTTGATAGTCTTAATGAAATTAATGAAAATTTACAAAAATATAAATTTCCCCGGTTAACTGAAGAAGTAAAATACTTAAATAACCCCATCTCAAGTGAATTGACAAACAGATTCTATCAAACACTTAAAGAACAACTAATTGCAATACATTATAGACTATTTGGGAAAACTGGTGAAGAATGAGTCCCACCAAATGCTTTTTATGACACAAATATGGTAGATTATACCTAAATCAGAAAGACCCAAAACAGAAAGTTATACACCAATTACCCTAATGAATATAGATGCAAAAGTTGTAAATAAAACATTAGCAAAAAGACTGTAGCAGTTTATCACAAGAATGTTGTGCTTTGATCAGGTAGGATTTATTCTGGGAATAGAAAGTTGGTTCAATATTAGGAAAACTATTAGTATAATCAATCATGCCAACAAAAAACCTAATAGAAACCATACGATTATCTCAATAGATGCAGAAAAGGCTTTTGACAAAATACAACACCCATTCTGATTAAAAACACTAGAAATCTAGGAATAAATGGAATCTTCCTAAAATAATAAGTAGTAACTCTCTAAAACCATCAGCAATTATTATATGTATTATATGGGGATAAGTGAGAAGCATTTCCAGTAAGATTGAGGGTGAAACAAGGATGTTCATTATCCCCCTTGTTATTCAATTTGGTACTAGCAATGTTACCTATAGCAATAAAGAGAGAAAAAGGAAATGAAGGAATTAGAACAGGCAAAGAAGAAACTAAACATTCACTCTTTACAGATGATATAATGACATGCTTAAGGAATCCTAGAGAATCAAGTAAAAACTACTTGAAATAATAAACAAATTTAGCAAAATTAAAGGGTATAAAATAGACCCACATACATCCTTGGCATTCTTATATATTTCTAGCTAAGCCCAACAGCAAGAAATAGAAAGAGAAATTCCAGTTTAAGTTACTGTAGACATTATAAAATATTTGGGAGTCTACCTGCCCAAACAAACCCAGGAATTATATGAACATAATTACAAAACACTTTCCACACAATTAAGTCAGATCTAAATAATTGGAAAAAAAACATCAGTTGCTCATGAGTAAGTTGAACTAATATAATAAAATCACAATTTTACTTAAATTAATTTACCTATTTAGTACCACACCAATCAAACTGCCAAAAATTAGTTTGTAGAGCTAGAAAAATAGCATCAAATTTCATCTGAAAGAAAAAAATGATCTAGAATATCAAGGGAATTGATGAAAAGAAATGCTAGGAAAGGTGGCCTAGCCAAACCATATTTTAAACTGTATTATAAAGTACCAGTCATCAAAACTAATTGGTACTGGCTGAGAAACAGAGTAGTGGATCAGTGGAATAGATTAGGTACATGAGACATAGTAGTTAACAACTACAGTAATTTACTGTTTGATAAACCCACAGACTCCAGCTTCTGGCATAAGAACTCCCTATTTGATGAAAACTTCTGGGAAAACTGGAAAATATTATGGCAGAAACTAGGCACAGACCAATATTTTACACTGTATACCAAAATAAAGTGTAACTGAGTTCACAAACTAGATATAAAGGCTGATACTGTAATCAATCTGGGAGAACAAGGAATAATTTGCCTGTCAGATTTATGCAAAACAGAAGAATTTATTATTAAAGAAGAGATAAAAACCATTATACAATACAAAATGGATAACTTTGATTACATTAAATTGAAAAAGTTTATACAAACAAAGCCAATGTAACCAAGATTAGGAGAGAAGTAGAAAACTGGGGAATTTTTTTTTACAACCACCATCTCTGAAAAGGCTTCATTTCTAAAATATGTAGAGACTCTAGTCAAATTACAAGTCATTCTCCATTTGATAAATGATCAGGGGATGAACAAGCAGCTTTCAGAGGAAGCAATTAAAGACATTAATATGCATACAAAAATGCTCTAAATTGCTACTGATTAGAAAAATGCAAATTAAAACAACTGTGGGGTACAACATCTAACCTGTCAGATTGTCTAACATGACAAAACAGGAAAATAAAAAATGCTGGAGGAGATGTGGGAAAATTGGAACATTAATGCATTGTTTGTGGAGTTGTGATCTAATCCAACCATTCTGGAGAGCAGTTTGGAACTATGACTAATTGACTATAGAAATGTGCATACACTTTGTCCCAGCAAAACCACTTCTAGGACTTTTAATGATAATTACTTTAAATTTGAAGACCCCCTTTTTGTTATGTCAAGTAAGCAGGTACTTAGCCCTTAGAAACTAATCAAACTTCTGTGAAAGAAACAGAAGATGTAAACTCTTGTCTCCTTTTGCTGACATAATAGGAAAGGGTTGGCTGAAACAGGAAGTCAATGCTGTATGTGTGTGTGTGTGTGTGTGTGTGTGTGTGTGTGTGTGTGTGTGTGTGTGTGTATAAGAAAAGCCGCAGAGAAGCACAATCAGAATTTTCTCCTGACAAGATCCTGGTGAAAAAAGCTCTTCTCCTGAGAGATGTGATGAAGTTGCCAGGAAGGCTGTGGGTTGTTGCTGCCACCTGAAAGGCTGATAATTCTTCTGGGTCCTAGGGTCAACCTAACTGCCAGAAGACTGAGGAAGGCTGACCAGGATGCTAAGACTTTGTTTGTAGCTTGGTTAATCTTTGAATTCCCAGGAACAGAAATTGTGAAGGTTTTGAGATGTACTGGACCCTGTGAACTACAGTGTGTAATAGGAACTGCCTGGAGAACTGGGCAAGGACCTGGGAGCCATCTGCCTCTGAATCCAGGTTATTAGTAGATTCATGTTGGAGCTGGGACCATGGAAGTGGATCCAGGGAATCTGAGAGACCATCCTGAGTCCAGATGAAGAAAAAAATCTTTCCTTGGATATTGAATGCTGTGATGAAACTGAAGTTTACTAGAGACCTATGGGTGGAATTTTGTGTATTTTCTACTGATTGTATTTGGTGATTAGCTGTAGTTGGTAACTGATTTATAAATAAGTGATTGATTAAGTTAACCTAGTTGCCCCATGAGTGGAAGACTGATTTGTATTCTGAGATGATTGAATGGCTAAGTAAGGGGGCAAACAAACCTCCTTATGGATACCAGATGATTGTTTTTTTGTTCTTTGTTCTAAATACTGTGACCACTTTGGTGAAAACTATGCAGCTATTTTAATGATAAGCTGTTGCGAACACTATATTGTGATTTTCTGTGATAAGATATAATGTTGTGAATACTGTATCTTGATTTGTTGTGAATGTTTTCCTTTGATTTGTCCTTTGATAAACAGACTGTTCATTATACTGTGAAATCAGAATCTTAAAAGCTGTTCAGAGTAACATTCTTTTGGGAAGCTGCGTGTGCATGGCATTACAAGTCTGTATTCCAAATAGATCACTGAAGTAGGAAAAAGGCTCATTTGTACAACAATATTTATAGCAACTCTTGGTGGTGGCAAAGAATTGGAAATCAAGGGGATCCCCATCAATTGGCAAAAGGCTAACAATTTGTTGTATATGAATGAAATGGAGTACTACTGTGTTATTAAAAATGAGATGACAGACTTCATCATAACTTTGAGAGACTTATATAAACTGAAGCTAAGTGAGGGGAGTGGATGCAATGCAAGGTTATAAGACAGCTCCAAAAAACTCACAATAGAAAGGGCTATCCATGTGAAGAGAAAAAAAAATTAGAGTCTGAATGCAGATGGAAGCAAACTACTTATTTGTAGGCATCCAGTGTGAGTCAAAAAGCACCTGTGGTGCTGAGGGTCACAGCTCAGTTGCTAAGCTCACAGAGAGATTTCTTGTGAAATTACTAGCCTGAAGAGGGGCAGGTGAAATAGTTGGTTCAGCTCCTCCTCCACTGATCAATCTCTTCCTCCATTGGTCAATTCCTCTCCAGTGCATGAGAGAACCATGCTAGATCTAAGGCTATAGGGTATTTAAGGAAGGACACTACAATAAATGTTGGCTGCTTTATACCATTCTCTCAACTCTGGTCTCTTCTGTCCATCTTGAGAGTACAGCCTGGAGCTGGCCCTTGGGCTCCTGAGAAAAGTGGCCATTGCACTTGTTCTCTCTTTTTTGTTTGGTTTTCTCATTTCTTGTTAATTTCATTGGTTATACTTCTTCTCTACAACTTGATTAATGTTTAATGTGAAAGTATTTGTAGAACCTATATCACATAATATGCTGCCATAATGGGGGAGGGAGAAGATGGAAGGAATAAAATTTGGAACTCAAAAGTTTGTCGAACTGAATGTAGTAAACTAAATGTAAATAAAAATTGAAAAAAACAACAAACATTTATCAAGTATTATATATGCTATAATTTGAAAGAATGAAATTTTAAGTAATTTATGCTACTGATGGAATAATTTAATCATAGGAATTATTTCAACAGAGACTTTATACATGTTCTATAATGCACATATTCCATCATTACCTTAGAGGTTTGCTAAGAGACAACCCAAGTGTTTGCAATTCTGTCTATGATTCCAGAATATCTTTACATAGTACATTGTGTCTTGTATTATCTTCAACTTTTACTGATGCTGATGCTAATTAATTTATAGACCACACATATCCTCTTCCTCCTTATTCCTACTAGCTCTGTTCCCCCATGCTCCTTCATTTAAATGGCATTACATCTGTTATACAATTTGAAGATTATCCTTGTGGTAGAGAGATTAAGTGACTTTCCTAGTATCACACAACTCAGAAGTTTACTTATTCTGTGACCTTGGTAAAAATGCTCAAAATTTCTGGATCTCAGTTCCTCATGTACAAAATGTAATGGTTAGACTAGATGATCTCTGAAGTCTTTTCTAGTTCTAGATTCCTGATCTTATGTCCTCTTTTATTGTCACTTTGAAATATTATTTAAACCTTTATATTATTATTTCCATTTTCCTATGTTAGTTTCAAATAAGGACAGGCATGGCATAATAGAAATTATTGTTATTGTTGGTCCTTTTTTTCAAATAGGACCAACAACATCATGAGGTAATGTCTTAAGTTTCTTGTGATTAATTAGATTTAAGTGAGGTACAGTTGCATAAAGTCATCAGCTTCACCCTCTCTTCCAGAGTCATCAAAGTCCAGTGCAATGGCAAAAGGCAAGATGACTGGTAGTGGTCTAGGATGCAGTGTATGACCTTGGTCTTTGATGTCTGAACAAGTGCTAAGCATTCCAAAGTGCCTGCTTCAGTCACTTTCATGGCCATTGGAACACATTTTTCTCATCCATGTATTGTGCAGGGTGAAATTGTCACATATTTGAGGTATACATGGCTCTAATTCATAAACGGGCTTAAGTGTTATCAGTTGCTTTCAGCCTGGTTTAGCCTGTCTACTGAGATGGTTTTACTAGAATATGGTCGCTGCACATGCTACAATTTTTTGTAGTCACAGGTAAAAATTATTATGGAATTTATAATTCAACCCAGAACAGCTGGGTTCAAGTCCTTACTCCAAGTGACCATGTGACAGTCTCCAAGACTCAGTTTATCTTTTTTGTTTTTGATAAGTGCTTTTTCCTATGGATGTGCATGTACTCTTGAGCTCTTCATGTCTTTGCCTTGCACATAACTTGATTATGTTTTCACTGAAGTACACTGTTAAATGATAGTCTCTACATTACCAGGTCTCTTGCAAGTATGTTATAGTATATTTATTTTCCTTTGTTTCCAATAGTTCTGTAAGTTTATTCTTTGGGATGCTGAGAGAATCACCCTCGTTGTTTTAAAGGGCTAATTCTTGAGTTATTCTGAATGGTTGCTGATTTCAATATTTTCCCATTTGAATTTTGTAGGAGAGTTACAAACCTTTTGACCTGAGAGAGGAATGTTACTGAGATTTCAATTAAACCTGGGAAATTTTGTGTGCTACTGTATATGCAAAAGAAGGTATGACTCCTAATTGGCAGGGAAAATTCTGAAGTGAAATTGAAATTGTATATCTTATAAGGAGTAGAGTTTGTGGCAGGACTTCTTGGAGAGAGAGAGAGAGGGAGGGGGAGAGAGAGAGAGAGAGAGAGAGAGAGAGAGAGAGAGAGAGAGAGAGAGAGAGAGGGAATTACAATGACTTTAGAAGTTTGAGATTTGTCTACCTTCTATGCTATTGAGGTCCAACTTTCAATTAAAGTCCATGTCCTTGCTACTCTTCTTATTAAATCCTTCTCTCTTCAAGAAAAACTGTATTTTTTCCTTCAGTTCGGTTCAGCCAACCAGTCAGGCTGTTGTCAGTTGTCTAAAAGAACATAAGGGCAAATTGACAAGGTTATAAAAGATAGAAATAGTTTTGAAAAATCTGTGGGAAGACAGACTCACTAACATGCTGTTGATTGCTATAAAATGATTCAACTCTTCTGGAAAACAATTTGGATTTATGAAAGAAGAGTCACTAAATTATTATTACTTTTTGACCCAGAGATCATACAATTGGGCATGCACCCCAAGAATGTTAAAGATACCATAAAAATCGAAATATTAAAAGTGGCAGAACATTTTACTGCAACAAACACTGACAAGATATTTAGTGACCATCCTTTAGGGGATGTATATATAACCTTCTGTATGAAAATGTACCTTTTTGGTAAAAAGTAATGAGTATGAGGAATGTGGGGTAACATATATAAAGACATATAAGCTGATATAAAATGAAGAAATCAGCACCAAAAAAATCATGTGTGTGTGTATATATATGATATGCATATAAATATATGGGTGTATGTATATATATATATGCATATGCATATTATATATGTGTGTGTATGTATGTATCTTACATTGGAACATGTAAAATTTGTAGGTAAAAGAGGATAATTCCTATGTTATATATACAATATTTCACATTTCCTACTTAAAGTCCCTCAGTGGCTCCCTATTGCCTTTATAAAAAAAATCAAAACTGCTTAGACTGGAAATGAACACCTTCCACAAAATGAATACAATATAATTTTGCACCATCATTCATCACTGTGTGTGATGTTCTTATAGATTTTTATCTTGCCTTACTATTCCTGCACATCTTCCTTTCTAGAATGTGCTTCATCTATGCTTCTTGGAATTATTTTTCCCCCTTTAAGACTCAACTCATGGGACATCTCTCCTGTATAGGGTTTTGACTGGTCCCACCATGTAAAAAGTATCACTCCCTTCAAGGGAAATGCTGGTTCATATTTAAAAATTCAGTCTCTAGGTATTTGCATTAACATTTTCTCCACCATGTGGGTGGAGCCAAGATGGTGGCATAGAAGCAGCAAATTTTGCAGCTCCCACATAGCCACCTTAAATACCCAGAAAATATGACTCTAAACAAATTTTAGGGCTCCAAGACTCACAAAAATACAGAAAACACATTTCTCTCTGAAGGAAACTTGACAGGCTGGGAGCCATAACCAGCCTGAAACTGTGGCCTGGCCCCAGGGTGGTCGGGAGGAGCTTCAGCTGGAGTCTTCAGGAGAGTGGACTAGTGGCAGCAGGGGCAGTTTCCAGATTTATTAAGCCAGGAGAAATAAGGCTAAGAGAAAGGTCAGTGAAATCCAACTAAATTTGGGGAAGAAAAGCAGTTTGGCTGAACTTCCCCCAGGGCAAGGAAGCAGCAGAAGCAGCAGTAGTGGCAGAAATGTCTGCATGTGGCAGCTGACTCCACTGGGTTGCTTCAGAGCTAACGGCCTGCAGATTGCAAGGGGACCAAGGCAATTGATAAGGGGCCAAGGGCTCTTGTGATGAGTAGCCTGGATCCACATCATGGTCTTGGGTGGTGGTCCTGGGGTGTGCTTTCACCCAGCCAAAGCTAGCTGGGGCTGCAGCACCCCACAATAGCTCCAGCAGCTGTGAGAACCCCAGAGATTTGGGACACAGCTTTCTCCCCTGGAAGCAGAGTTCCACAGAGCTAAAAAATCAAGCAATTAATTGACTAGGCAATATAAATAGGAAAAGGAAGCAAATTAAAAAGAACAATCAAACTCTAGAATACTTTTTTTGGGGAAAAAAGGATCAAAGCATGGAATGGGAGGAAGACAAGACAGTCAGAACTCCCACACCAAATGCTTTCAAGAAACATGAAATTTGCCTAGAAGCCACAGGTAGGCTTCAAAGGGACTTTGAAAACTAAATAAGAGAAATGGATGAACAATTGGGAAGAGAAATGAGAATGATGCAAGAAAATCATGAAAAGAGATTCAACAATGTGACTGAAGAAAATAACACCTTAAAGAACAAGTTAACTCAAAAGGTAAAAGTAGCCCCAAAATCAATGAGGAGAAGAATGCCTTAAAAAGTCAAATTTGCCAGATGGAAAAAGAATCTTGCAAGCATTCTGAAGAGAATAATTCCTTCAAAATTAAAGTGGAGCAAATGGAAGCAGGTGACTTTATGAGAAATCAAGATGCTATTAAAAAGATACAAACAAATGAAAAAAATAGAAGTCAATGTGAAATATCTTCTTGTAAAAACCACTGACCTGGAAAATAGATCCAGAAGAGACAATTTAAAAATTATTGAACTACCTGAAAGCCATGATCAAAAGCATCCTTCAAGAAATTCTCAAGGAAAATTGCCCTCATATTTTAGAATCAGAGGGCAAAATAGAACTTGAAAGAATGCACCAATCACCTCTTGAAAAAGATCCCCAAAAGAAAACTCCTAGAAATGTTATAGCCAGGTTCTGGAATTCCCAGACCAAGGAGAAAATATTACAGACTGTCAAGAGGAAAGAATCTGAATACTGTGGAAACA
>CM053595.1:155835721-155860182 GCA_028646575.1 Pseudocheirus occidentalis
AGAGATATAATCAGATCTCATAGGTTAACTTTCATGATGATTATTGTTCTGTTTGACATTTACAGCCTTTCACACTCTTCCTGCAGTCTATATTTCTGGGATGATCACACACTTACTGACCTTCATACTCTATATTCCAATCAAACCAGATTATTTATTTTGCCTATAAATCAAAGTCCATTTACAAAATCAGTTATCTCTGCACAATTTGTTCCCTATTCCTGGAACACTCCCTCCTCACCTCTCTTTTACATATCCCCTTGAGCTCTCCAAAAAGCAGTTCAAACGTTGCATTCTACCAGTACCCTTTCCAGTTTGCTTAGCTGTTATCTGTGTTTCCCACCCCAAGATGAAACAGCTATGTAGTACAGTGGATATAGCATCAGTCCTGGACTCAAGAAGACCTAAGTTCCAATGTGACTTCAGACATTTACTAACTATTTGACCCTTGGCACGTCACCTAACCTCTGCCTGTTTCACAGGGTTGTTGTAAGGTTCCAGTGATGTCATTAAAAAAAATTAGAATAGTGTACTGTAGTAGCACATGGTAGGCACTATATAAGTTCTTATTCCCTTTCCTATTTATTTCATATGTATTTTATATTTATCTATCTGTATACATTTTGTATTCCCCTAAAAGAATGCAAAATTATAAGATGGTAACTGATTTATTTTTAACTTTATATTATCCAGGCTTAGCATAGTACTTGGCATTTAATGAATGCTTGATAAAATTTTTATAAAAGAAAACATATTGAAGTAAATTGATTATTCATGGTTTCATATATGTATACATGTATGAGTATATACATAAACAGATATATGCATATACACATATACATATGCATGCATACACATGCATGCATACATATATGTGTGAGATATATGAATATATAGCTTTATATAACTATGTCTATATAAAGATAGATATAGATACATACATATGTGTAGAAAGACACATACATACAAATATACACACATATATGTATATATATTTGTATATGTATTTGTATTTATATGTATATTAGAAGTCAAAGACTTTTTGCACTATCTTAGTTTCAGCCCAAGTTTTGGGAAATCACTGTCCTGTCTGTTTAATTTCTCTCCATCTCTTCAGAATATGTCATTCTCAGATAATCTTAAAAAGTCTAGGAAATGATCTGAAAACTCTTGGAAGGATTTTCTTTGTGGGATGATGGTAGGCTCTTCTGCCTGTATAGCATAGGATAAAGAAATGGATTGATTCAGTCCTTAAGCAAAGTTGTTACACCTAAAACATGGAGCCCAGTTCCCTCACCCATAGGTGTATATGTGTACTTCCAAGGGTGGGAAAAGAGGGCAGGATGGAGCAAAGCTAGAGGGATGTTCTAGTCAAAACAGCCAGGTATTAAGCAGCAGTTATCTCTTATAATCAGAGCATATAGGCCTGTTAGTTTGTGGATTGCTTGAGTAAGCCTAAAAGAGTAGAATCAACAGCAATTCTGTTGGACTATGTCCAGCAACATTCTCCTCTTCCCCACTCAAAACAGGTTTTTGGCATTGGTGGTGTTCTGTATGCTCACAGGGCTCCAGTAGTACAGCTGCAATGGCACTTTAACAATTCTCCTGGGGCAACTAAGAAAAGTCATGGGTGTCTCAGCCAATTCAAGACAGGGAAAATAGGCATTTGTCCTTCTAAGCCCTTACTTCTATAGCCCTAGGATTTTGTTGTAAAGAGCCAGAGGGAATGAATAAAGCAACTAAGCATTTCCTTACTCTTAAGACAAAACATTGACTCATTCCACATTGGAAAGATAGTGAAGGAAGCTAAATTATGGGCTACATTTTGGCAATTATTCCTACCATCCAGCATGATAATTTTGGCCCCCCTTCCAGTGAGTTACATTTTTCTAAAAATGTGGCCAAATTTTCCATGAACAAGACTATTCAAATATAGTATTGGAACTGAATTTTGGAGAAAACCTAGATTTTAAAAGTTTTCATATGTCAGCTTTGATTTTTCCTTCCTCTTCAGGTTTGATGATGCAAAAAAAAATGTATACACTGGAGGAATGATCTCAGTGTTTGTTACATAATGAGACAGATCCTCCTCTAGAGGAGTATTGCCTGAGCTAGAATATAAAATCATACTATGAACAGAATGTATTGCCTTTCAGCATAATACTGTCTGAAAACATAAAATAAAATCCTAGTTTACTTTTTAATTCATCTCTGCTTACTTTCATCCTGCTATAAATAATCCTGATCTTCTTTAGGTTGGTTATTGAAAATGAAGGAGGTGGTGAAGGTAAAATGGAATAAAGAGGAAGGTAGAAAGTATAGGGTGATAATATTCTAGAATGCATAGATGTTTTACCAAGTTTTGATAATTATTCATAGCAAAAACCTCCAAGTATGGAGAGCCTCAATGAGAAGAGCACTAGACTTGGGGATCAAGAAATCTGAATTTGATTTCCAGCTCTCTTAACTCATTATGTTGTTTTGGTCAAATACCTTACCTTGCTAAATCTCAATTCCCTTATCTTTCCAAACATAAGTTTCCTCACCTCTGGAATGAAGCAAATGGACTACATAATGTCTAAGATCCCTTTCAGACCCAAATTTTATGTTCCTTTAATCCTTAGAGAAGAGTTTTAATACTCATATAACCATGAATCTGATAGGCCAACAACATTTCCTGGGCTTAGAAACATCTAGATATGATGGAGTCTGAACAAGAAAGAGAAAACTTGAACAGTGGTGGCCCCTAATGTATAACATCACATGTAACGTTAGATTTTTTTTTAATGTATCGATATGTTTGATTACTATTTTCCCCTCCTTCCTCTTTTTTCCTCCTTTATTTGAAGATGACTCTCTGAGGGGAGAAGAAGGGAGATAGAGAACTAAATATGTGTGATATAAAGCCTAAATTTATATATTTTATTTCAAAAGAAAAACTGTAAGCACAAAATTTAATAAAGTCTCATCAAGAACCTTCACA
Organism: Pseudocheirus occidentalis; assembly: GCA_028646575.1. Classification (NCBI taxonomy): domain Eukaryota; kingdom Metazoa; phylum Chordata; class Mammalia; order Diprotodontia; family Pseudocheiridae; genus Pseudocheirus; species Pseudocheirus occidentalis. The sequence goes on from CM053595.1 coordinate 155,838,705, forward strand.
TGAATTGTAGGTGAGATATTTGGTCCTTTCCACGGAATAATCTCAAGGGTACACGAGAACCTGCAAACTCACATGATTTTTCATTTTTGTTAATTTTCCTAGGTTAAGATATCAGAGGTCATTGTTATTATGTAAGGTCATCTTGGAAGATTTATCAACATTTTGTACTTTCATCCAGAGTACCAGTTTTAATAACTATTCAGTAACTTGGCAAAGACCTAAGGGAATATATTTCAAAATTAATATGTACCTATTGGGTCTAAGTATAAAAAAAAAAATTCTTGGATTGTGGCAGGAACGTAGGAAGAGAAAGAGATAAGATTTTAATCTCCTCCTCTATTCCAAATTAAAGTCACTTTTCCACTGTACCAAATTGACTTTCATTGCAAAAGAGGTTATCAAAGAATAGCAGCCAATGTATAACGTCACACAGGTGCCATGGAGACATATAAGGTCTTCTGTAGGACATTACCTAATTACTAGAAAAAAATACTTTGTGTTCATATGCTAAGGGTTCATGAAGCCTTAAAGCCCTTCTAAGATAGGCTGTGTATCCTAATCTTATACTCTGCAATAAAAAGTTTATTAAAGCACCTGGACAATTGTATTTCAGTAGAATAGTAGAGATTGGTCAAGGTTTGAGGACGCCATGTATGTTGTAAAAAAAATGGTGATTGGTTTTTCTAGACTAAATTTAGTAATTGATAGGAAAGAGGGTGGTAACTTGAGTAAATGAAAGACTTAAGATATTATTAGAAAAAAAGAGTTATAGAAGAAAATATTTTGGAATTCAGTTTCTGAAAACCCAGATTTAATTAAGACCTGACTTCCATTAGCTGTGTTACCATAGGAAAGTCACAATATCAGTTTTCACATATTTAACATGGATTTAACAATACATTACTTACCTCAAAGTGTTTTTTAAATAAGGTGATATGTAATCCATAAAACACTATTTAAATGTGACTTCTTAAAACATGAAGAACATTTGAAGAAAATGAATCTTTTTAACTTAGGGAAGTCTTTCTCTAAACAAAACACAGCTTGGCCAATTGTTTGAAAAATTGTTAAAATATTTTTTGTTGGATTCTTTAGGTTGTAGGACACAGAGAGTCTTTTGGTTTCCCTTTTGTATTTTACATTTCTCATATGCTCTACTGAAGGAAAATCAATATTGGTTACCTTAGGAAAGTCCAGCATTGTGTTCCTTTTATGAATCTTTCCTATTTCTCTTTGAAGTTGCATCTGTTGTAGTTTAAGTATTTGTACAACTTTTAACATGCTTGAAGTGTTATCTCAGAGTTATTTTTTTAATATGCCTTGCTTATATTTTTGGAAGAAAATTAAAAAATTATCCTAAAAATGACAGTTATGTCTTTATTTTGACTCTGAAAGTCCTTTCTTTGTCCTCATAGTGCAGGACATCTCTGCTATATTTGACATAGTTGACCATCTTAAGTCCTTGATACTTTCTACCCAAAACTTTTCTTGAAACTATTCTTTCCTTGTTTTTATCCTACTTGTCTGACTTCTTAGTCTCCTTTGTTGACTCATCATTCATATAACACCCCCTTACTAAGAGTATTTCTCAGTTTTATGTCATAGATCTCTTATCTCTTGAATCTCTTTCTTGATGATTCCATTAACTCTCACAGATTAATTATCATTTCCATGAAGATGAGACACAAATGTATCTGTATTTATTTTTTTTCCTTTTTCTTGGCATTTTGGAGGGCAATTTGGGTTAAGTGACTTCCCCATTGTCACACAGATAGTGTGTGTGTGTGTGTGCATGTGTGTGTGTGTGTGTGTGTGTGTGTGTGTGTGTTGCGTCTGAGGCCAAATTTGGAGTCGGGTCCTCCTGACTTCAGGTCACTGCGTCACCTAGCCACCCCCTGTATTTCTAAATCTAAGTGTATCCACAGCTATATCTTCTCTCTGACTCTCTCTGGCTCTCTCTCACTCTGTCTCTCTCTGTCTGTGTCTCTGTCTCTGTCTCTGTCTCTCTTTCTCTTTTCTCTTTCTTTTTTTCTCTCTTTCTGTCTCTATCTCTGTCTCTGTCTCTGTGTTTCTCAGTCTCTTTGTCTCTGTCTCTCCGTCTCTCTCTGTCTCTGTCTTTGTCTCTCTCTGTCCCTCTCTGTCTCTCTGTCTCTCTCTGTCTCTCTGTCTCTTTGTCTCTGTGTCTGTGTCTGTGTCTGTCTCTGTCTTTCTGTCTCTCTGTCTCTCTCTGTCTCTCTCTCTCTCTCTGTCTGTCTGTCTGTCTCTCTCTCTCTCTCTCTCTTTCGGCTACACCTGAATTATTGTCACATATCTACTGGACATTTCAAATTGGATGTTCCAGATGCTTAGCCTCCAAACCAATTTTCCAATCTTGGCATGTATAATACCACAACACATGACACTTTCTCCCTACTCAGAGAACCCTTTGTCATCTACCACTTTGATTATTGTATGGCCTGCTCATTGTACTTCATTTCTCAAGTTTCTCCCTACTATCATCCATTTGCCAAACAGTTACTGAAATGATTTTCCTTAGGCACAATTCTAATCATATCCCTTCTCTACTCAGTAAACTTTCCTTTTGGTTCTATGGAGAAAATATGTATGTGTTTATATAAATGTATACATATATGCATATGCATGTATACATGCACACAGATACACGTATATATGTGCATATGTATTGCATATACATACACACATATTCCTCTGATTAGCTTTTAAAATCATCACAATCTAGTTCCATCCTCTCCAAGTGTAATTACATATCCCTTCCTTCTGTAAATATTCCTTAATCCAGTCAAAATAGTCTTATCTCTGTTCACTCCATCTTTCATCTGCATGCTTTTGCACTGCCCATTCTCTAAAGCTATAATCTACTCCCTTCTCATTTTCACCTCATAGAACCTCACTTTTCCTGTATGGTGTTGCTCTTTCTACATGAAACCCTTCTCTATACCCCCAAATTCATGTCCAACCATTCTAACTACTGTATATTTAACACCTCACTCTGAAAGCCAGAATTGTCACTGAACTAACCATAACTTTAAACCACCTATATGTGACTTACCAATGTCTCTATAGTGTTAGGATATATAACCTTATGTCATATGGTATTTTTTTGCCTCTTCTATTAAGTAACTTATAAGAATTAATAACTATGGAGCAGATACTGTGCTAAGCAAAGAGTTAGTAAAGAAATTTGAGGCTCTGCCTGATTATTAAGACTTACCAATATTGGTAGCATTACCTACTTTTGTTTATCCATATGGCCACAAATGATATCGCCATAAGGAATTTAAGAAATTTTGTCAAAAATTATACATTTTTGTACCAGAATGTTTAGGGAAACAGGTGGTAGTTTTCCTCCCTGATACTCTTTGAAGGAAATGGTACGAAAGAGAAAAGCAAAAGCTGATTTGGGAAATGAGCAGCTGATTAATAAGGTGGTTTCTGAGAATAAGATTTAGCTTCACAACTGTGTGTTTAACATATGTTACCCTGTTTGATCATAGATGTCTAGACCTGATACTGCCATTCAAAAGAACTGTTATTAATTTTCTGTTCAATGAGAAAATTTACTATGTTAACACCAGAAATTCTTAACATTATTTGTATGATGGATCACTTTGGCAGTTTTGTAAAGCTCCTTTACAGAATAATTCTTAAAAATGCACAAAATAAAATACATAGGATTAGAAAGTAAAGCAATTGGATAGATTTTTAGTTCTCTCTTTCTCTCCCTCTTTCTCTGTCTTTTATAAATGGAGAAGGGTATATTTTTTTACCATCTGTCCATATAATATAAATTTATCCAGTCCTGTTTAACAAGGCTTGTACTAGCTATAACTATGAAAAGTATTTGACTAAATTGTGGCAATCAATTACCACCCAATTTGTGAGCAGTTTTATTGCTCTTTTGGGGTGTAAGACTGGTCCCCCATGTTGGGAAGTAAATTGTGGTACCAAAGAAATCGGTGGTATAATTATTCTGAGTTTCCACTGGAAGGACTGGATAATGAGAATTCATTGTCCATCCATGATGTAGAAAGAAAAAGAATACACTGTTAGAGGAGGACAATAGTCCAGACTGCTAGATCTTTCTGTTTGTTCTTCTGGGTTGAATTTGTGATGACCAGGAGTGTATGTGGCAGGGGATGGGGTTAAGATATGACAGGAATTAAGAGAAATAGTAACTGGCTTTGTTTCCCCTTTCCACATAGCCATCATGCAGTGGATTATGGGTGGCCAGGTTTGCTTTCAAATGAAGGAATTAAGGAGTGCTTATGGTATACTCCAGTCAATTTTATATATATATATATATATATGTATGTATATATGTATATGTGATATATGACATATATTTATATAAACTACACCCATCACATATAAATAATATTATATATCATATTAATTATGTATTATATACAATATAATGTATTATATAACATATAATATATAAAATAATATATCAATGACAGAAATGTCATATCCATCATATATAAATATTATATATTATTTATATAAATATATTTGCATATTTTCTATGTCTGCAAATGTAAACATTACATCATTAGTGCATAAACATGATTCTGTGCTTTGATTATAATAATATGAACTAATCCAGATATGAGGAGAAGGTTTAATAGTGCAGGCACAGGTGTAAAGTGTACTTCACTGCTATACAACTGTAGACGTTTACAAATGATCAAGTATATTTATTAGAAATTGAGAGCAAGGTTGGTAAACATTCATTTTCAACTTACTTGAAGTGAGGAAGTGATGAAATATGGCTATTTGATTCCCATAGCAAGAGAATTCCAATAAGCAACGTCTGTAATTATGAACTACCAGCTCATATGTATTTGCCATTTATAAAGCATATTACATATTCCATTTCATTTTACTCTCACCACAGTACTATGAAGAAGTATTTAAGAGGTAGTGTGGCATAGAGAATGAATGGACTTAAAGACAGACTTAAAAATTCAGGAAATCTTAGGTTCAATTCCCACCCATCCTTGACGCTTACTAGATGTGTAAGCATGCACAAGTCACTTCACTTTTCTAAATCTTCTTCTTCTATATGATAGGAGTTAAATTAAGTCATTAACTCAATAAACATTTATTCAATAATTTCTGTGTGCCAGGGACTGAATTGTGCTGGAAATATAAATATAAGCACAAAGAAATACAGAGACTGTGCTCAAGAAACTTATATTCTAATGAGATAATATAACAAAAGGAAACTGAAGTTAGAGAGGGGAAGACGAGGAGATAAAGCAAGTTCAGATAGTGAGTGGAGTTTAGGGAGGAATCAAGAAATGGCTATCCTGGATGTTTAAATTAAAATGGAGATTCTCAGAGTAACCAGACAAAAGGAAAGGGTCATAGGACCAGAATATTATTCCATTGAAAAATGTCCAGGGGCTGAGTGAAATTCCAGGATGAGGTAGTTTTTTGCATCATGGTAGACAATTTGAGTGGAACTTGAAAAGGAGTGAAATATCAGTAAATATCTACCACCCCATATGGATTTGTTGTTTGTTTATTTGGGGGGGGGGAACCTGTGAGTTCTTTGGCATAGGAAAATTCTAATAAGAAAACTCCTCATGCCAAAAGATATTCCAAAACTGTCTTGTAATTTGAAATTATTAAGTAATTTTGGGGGGGGCACTGAAAAGTTAAGCAACTTGTCAGGAAGCTGATGATTAGACCAGCTACTAATTTATGTTACATTATCTTTTTTAGTTCCTCTGTACTGCAAGGCAATCCTTTCATACTTCCATAATTGATTATTCCACTTGTGACAGAAAGGATTTTTTTTAAATTTCAAACCCTTCATGCAATGCCTGCTACATAGCAAATACTTAATAAATGCCTATTAACTTGTTAATACAAAAACAGTTTTCCTCTGTGGTTTCCTCTTTTGACTACCAGGTATGGGCTTTTCTTTAATAAAATAAAATTTTTCTTTAATACAAATCTCTTCTCCTGACCCCCTTTAAGTTGCTTTTTATATGTTGTTTTCCTGTATTAGAATGTAAACTCTTTGAAGACAAGGATTATCTTTTTGCTTATATTGGTATTCCCAGCACTTAGCACAGTATCTGACATATAATAAGCAGAGAAATTCTCCTTGGTGGTTTAAATTACCTAATTTCTGCTTAGTGTAAATTAGATTCAGTTTTTCATTGCATCTAGGAATAAGGAGCCCACTTTCTATTCCAGTGTTTTATAGTGCTTTTTATAAATGAACCAAAGAGAATTATTCTTATTTTGCTTTGGCATTTGAGTGGTCTTAGCCTAAATTTGTAAAGAAGTTTAATGAAAACATTTGGTGAAAAACAAATATTACCAGGGGCTATTGGCTCTATAGCATACAAGCTAGATTAAACAGAAACAGAGCGTCTCCTCAGCAATGGAAAGCAGCACATGTTAGAGCTCCTGTGATCAACCACATGCTTGATGGAATGGATCAGGGAGTGTTGCAGAATCCTGAATTGACCAATTGGTCTTGGGAAACCACTAATTGTAAAAGCCAAGTCTCAATTTAAAGGAAACTCCATGATTTTATTTGACTTGTTTTGTTATGGGGCAGAGGGTGTTGGAGTGGAACTAAAACAAAGTTTGAAGAGGGATGGTCTCTAGAAACTTAATAAGTAATAACTTAATGTTATTGAAGAACGAACTTGAGGAGGGGAATGTTATATTGGATATCCCTATATTCACTTGGTTTTCTGAAAATATGGGAAATAAGTAGTACAGTAAATAGCATTTTGAACTTGGAGTGATCAATAGCGAATCACAGAACTTGATTTTTATTTCTAGTTCTGTCACTTGCTAGCTGCATGTATGATTCTGGGTAAATCACTTAATTTCTCAGTCTCTAGTTTTTAAATGTATAAAATGAGAGGTTTAAAGAAAATGAACTGCTAGGACCCTTCTCATTATAAATCTGTGATTTCATAAATGACATATCTATCATATTTCAGTGGATTTCTGATCCCATTAGTATAGATAATTCAACCATTATAGCTCACAGTCCATACACACTTTTTCCATGATCTGATTCTTCTATATATCTTCAAGCAAATCCTCTAAAGAGGCTTTCAGAATTAAAAAAAAAACAATTTCCCCAAATCTTTTAACAGTTTGGTAATATTGGGAGGGAGAATCAAGATGAGGAAGTAAAGGCAGGGACCTGCTAGAGGTTTCCCACAAACCTCTCTGAATACCTTTAAATGATGACTCTAAACACATTCTAGAGGGGCAGAACCCACAAAAAGATGGAGAGAAAAAAAATTTCCAGCCCAAAGCAACTTAAAAGTTTCTAAGGAAAGGTCTATAACCTCAAGGTGAGAGAGGAACACAGTGCAGCGTAGGCCATACCAGCACAGACTAGGCCCCAGCAAAGCAGAAGCAGGCTTCAGCAGTCACTGACTTAGCAGTGTCAGTGGCTGTGTCCAGAGTTCTAAGCACACATATATATGAAAGGAGATTATAGGGGTCTGTTTTCCAGCACTAGGAGCAGGACTCCTGTTGCATTGCCCATACTCAGATCTGGGTCACAGTCCTAGGTGGCAATCTCAGGGCAAAAAAAAAATCACTAACACACCAGGGCCTGCAGCAGCAGTGGAGGAGGGACCCTCATCATATTCTAGGACAGAAAGAGTCCTTGTGGTTACTCAAAGGCCAGAATACAGGACAGGAGAGTAGTAACCACCTCTCCTCAAATCATAGCTACTTGGAAAAACTTGAAACTAAGTATCTCTGGAAATAGCTACACATGATCCCTCACACTTGGGGAAGTGTGCCCTGCACCCAGGAAGCAGAGCCTTACTTTAGCAAAGAGTTAACAATCAATCAATAGGCTAGGAAAATGAGCAAACAACAGAAAAAAATGCATACCATAGAAAGTTAGTGTGGTGACAAGAAATATCAAATCACAAATTCATAAAAAGAAAACAAAATCTAACTTCCTACATCCAAAACCTCTAAGAAAAATATATCTGAGTTGGTCTCAGGCCATAGAAATGCTTGAAAAGGATTATGAAAATCAAGTAAGAGAGGTAGAGGAAAAAATAGGAAGAGAGATAAGAATGATGCAAAACAACTCAAAAGCTTGGTAAAGGAGACACCAAAAAAATACTGAAGAAATAAACACAATTCAAATAATAGAGGACTTTGAAGCATTCTTGATGAAAACACCAGGGCTGAACTTTGACTTTCAAACACAAAATTCAAGAGAAGTATAAAGTGGTAAACAGGAAAAGGGAAATTATAAGGCACCTAATAATGTTAAACTGTTTGCTTTCCTTTTTTATCTTTTTTCTATTGACTTGTTTATTTAATTTTAGTGTACAAGATTCAGTTCCACAGTCCCTTGAGTTTCAAATTTTCTCCTCTCCCTACCCAACCCCATTGGTAGCATGCAATCAAGTATAGGATCTGCAAATATTTTCACATTGTACAATAGTCTGGACGTATAGAAGGGTTGTAACCAATGGAGTAAAGAATGGGAAAAAAAGAAACAAAACCAAACATGAAAAAGAACAATAACATATATTGCTTCAGTCTCCATTTAAATACCGATCTTTCTAGATCTTTCTCTGAATGTAGATATCTCCTCCCATCCTGAGACTTTAGAGTTGTCTATAGCTGTGCATTGCTGAGAAGAGTCCAGTTTTTCAAGGTTGGTTGTCACACATAGGATGTGTCTGTGATTGTGTACAAATTTTTCCTGGTTCTGCTCTTCTCACTTAGCATCAATTTGTATAAGCCTCTCCAGGTAATTATGAAGTCCATCTCCTTCCTCATTCTTATAACATAATAGTATTCCATTACATTCATATACCACAACTTGTTCAGCCATTCCCAAATTGATGGGTATCTCCTAAATTTCCACTTTTTGCTGCCACAAAGAGAGATGCAATAAATATTTTTGTAAATATGGATCCTATTCCCACTTCGATGATCTCTTTGGGGAACAACCCCAAGGTGGTGTTACTGGGTCAAAGGGTATGCAATTGTTTATGGACCTCTGGGCATAGTTCAGATTGCCCTCTAGAGTGGCTCTATCAATTCACAGCTCCACCATCAATGCATTAGTGTTCCAATTTTTCCACATCCTCTCTAGCATTGTGATTTCCCTGTTTTGTCATCATAGCCAATCTGACTGTTGAGATGTGATACCTCAAAGTTGTTTTGATTTGAATTTCTCAAATCAATAGTGATTTTGATCATTTTTCCATGGGCTTAAACAAATCTTTAATTTCTACCTCTAAAAATTGCTTGTTTAAATATTTTGACCACTTATCAATTGGGGAATGACTTGTGTTCTTACAAATTTTACTTAATTCCCTGTATATTTTAGAAATGAGGCCTTTATCATGGACTCTGATTGTAAATATTCTTTCCCAATTTCACACTTCCTGCTTAATATTGGTTCCATTGGCTTTGTTTGTACAGAAACTTTTCAATTCAATGTAGTCAAGATTATTCATATTGATCTCCAACACAATGTTCTCCAACTATTCTTTGGTCATAAAGTCTTCCCTACTCCATAAACCTGACAAGTAAACTATTTCTTGCTTCCCCCGATTATTTACAATATCAGCCTTTATACCTAGATCATGCACCCATTAAACTTGACTTTGGTGTATAGCATGAGATGATTGTCTATGCCTACTTTCTGCCATACAATATTCCAATTTTCTCAGCAGTTTTTGTCAAATAGTGAGTTCTTATCTCACAAACTGGAGTCTTTGGACTTATCAAACAGTATATTACTATAATCATTGACTAGTGAGCCTTTTGTACCCAATCTATGCCATTGATCCACTACTCTATTCCTTAGCCAGTACCAAGCAGTTTTGATGACTGATGCATTATAGTAGAGATTAAAATCTGGTATGGCAAGGCCACCTTCCCTTCATTTCTCTTCATTCATTCCCTTGATATTCTGGACTTTTTGTTCTTCCAAATAAATTTTGTCACTATATTTTCTAGTTCTACAAATTGATTTTTTGGTAGATTGGTATGACACTAAATATGTAATTTATTTTAGGTAAAATTGTCATTTTTATTATATTAGCTCGACTCAGCCATGAGCAATTGATGCTTTTCCAGTTAGTTAGATCTGATTTTATTTGTGTGAAAAGTGTTTTGTAGTTGTGTTCATAAAGGTACTAAGCTTGTTTTCACACGTAGATTCTCAGATATTTTATAATGTCTACAGTAACTTTAAATGGGGTTTCTCTTACTATCTCTTGCTAATGGGCTTTATTGGAAATATATGGAAATGCTGATGATTTATGTGGGTTTATTTTATATCCTGCAACTTTGTTAATTTATTTATTGTCTCAAGAAATTTTTTACTTGATTCTCTAGGATTCTCCAAGTATATCATCATATCATCTGCAAAGAGTGATAGCTTAGTCTCTTTTTTGCCTCATTTTATTCCTTTGATTTCTTTTTCTTCTGTAATTACTATTGCTAACATTTCTAGTACCAGATTGAATAAGAGGGGTGATTGTGGACATCCTTGTTTCACTCCTGATCTTAATGGAAATGCTTCTAGTTTATCCCCATTGCATATAATACTTGTTGATGGCTTTAAATAAATGCTGTCTATTATTCTAAGGAAAACTCCATTTATTTTTATACTTTCTTGTGTTTTTCATAGGAATGGATGTTGCATTTTGTCAAAAGCTTTTTCTGCATCTATTAAGACAATCATATGGATTCTGCTAGTTTTATTGCTGATATGGGATATTGATGATTTTCCTAATATTGAACCATCCTTGCATTTCTGGAATAAATCCAACCTCATCAAAATGTATTATTCTTGTGATAAGTTGCTGTAGTCTTTTTGCTAATATTTTATTTAAAAATTTTGCATCTGTATTCATGAGGGAGATTTGGCTATAATTTTCTTTCTCTGTTTTGCCTCTCCTTGATTTAGGTATCAGTACCATATTTGTGTCATAAAAAGAATTGGGTAGGACTCCTTCCTCACAAATTTTCCCAAATAGGTTGTAGAATATTGAGATCAATTGATCTTTAATTGTTTGATAGAATTCAATAGTAAATCCATGGGGCCCTGCAGATTTTTTCCTAGGGAGTTCTCTGATAGCTTTTTCAATTTCTTTTTCTGAGATGGGGTTGTTTAAGTAATTTGCTTCCTCTTCAGTTAGGCTGGGCAATTTATATTTTTGTCAATTCAACCATTTCAGTAAGATTGTCAAATGTATGTGTATACAATTGGGCAAAATAATTCCTGATCATTGTTTTAATTTCTTTTTGATTGGACGTATACTCACCCTTATCATTTTTGAGACGAAAAATTTGGTTTTCTTTTTTTTCATCATATTGACTAAGGGTCAATCAATTATATTGGTCTTTTCACAAAACAAACTCTTAGTTTTATTTATAGGTTCAATAGTTTTCTTACTTACAATGTTATTAAACTCTCCTTTGGTTTTCATTATTTCTAATTTAGTATTTAATTGGGGATTTTCAGTTTCTTCTTTTTCTAGCTTTTTCAATTGTATGCCCAATTCATTGGCCTCCATTTTCTCTAATTTTTCATGTGTGCATTCAGGGATATAAGACTTTCCCTAAGAATGGCCTTTCCTGCATCCCACAAGTTTTGGTATGTTGTCTTATTATTGTCATTCTCTTGAATGAAATTACTGATTGTTTCAATAATTTCTTGTTTGACCCATTCATTCTTAAGGATTAAATTATTTTGTTTCCAATTGGTATTTTTTAACTATTTTTCCATGGTCCTTTACTGTACATAATTTTTATTGCATCATGTTCTGAGAATGACGCATTTAGTATTTTTGCCTTTCTGAACTAAATTGTGAGGATTTTATGTCCTAGTACACGGTCAGTTTTTGTGTATGTGCCATGTACTTCTGAGAAGTAGGTATGTTCCCTTTTATCTCCATTCAGATTTTTCCAGAGATCTATCAAGTCTAGCCTCTTTAAAATTCTATTTGCCTCCTTTACTTCTTTCTTATTCATTTTGAGGTTAGATTTATCAAGTTCAGAAACAGGGAGATAGCAGTCCCCCATTAGTATTGTTTTCTCATATATTTCTTCCTCTAAATCCTTTGACTTTAACTCTATGAATCTGGATGCTATACTGCTTGGGGGATATATGTTAAGTAATGATATAGCTTCATTCTCAATCGTTCCTTTTAGCAAGATGTAGTTTCCTTCTTTATCTCTTTTAATTAGATCTATTTTAGCTTTTGCTTTATCTGTAATTAAGATTGCTAGCCTTGCTTTTTTTTCACTTTCCCTGAAGCATAATATATTCTTCTCCACCCTTTTACCTTTTTGCTGTGCATACCCCCATGTTAAAAATGTGTTTCTTGTAGACAGCATATTGTAGGATTGTGGTTTTTAATCCATTCCGCTACCTGCTTCTGTTTTATGGAAGAGTTCATCCCATTCACATTCACGGTTATGATTACTATCTGTGACTTTCCCTCCATCTTATTCCCTCCCCTCTTTACATCTTTGTGCCTTCCTTTTCCCTCCCCCTCCTTAAGAGTTTTCCTTTTGACCACCACCTCCCTGTGTTCCCCCCTCTTTACCTACCCTTTCCATTTGCTACTCTTTTGCTCCCTACTGACCATCTTCCCCCTTCTTACAACCATACACCCTTATCCCTCCTGCTGCCTGTAGGGCACAATAGATTTTTTTTCTTTATAGTGTATATTATTCCCTCCTTGAACCACAACCAATGCTAGTAAATGTCGTGCATTGCTACTCTTCCTCACTCTTTTCCCTCTAATGTTATAAGTGTTCGTATCTTTTCATGTTAGAATCAAAACTTAGCCATTTGTATTGATCCCTCTTTAAATCAGAAAAAATGAGAGTAACATTCATATGATGCTCAACACCTTCCTTCCAATCCCTCCACTTTAGTATGTTTTATGCATTTTCTTGTGGCATAATTTACCATCTTCTGCCTCTACCTTTCCTTTTCTCCCATTACAATCCCTTTCTTCCCCTTAATAGGTTTTTTTTTAATCTTCAGATTAGTTCACTTATATCTGCACCCTCTATCTCTGTACATCCCTTTTAAGTGTTACAATACTTATACAAATTTCAGTATTGACAGGTATCTGCTTCTCATAAAGGAATTTAATCAGTTTGCTCTTATTGAATCCCAAGTTATATGCATGTGTGAGCATCTCTGTGTGAATGTGGATGTGTGAGTGTATGTTTTCTTTGTTTGCCTTTTTATGTCTTTCTTATGTCTTGTAAGTGGAGACTGAATTTTCCATTGAACTCAGGCTTTTTCATTAGGAAAGTCTGGAAGTCCTTTATTTCATTAAATGACCATCTCCTTGTCTGAAAGAATATGCTGTCTTGCCAGGTAGTTGAACCTTGGTTTCAGTCTTAGCTCTTTTGCTTTATGAAATATCACATCCCAATCCCTCCAATCTTTTAATGTAACAGCTTCTAAATCCTTTGTAATTCTGACAGTAGTTCCACAATATTTGAATTGTTTCTTTTTGGCTGCATTCAGTATTTTCTCCTTGACCTTGCAGTTTTGGAATTTGGCTACTATATTTCTTGCAGTTTTCAATTTGGGATCTCTTTCAGGAAAAGATCAGTGAATTATTTCAATAACTATTTCCTTTCCTGTTTCTAGGACCTCAGCACAGTTTTCTTTGACAATCTCTTGGAGGATGCTTTCCAGGCCGATTTTTTTTATAATGTCTTTCTGGTAGGCCGATAATTCTTAGGTTATCTCTCCTGGATCTTTTTTCCCAGGTCAGCTGTTTTTCCAGTGAGATATTTTGTACTTTCTTCTAATTTTTTAATCTTTATGTTTTGTTTGACTGATTCTTGTTTCATCATAGGGTCTTTAGCTTCGATCTGACTGATTCTAATTTTTAGTGAATTATTTTCCTCAATTAGTTTTTGGAGCTCCTTTTCCATATGTTCAGTTTTCATTTTTAGGGAGGTGTCTTCTCCAGTTAGATTTTGGCCTCCTATCCTAATTCTCCAATTTTACTTTTTAAAGGTTTGTTTAGTTCAGTGAGATTTTTTTTCCAATTTGATTACTGTAGATTTAAATTTATCTGCTACCTCTCTAATTTTATTTTTAAAATCCCTCTTGTGATCCTCCAAGAATGCTTTTTAGGCTTGAGAGCAACTCACATTTTCTTCTGTGGTCTCCAGTGTGTGTATATTGCCTTCTGAGTTTGGTTGTTCTTGCTCACTATAAAAAGATTTGATGGTCCTAGCTTTTGCAGTTTCCTTCTTCCCCATTGTGGTTGCCTGTATCCTGGGTTTTTAGAGTGGATATCTGTTTCTGGGGTGCAGAAGTATTGAGCTTCTCAGGCTGGGAGATAAGGGTTTGATTGTTAACTTTATGAGCTGTAGCCTCTTAGTCTGTAGACTGAGGCCCAGGCCAGGACTCTCAGTTTTTCCCCTGAGTTACCCTGAGGCTTACAGAGTAACCTATGGGGGTGGGGTGGTCTGGCTCCTTCAGAATTCCACCTCTGTGTCTCTGGCCTAAAGCTCATGCTCAGTAGGAGAATGACAGTGCAGGGCTGTAATTTGCTGATTGGCCAGGTGATGCTAAAGCACACCTTGGCTTTTTTTGTTAGAGCTTGCTGGCTCCACCCCCCTGGGCTTAGACTCTTTACTGTCTCTCTTCCCCTTTCCTCAGTGACACCCACGCATGAGGCTGTTTCCACTAATTAAAGATTTTATTCTGGGTGGGGCATTTAACTCTGGACTTTTCTAGTCCTGGGAGGGGGTATCTGAGAAACTAAATTTTATTCCTCCACTTGACTTCTGGAAGCTGGGGTTTGTAATTTTGAACAACCTGGCTGTATGCTATTAGCCCCAGGAAAAGCTGCTGACTCTGCTGTGGGCCACGAATTTTTTCCTATCCAGTTACAATGATCCTCTGTCCTGTAGTGAGATGGCTGCAAACCCCTCCTGCTGGGTGAGTCCTCTGGCTGGCTGGGGCTTCTCAGTCTGCCTTACTCTGCTCTCAGCTCCACACTGGTGCAGCTCCTCTGTGCTCCATATTCTCCTTGCCCTGACCTGAGCAGGCACTTTCCTGGCCTTGGAATCTGGCATGCTCCATCTCCCAATGTGTTCTATCACCCTTAAATCTGTTCAAATTCACTTTTTAGCTTTTAAAGATAGAATTCTTGTAGGAGCTTGGAAATGCTACTGCTTCATTTCTGCCATGTTAGCTCTGCCAACTGTTTGCTCTCCTGCATGGGAAGATGAGACTTGTAATTCCTAAGAATTTTTTCATTTGTAGGATAGATAGAGAGAATATGCATAGACAGAGGGTAGGGGTAAGAGTTGAATATGAAGGGATGATATGTAAAAAAAGAAAATAAGAAGTGATAAAGGTATGTACTGGGAAAAAGGGAAAGGGAGAGGTAAAATGGGGGTAAAGTATCTCACATAAAAGAGGCAAGAAAAAGCTTTTACAGTAGAGTGGAAGAGGGGTAGGTGGGGGAGAGTGATGGACCTGGCTGTCATCAGAATTTTCTCAGGAGGAATAATATACAACTCAACTGGCTATTGAAATCTATCATACCCTATAGGAAAGTATGAGGGGAAGCTTTAAAACTGTGCATCCCCTTTGCTCCAGTAATAGCATCACAAGGTCTATATCCCAAAGAGATTTTTTTTAACAAGGTAAAGGAACCTATTTGTACAAAAATATTGATAGCTGTTCTTTTTGTGGTTAAGGAGAATTGGAAATTGAGTGCATACCCATTAATTTGGGATGGGCTGAAGTAATTGTGGTATATGATTGCAATGGAATGCTATTGTGCTAACAGAAATGATGAACGAG
The DNA here is from genome assembly GCA_028646575.1 of Pseudocheirus occidentalis. Taxonomy (NCBI): domain Eukaryota; kingdom Metazoa; phylum Chordata; class Mammalia; order Diprotodontia; family Pseudocheiridae; genus Pseudocheirus; species Pseudocheirus occidentalis. The sequence continues at coordinate 155,854,564 of CM053595.1, forward strand.
ATTGATTTCAGAAAAAACCTCGAAAGACTTACATGAACTGAAGCTGAGTGAAGTTAGCAGAACCAAGAGATCACTGTACAAAAAGACAGCATTATTGTAAAATGAGTAATTGTGAATGATTTTTCCGTTCTTAACACTATAACAATCTAAGACAATTCCAAAAGTCTCATGACAACAAATGCTATCTACCTCCAACAAATAAATGGTGGAATCTTAAAGTCCCTGAAAGCATGCTATTTTTCATTTCCTTATGTTTTTGTGTTTTTTCCTTGGGTTGCTTTTTCACTCACAACATAACTAAAATAGAAATATTTTTTCATGATTGCACATAATATAACCTACATAAAATTACTTACTGACTCAGAGAGGAGAGAGAGGGGGAGAGGAAGAAAATTTGAAAATCAGTTTTTACAAAATGAATGTTAAAATGATTGTTTATATGTAATTAGGAAAACAAAATATTATTTAAAATAAAAAAAAGATCACCAGTGATCTCATAATCATATAAAATATACTGGGGAAAATTCCTCCTTAATATATTACAGCAGCTTTTCCTGTGAGCAGACAAGATGGCAGAAGTGGAGCAGAAGAAGAAGTGAACCTTCTGGAAGTTCACCTACTATGGTGTGGACCTGGATCAGCTGCTGGACATGTCCTATGAACTGCTCATGCAGTTGTACAGCGGCCCGACAGCTATGGCAACTCAACAGGGGTCTAAGGTGCAAACAGCACTCCTTCCTGAAGCACCTGAGGAAGGCCAAGAAGGAGGCACCCCCTATGGAGAAGCCCAGGTAGTGAAGACACATCTTCAAGACATGATTATCCTACCTGAGATGGTGGGAAGTATTGTGGACATCTATAATGGCAAGACCTTCAATCAGGTAGAAATTAAGCCCGAGATGATTGGACACTACCTGGGCTAATTCTCTATTACCTACAAGCCTATAAAATATGGCCAGGCAGTATCAGAGGTACCCACTCTTCTTGTTTCGTTCCTCTCAAATAACCTGGATCTTAACAATAAAAACAAGAAGATTCATAGTGAAAAAAAATTATACGCACACACACACACACACACATATTATGACAGATTTCAATCTATTCCTTCCCAGGAAATAGGGTGAGCAGATTAAAAAATATATATAGTAAAGAAGCATGAAACTATGGAGCAGGCTATTAATGATTGAAGTTTTTTGTCATTGTTCTTTGACTAAAGAAGTTGTAACTGCATATTATATTCTTAGTTTACCTTTCATACTGGAGGAGAAAAAAACAAAAACAAATATAGTCCAATTCTGCTTGACTTCCTGGGTGTAACTATTGTGCCTCAAGGTCAATACTCTTCCCTTGGTCTCTAAAGATGCTACTATTAAGGAAACAAGCAAATTTATTATGCCCAAGCCCTGATTGTCTCTACCAATCTCCTTTCCTGCTTACTTTCTCTTTGTCAGAATTATCATGATACCTTGTTAAGAATAATGAGATTTAGGACTGGAGTGAGCTTAGAAATCGTAAAGTCCAAACCCCTCAATTTGTAAACTATAAAACTCACCCCCCCAAAAAAGATAAAACACTTTGTTTAAAGGTAACTATGTCATAAATAGCAGAACCACAACATGTATGTGTAGGTCTTCTAAGACCAGACCATTACTCTGTCCACTACATATTCACCATTGTTAAAAATATGGGGCTATAAATACTTATATAAAGTAATAATATATAGATGTGATAATTAAGGTTTGGGAAGATCTGTATGCTTTTCCATATATGTATGTTCATGTATACATTATGTATAAATACAATCTATATACTAATGTTGTGCCCTAATTCAAATCCCAGGTCACCTGTCCACTTATTTGGAGCCCACCTGTGTCCCACCATTGGGCCCCTTTTTATTTTTGCTTTTTTCCCTATTCATTATCATAGCTTGTAACTGCTTAAGGCAAGTCTGGGCATGTTGCCCAAGGCATAGTCCCCTACCCCCTACTTCCTCTAATTAGCATTCTGTATATTTTTCCTTATGGTGTACTGTGCACAGATCAGCCTGGGGTTATGGTGCAAGACTAGAGACCACCATGTCCTGTTCCACTGACTAAACAGGGTCCCCACGCCCTCTCCCCAGAAAATGACCCTGGTTTCCTCTGGGACTTTCCAGTCCCCTTTCCCCAAGTCCCTGCACCCTGCTCCGGAAAGCATGAACTATGATCCTTCACCCTGTGCCCTCCACCCTGTTCTAGGGGTGACCCTTATGTCATTGGGGCGTTGCACCCTTGTACCATTGGGCCATATTCCCAAATTAGCCCAGACCTATACAGCTAACCAATCACCAGTTCTCTTTGCTTCTGTAACATAATGGCTTTTGCCAGCTCCTCCCGAGTTGTGGTTTGCCATTTTGGCCTATATAATCAAGTCTGTGAGATCCAATAATCACTGCTCATTTGAGTGATTTCACTCAGGTAGTAGAGTGCTTGATCAATAAATCCACACCTAAATTTATCTTGAACCCAGGTCTTGGCTTCCTCTTATTCTCTGCACAACACTATATGTTTACATACATACATGTATATGTGTATATATATATACATCTATACACACACACATACATGCATTTTTGCATTGTGTCTGTTTTTTATTTTATTTTTATATTCATTTAGTATTTAATTTTTCCTTAGTTACAAGTAAAAAACACTTTTTAACATTAGTTTCTAAAACTTTGAGTTCCAAATTCTCTCTCTTCCTCCTTATAAGGGCAGTGCAATATTCACAGCACCCATGGTAGCTGTGAATATGCTGTTAGAGTTCTGAATCACAAAACATAACAAATTCCCCACCTGGAAGACAGAACCAAAACATTTATTCAAATAACAGAAAGGGAATCCTAACACTACAGAGTAAAAGTAATCTTAGCAACCAGGAAGATGGTACACATAAATAATGCAGCAAGCATTGGCATTCCCAAGCCTTCCATCAGACTTTCAAAACAAAATAGGCTCCTTTAAGCAAAAATGCCTCTCTTTCACTCAGGCTAGCTACTCTGCCTCCACTGCTGCTTGTTCCCAGCTCTGCTCAAGCTCTCCCCTCCTCCTTCCTCTTCCACCCTTTCAGCAAGCTCCTCCTACTGTGGGCCTCCTGTAATTACATTTGTCCTATTAAGGGCAGGGAAGAGCTTCAAATTCCCAGTACTCTTACATTCCTGTCCCCCCCAATTGAACAGGCATTATAGGTTATACATGTGTGGTCATACAAAGACTATTCATAATAGTCATGTTGCAAAAGAACAGACAAAAAATCACTAAGGAAAAAATAAAGTTAAAAAAATATGCTTCAATCTATATTAAGGCACTATGTGTCCTTCCTCTGGGGATAGAAAATATTTTTGATCCTAAGTCCTTCAGAGTTGTAATGGCTTGTTGTATTGCTGGAAATAGCTAAATCATCAAGATCTGATACAAAATTGCTATTAATTTGTGCCCAGTACATTTCACTTTGCAATAGCCCATGTAAGTCTTTCAGGCTTTTCTGAGAGCATCCTGCTCATCATTTCTTTAAGTACAACAGTATTCCCTCACTATTACACACCACAACTTGTTCAGCCATTCTCCAAGGGATGGGCATCCCCTCAGTTTCTAATTCTTTACCACCAGGAAAGAGCTGCTATAAATATTTTTGTACATATTAAGTCCTTTGTCTTTTTCTTTTATCTCTTTTAGGATACATACCTATATAATGGCAAGCAAAGAAGTAGTTAACATCTTGTTTCAGCTACTAAATTAACAACTTGGTTCAGCTATTTAGCAGTGAAGTAGGTAACACCTTTTTTCAGTTCCTGATTATATCAAGTATTAAGTAAGACCCAGAACTTCTGAATCCCGACAACGTGTGAATCCCCACAATTTATGAATCCCCACAACGTGTGAATTCCTGCAACAGGAAGGGGAGGAGCTAATAATCATATATAAGGAGAGGCTCAGGCCAGAGACAGCAGATCTGAGAAGAGAGGTGGAGAAGGAGAAAACCTGTGGTATCCAGGGCACTCTGTTTGTCTGTTCTGTCTGTGTTGATGGTTGTTTGTGATACTTTATACAAAAGCCGAGTGACAGCTGTAGCCGCCTGACTGCTATGCGAGCTTCCGTGCTGCACTCACCCAGCCGATCCAAAAGACTTGGCACCATGGACTTCCGGGACATCCTAAAGGTGGCATCGGAGCAGCAGGGACTCAAGATCATCCCAAAAAGATACAGTTTGGCAGTAGGTCCTCCTAAAAGAGATCCCAAAGTTAAGGGTGTCTCGGCAGCAGCAGTGCAAGCTTTCCTCAAAAGGAAAGAAGAAGAGCTAAGGAAAAATGCCCTAGAAGAAAAGAGAAAAAAAGACGAGCTGGGGAAAAAGCGCATTCAGCTAAAACATGACAAAAAAGCAAGGGCTATGGCAAAACGGACAAAGGAAAACTTCTTCGGTTATGACGGGATTCCTCTTGAACAGAAGTCAAAGAGGAAGCAGGTAGTTGGGGTACCCACAGTCCAGGGTGCAGACCAAGAATTTGCAAATGAGGAAGAAGCAGAATCTTTGGAATATTATCAGACAAGGTCAGAGCAGTATGAGTCAGAAGACTATGAGGAGAAGGAACCCCCTCAGAACCCTAAAACCATACCAACGCCCCCCCTCAAAAGTGCCACTCAGCCTATGAATTTCACAGACTTACTGCGGCTGGCTGAAAAAAAGCAGCATGAACCCGTGGAGATTAAGGTAGTAAAGAAAATAGAGGAACGGCCCAGGACTGCAGAAGAACTGAGGGAAAAAGAATTCTTAGAGCGAAAACACAAAAAGATAGATAGAGGAAAAGAGAAGAAGATACTTGAACGAGAGAAAAAACTAGCTCCTCCAATTGTGTCTAAAAAGGTTCCTTCCCTCAAAGAGAGTGTTAGTGCAAGACACAAAGGGCTGGGGGACAAACATTCCTCTTCCGGGAGGAGCCACCTTCCCCAAATAGGTGCTGAGAAAAAACCGAGACCTATTGCAGCTAGTGAAAAACCTATGAGACTACCATCCACTAAGTCCCAGCCAGGAGAGAGGTCCAAGGCAGGATCTGGAGGTGGCTTCCAGCACTCATCAGGTAAAAGCCACAGCCTGTTGTTTAATGGGGCAGAGAAGTCCCGCCCCTGTTCCCATTCTACCCGCACAGGAATCTCAAAGACTGTGATTGGTGGGACTCAAAAATCCAGTGAGCACAGTGCCCCAAAATTCCCTTCTTCTCACCCTAGTCATTTCAGGTTTGGGGCTCTCTCTACTCCTCATGACAAGAGAACAAATGTAGTTGCCAAGCAACCAGGGAACTGTTCTATCTCAACCTCAGGGCTGCCAGGCATAGGGACTTCTCGGTCGGTCCTACGCCCAAGCCCTAGGAGGCATGGTGGCAGCTCTAGTTCAGGACCTAAACAGCAAACCAATGTATTCAAACGCTGGATCAGTGGCTCAGGCCCCACTGGGCGGCCTGTCAGTGGTTCAAGTGGCCATGGGCATTCAACAAGCAATTTAGGAAACTCTGGTGAGCTATCCAGTAGTATGAGCTCTACACGAGGAAGAGTGACCAAACCTGGGCGACCTGTTAGTGGCTTAAGTGGC
>CM053595.1:155860682-155888693 GCA_028646575.1 Pseudocheirus occidentalis
GCTTGCCATTATATAGGTATGTATCCTAAAAGAGATAAAAGAAAAAGACAAAGGACTTAATATGTACAAAAATATTTATAGCAGCTCTTTCCTGGTGGTAAAGAATTAGAAACTGAGGGGATGCCCATCCCTTGGAAAATGGCTGAACAAGTTGTGGTGTGTAATAGTGAGGGAATACTGTTGTACTTAAAGAAATGATGAGTAGGATGCTCTCAGAAAAGCCTGAAAGACTTACATGGGCTATTGCAAAGTGAAATGTACTGGGCACAAATTAACAGCAATTTTGTATCAGATCTTGATGATTTAGCTATTTCCAGCAATACAACAAGCCATTACAACTCTGAAGGACTTAGGATCAAAAATATTTTCTATCCCCAGAGGAAGGACACATAGTGCCTTAATATAGATTGAAGTATATTTTTAACTTTATTTTTTCCTCAATAATTTTTGTCTGTTCTTTTGCAACATGACTATTATGAATAGTCTTTGTATGACCACACATGTATAACCTATAATGCCTTCTCAATTTGGGGGGACAGGAATGTAAGAGTACTGGGAATTTGAAGCTCTTCACTGCCCTTAATAGGACAAATGTAATCACAGGAGGCCCACAGTGGGAGAAGCTTGCTGAAAGGGTGGAACAGAAAGATGGAAGGGAGAGCTTGAGCAGAGCTGGGAACAAGCAGCAGTGGAGGCAGAGTAGCTAGTATGAGTGAAAGAGAGGCGTTTTTGCTTAAAGGAGTCTATTTTGTTTTGAAAGTCTGATGGAAGGCCTGGGAATGCCAGTGCTTCTTGTATTCGTTATTTGTACCAACTTCTTGGTTGCGAAGATGACTTTTACTTTTTGGTGCTGGGATTCAGCTTTCTGTTGTTTGAATAAATGACAGCATGGGTGCTGTGAATATTGCATTGACCTTATAGGGGGAAAGAGAGAATTTGGAACTCGAAATTTTAGAAACAAATGTTAAAATTTTTTAGCTGCATGTAATTGGAGAAAAAAAATCAAATACTAAAAAAATATAAAAATAAAATTTAAAAAGCAGGGAAACATAATGCAAAATTACATGTATATGTATTTTATGCATGTGTTTACATGTGTGTAAACATGTACATGTATGCATGTAAACATAAAGCATGTACATTGTATTTATAAATAATATATACATGAACACACATATATGCATAAGCATATAGATCTTCCCAAACCTTAATTATCACTTCTATATATTATTACCTTATATAAATATTTATAGCCCCATATTTTTAACAACTGTGAATATATAGTGGACAGAGTAATGGTCTTGTCTTAGAGGACCTACACATCCATGTTGTGGTTCTGCTATTTATGAAACAGGTGCCTTTAAAGAAACTATTTTATCTTCTTTTTTTTTTTTTTTGGCCAGAGTTTTGTAGTTTACAAATTGAGGGGTTTGGACTTTACAATCTCTAAGCTCACTCCAGTTCTAAATCTCATTATTCTTAACAAGGTATCTTGTGATAATTCTGACAAAGAGAAAGTAAACAGGAAAGGAGACTGGTAGAGACAATCAGGGCTTGGGCATAATAAATTTGCTTGTTTCCTTAACAATAGCATCTCTAGAGACTACAGAAAGAGTATTGACCCTGAGGCACAATAGTTCAACCCAGGAAGTCAAGCAGAATTGGATTATGTTTATTTTTATTCCCTCCTGTAGCAAAGGTAAACTAAGAATATAACATGCCATTTCAACTTCTTCAGTTAAAGAACAATGACAAAAACTTCAGTCATAGCCTGCTCCAATATTTTCATGCTTCCTTACTGTATTTTTTTTATCTCCTTACCCTATTTCCTGTGACAGAATAGATTGAAATCTGGCTTTCCCCCAATATATTTTATATGATTATGGGATTGCTGGTGACCTTTTATTTTTTGTTTTATTTTAAATATTTTTTTATTTTTCTAATAACTTGTAAACAATCATTTTAACATTCATTTTGTAAAAACTGAGTTTCAAATTTTCTTCCTCTCCCACTCTCCTCTCTGAGTCAGTAAGTAATTTTATGTAGGTCATATATGTGCAATCATGAAAAAATATATATTTCTATTTTAGCTATATTGTGAGTGAAAAAGCAATCCAAGGAAAAAACACAAAAACATAAGGAAATGAAAAATAGTATGCATTCAGGCCCTTTAAGATTCCACAATTTATTTCTTGGAGGTAGATAGCATTTGTTGTCATGAGACTTTTGGAATTGTCTTAGATTGTTATATCGGTATTAACAGAAAAATCATTCACAATTACTCATTTTATAATAATGTTGTCTTTGTGTACAATGATCTCTTGGTTCTGCTAACTTCACTCAGCATCAGTTCATGTAAGTCTTTCCAGGTTTTTTTCTGAAATCAATCTTGTTCAGTATTTCTGTTAGCACAATGACATTCCATTGCAATCATATACCACAATTAGTTCAACCCATCCCAAATTAATGGGTATCCACTCAATTTCCAATTCTCCTTAAGCACAAAAAGAACAGCTATCAATATTTTTGTACAAATAGGTTCCTTTACCTTTTTAAAAATCTCTTTGGGATATAGATCTTGTGATGCTATTACTGGAGCAAAGGGGATGCAGTTTTTAAAGCTTTGGGGGCATACTTTCCAATTGTTCTCCAGAATGGTTGGATCAGTTCACAACTCTAACAAGAGTGCATTAATATATAATATACCCTCCAACTTTTGTCATTTTCCTTTTCTATCATATTAGCCATGATAGCCATTAGGTAAGAGGTAGTAATTCTGAGTTGTTTTAATTAACATTTCTCTAATCAGCAGTGATTTGGAGCATTCTTCCTTATGACTAGAGATACCTTTTATTTCTTTGTCTGAAAACTTCCTGTTCTTTTCTTTTGACCATTTATCATTTTGGGAGTAGTAATGGTAATTAATTTAAATTTGAAGACCCTTTTATTATGTCAAATAAGCAAGTACTTAGCCCTTAGTGAAGCCTCTGTGAAAGAGGCAGAGGGTGTGAACCCTGTCTCCAGTTGCTGATATAATAGGCAGGATTTGGCTGAAACAGGAAGCCAATGCTATGTGAGTATATATAACAAAAGCCCCAGAGAGGCAGAATCAGAATTTTTCCCTGCCAATTTCCCGGAGGAGGAGAGAGAGAGTTTCTCTCAATGAGCATCTAGAAGCTGAGAACTGAGAGAGGACCTGGTGAAGGCTGAAGTTGCTGCCAAGAAGGCTACCTAGAAGGCTGAGATTTCTTCTGGGTCCTAGGGCCATCTGAACTGCCTGAGGATTGAAGAAGCGTGACTGGGATAAGACTTTGTATCTTGGTTGATCCTTGACTTCCTGGGAAGAGAAGGTCCAAAGGTTTTGAGAAGTGCTGGACCCTGTGAGCTTCAGTGTGTAGCAGGTACTGCATGGAGAAATGGAGAAGGGCCTGGGAACTGTCTGCCTCTGAATCCAGGTGACTGTTTGGTGGATTCAGGTAGGAGTTGGGACCATGGAAGGGAATCCAGGGAATCTGAGAGACCACCCAGAGGCAAGATGAAGAAAAGGCCTCTCCTTAGATATTGAATGCTGTGATTAAACTGAAGTTTACTAGACTTCAAGGGGCATAAGTCTGTGTGATTTTCTAATGATTGTATTTAGTGATTAATGATACTTAGTGAGTGATTGCTAGATAAGTGACTGATTAAGTTAACTTATGATTACCCCATGAGTGGAAGACTGACTATTGTATTTTGAGATGACTGAATGACTGAGTAAGGAGGCAAACCCCCTTAGGGATACCAGAAAAATGTTCTTTTTTATAAATACTGTGATCACTCTGGTGAAAACTATATCATTATTTTCATGTTAAGCTGTTGTGAACACTATATTGTGATTTTCCTGTGATAAGATGTAATGCTGTAAATGCTGTATTTTGATTTGTTGTGAATTTTTCCTTTGATTTGTTATGGAATAGAGTGTTCACTATACTGTGTGATTAGAACCTTAAAAGCTGTTCACAGTAGCATTCTTTTGGGAAACTGCTCATACATGTTGTTACAGGAGTAAGCAGGAATAATAATGACATGAACCTCTTTCGGTTGTTGTGAGATCCAAATGAAATAGTGTAGTGTAACAACAAGTACCCCAGCACACCCAGGATAAATGCCAGCACAGGTTCTTTGATCTGATTTTCTAAAGGAAAGCACCTCAAAAGGGGTTAACAATCTTATTTTAAACATATGTATCATTTACTTAGTTCAGGGGGAAAACTCTGTACTCTTAACTTCAGAGAAAATACAAACAGAAATCACAGGCAGACAAAAAAAATTCAAACAGAGAAAATAACACATCACAACCTGAGAACATCACAACCTTTATGACACTGCCTAATTACAAAGAAACAACAAGTGTGGTCCTTCCGGAAAAACAAGCCTCCCCTAAACAAGCTTCTCTTGCTGGGCTCCAAGTGAGGACCATTAAGAGGAGGGAAGATCTTCAAATTCCCTAGACCTATTAAGGGACAAGGAATATCTTCAAATTTCCTTACCATTTCATGTAAGAAAAATAATCTGTAAATATTAAAGTATTATAAAAATCTTAAATGCGATCTACAACTTCTCATAGTATGAAATTGTTTTCTTTGTCCTCATATCCACCTTCCAAAGGAGATCTACTTAATGTCCTGGAAAGCTATCCACTATTTCTTTTTATCAATATTTAGGTGCCAGAATTGTACTTTAACCATCTGTTATCCATAATTCTTGTTTAAAAATATACTTTCATCATTACTATTAATTTTATAGACCTATTTTTATTAGAATAGGAAATTCCAAATGAGGAAATTTCCCTCTACTAATGTAGATAAGCAAACATTCTTTAATTTATAGTATTATAGAATTACTTGAGACAAAAAGGAAGGAAGGAAGGAAGGAAGGAAGAAAGGAAGGAAAGAAGGAACAGATAAAACAAATAATTTATTGAGTGCCTATGATGTGACAAAGGCTAAACTAAGCATTTTATAATTATTTCACCGGAACTTCACAAAAATCTTGTGAGGTATGTTATTATTATTCCCATTTTACAATTAAAGAAACTGAGGCAGAAATAGATTAATTGCCTGTTCAATCATATCTTGCAATTCCAAAGATACTATCATTTTCCCTCGTAAACTGCCTGAGCTGGAAATGTTCCTCCCCAATCAAAGTGTATGGTGAGCTTCAAGGATTTCAGAGCATGAATTCTGTTCTGGATATGTTCTTTGTGTAGAATTTCCAAATATTTTTAAAATATATTTGAAGCTGGTTCCTCTCGGAGCGGAGACGGCAAATGGCGGACTTTGATACCTACGACTATCGGCCTACAGCAGCTTCGGTGGCGGCAGAGGGTCCCGTGGTAGTGCTGGTGGCCATGGTTCCCGGAGTCAGAAGGAGCTGCCAACAGAGCCCCCTTACACGGCCTATGTAGGAAATCTGCCTTTCAATACTGTTCAGGGAGACATAGACGCGATCTTCAAGGATCTCAGAGTAAGGAGCTTACGGCTAGTCAGAGATAAAGAAACAGATAAATTTAAAGGATTTTGCTATGTGGAATTCGATGAGGTGGATTCCCTTAAGGAAGCTTTGACCTATGATGGTGCGCTGTTGGGTGATCGGTCACTTCGAGTGGACATCGCCGAAGGTAGAAAACAATATAAAGGTGGCTTTGGATTCAGGAAAGGTGGACCAGATGACAGAGGAATGGGCGGCTCTCGAGAATCCAGAGGCGGATGGGGCTCGCGGGACGACTTTAATTCTGGTTTCAAGGATGACTTCTTGGGAGGCAGAGGTGGAAGCAGTCGCCCAGGTGACCGGCGAACAGGTGGTCCCCCAATGGGGAGTCGCTTTAGAGATGGACCGCCCCTGCGGGGCTCTTCAATGGATTTCAGAGAACCAACAGAAGAGGAAAGAGCACAGAGGCCCCGACTTCAGCTTAAACCTCGAACAGTTGCTACCCCCCTCAGTCAAGTAGCCAATCCCAACTCGGCTATCTTCGGCGGAGCCAGGCCGCGAGAGGAAGTGGTTCACAAAGAACAAGAATGAGCTTGAGGTTGGGAGGGAATGGGGGGAGAATTACTGAGCAAGACAGCAGCAGAATTCATTACTCTGGACGTCAACCCTGCAGTTACCATTCCTGCCACCTGACATTTGTCCTCCTCCTTTCTTGAAACTGAAAACACAGAGCTTGTGAATGCATGTCAGCTGTTAACAAGTGGTTTTTAGTACGTTCTTGGCTTTGCTGTATCTAGTGCCTATGTTGTGCTGTTTTTTTTCCCACCGCCTTGGCCCCTTCCCTCCCCTTCCCACCTTTCCTCCCCTCCCTGTTTTCCTCTCGTTTTCGCAGCACGAGGTTTCTTGCAGATGAAAGTTGCCGTCATCAACAAGGGTGGGAGTTCCCGGGGATGAGGTGCTGCTCCATTTCCCTCTTTAGCTTTCTCTGTTTTACTTTAGAAACACTGGTTAGACTTTGTTAAAACTCCAATATTGTTTCCTTTGGCTTTTCCTCACTTCTCTTCTGACCTGCATGTTTGGTTCTCGGTTGCTGTGGCTCCAAAGAAGCAAATAGGAAAAAACTCCCCAACAGGTTGGACCATCTGTTGACCTACATGTAGAGTTGGATGCCTTCTCCAAGGCTTGGGATCAAAAACTGGCACAGTCCTTCCAACCAGTTCACAGATAGTTTTCTTTACCTCTCACTCCCCAATTCCTTCCCCTAAACAAATGTCATACAAGCGGAATAGGATCAGGTTTAAAAGGATACGTACCTATGAAATGTGGAGAGTGGGTATTGCCCTAGAGGAGTAGTTGGATTCACTCCCCCAGGTCTGTCAATCGGAGCTCTGCCCAAACCCAAATTCTTACTAAGGAACTCCTTTTATTAGGCAGATGAGAGGGTTGTGTTTGTTTAACTATTGCAAACTGCAGTTTGCTTTTATCTCAGCTGGGATGAAGTGCTTTGGGGGCTTGCGCAACCTTGCGGATCTGTGCCTATTTGAACATTAAAAAATGCTCATTGACTCTTTGCTTTTTTAAAAATTACTTTTTTCTTTTAGTTTTACATGTTTGGTAAGTAACTTTTAAATGCAAGTTTATACAAATAAAGTTGACTTTGTGTTGTGTTGGAAGGAGTGTAAAACTTCACCCTGGGCCACATATTTTGCATCTAGCCCCAGTATTTCTTTGTCCCCAAGTGTAAATAGTCAGTGGTGAGATGCTGTACTCCCCGTTATCATTATTTTAAAATGGGTCATGAAAGCTGGCCCTAGGATCTGGCGATGTTGTGTCTCATTGAGATTCGTCAAGAACCTTGGAACATCTCCTGGGTAGCACTAATATTGTACCTCCCAGAACCTGAAGGCTCTTTTCGGGGGAGAGTATACTTTCCACTTGCAAAATATTTAGAGAGTGAAAGGCAGAGCTTTCAGGTTGGGCATACCAGTAGCTAGAAGGAAGCCCACAGAGTCAGGGTTTCTTGGAAGCCTCAGCCACTTAACTTAGTCCCGATAGCTGCGACTCCAGATTCCTGGCTCTACTTATTGTTATCTTTGTTTTCGAGTTATAGCAATTTACAGACCCCCTTCCTCCTCTTTCCTGCTTCCTGCTGTCTTCCACCTGTCATACTCTCTGCTCCTAAGATAAGAAACCATTTGTGTAACACCAACACATAATCTAAGAAAGACATGCTTGTGGTTGTAATCAAAACGGATGCTTTCAGATGACCTACTTACATCTTCAATGCGGAAAAGATTAAGAACAGCAACAAAAATCCCAACTTCTGGTTAATCCAGATGCATTTTAAATGTGAGAATGGAATTCCAAACACTTCAGCCATTCAGCTTCATGACAGAAAGTAAATGGTATTTTGTGAATGATCTTTTAAATAAAAGAAAACCTTAAGTATATATATTTGAAACATCAAATCGAATGAGTTTTGATTTTTGGTGGTGAGTTGGGGGAAGGACATGAATAGAATGAGTCGAGAGTGAAAAATATGCAGAAATAGCATCTTGTAATCCAATGAGAAGATCCTCAAAGAACCTAAAGCTATTTAGCCTCCTGAATAAGATATGTTGCCTCTTCTCATTATGTGTCAGGTATTTGCATGAAAAGTCCCTGGTAGGCTCAAGGGTTGGACATTGTACAATCAAAGAACAAATCAAACTTTTATTTTTTTCATATGTTGGCATTTATTGTTTAAGTTGAAGAACAGGTAACGAGGGGCGAGGGGCGTTGTGGGCAAGGGAGGAGACAAGGAGCTGAGAGTGCTCATCTACGCCTGCTCCAGATGGAGTTGATCCTAATTTCTGAGCCTTGGTCCAGGGCACACAAGGAAGCACACGATAAGATGGCGTTCCAGGGGTACAGGTTGAGGAAAACACAGGAGTGACCAGTTACACGTCCAGCCAGAGGTGGGGGCTGGGAATCTCCTTGGATCAGCATCACGGCTTGCTTTTAGGAACTAAAGCCTAGTGACAAGTTCCATTGCATATGTTTCTTATAAAACATTCTTGTAGATAGTCTTTGTGCTAAAGAATTCTTTCATTGCCTCTCTAACTTCTTGTACTTTGCTTCTAGTTTCTTTGAATATGCATCCAGTTTGTAAGCTGCCTGCTCAAGGGCTGCTTGCTACTTGCTCCTCAGTTAAAGTGATCTGATCCAGATCAGGCTGAAGTGCTGAATATTTCTGGTTTAAGTCCTTCAGGTTTCTACTTTACGGAAGTATCTTTCGTTTCTAGATACTTCAAGCTAGTTAATTTGTTCATCTTTCCCAGAAGTTTATAATCTTAACTGGTGGCCGTCAGCTCTCCCGTCAGGTACGTGGCCATTTTGGAGAACATGTCCTGGCACAGCCTGGTGATGTCCGCCTCGGCGGGCTCCGTGGCCTTCTTGGCCGTCTCCACCACGACATCTTCTACGCCGGGGAAGAGAGGAAGGAGAAAGGATAGAGCGAAGGATGGAGAAGGGGGAGGAGGTAAGGGAAGGGGGAAGGAGGGGAAGAGGAGAAGAAGAGGTAAGGGGAAGGGCAGTAAGAAGGGGAGAAAAGAGGGTGAGCAGTGGGGGAGGGAGATGGGTGGAGGGAGCGAGGAGGGGGCGGCGGATCACAAATCAAACTTTTAAGAAAAAAAAAGCACCCTTATGAAGAGTTTAGAACTCAGGGCTGAGCATAATTGTACCATTTCCTTCTACTCTAGTGTTTTCTTTTATTTGATGAAGGAAAGCATTATTTTAAGAAAAAAGAACATGGAAATTGGAAATGCTTCTGGATTGAATATGCAATGCTATTCAAGACTATGGGCTACTTACAAGAAAAATAATTTCATTAAGTCAACTCAGAATCACTGCAAAATAACAACGGGAGGTATGTACAATATTTTGACAACTCACTTTATTGGAAAGCACAGTATGAGGGAAACTCATTTCCAGAACTAAATTAAGTTTCCTCTGATGCTTGTACATCAAGTGTTCTTCAGATTTTCTCCTCATACGTTAGTATTTGGTTATCTTCTATAGGTCTCCACTCCCACCCCCTCCATTTTACACACTACAAACCTATCCCCAATTCTGTTCTCTATTGCTTTAGCAGACACAACTACAGTTCCTCTTCTATTTTTCCACATGCATCTCCTTCTATTTAATATGGGAAATATATTTTCAATTATTTCTTCCTTTCCATTCTATCTTCCTTTCTATCCAGAAGCATCATTCTGGCATTTATACAATGTGCATATCAGAAGAGACTGGTATAGAGATCTTTCATCAGATTCCATTATTATCTTTTATACTGTGATTGACAATTAACAAAACCGCCCAAAGTAAGCAGTATGGATTCTGTTAAAGATTCACATTTTAAAAATATTATTTATCAGAAGCATGTTGCCCCATAATTTAACATGCTGAAAAAATCAGTTCAGTTACTGTTGCAGATTAGCGAAGTACACCTTTTTATGACAAAGAGAACAAGATGCTGACTGTTATGTTGCTTGGAAATGACAGTCTTCTGAATTTCCATTCCTGCAAAAGGAGCAGAAGGATAATTCAGGTTAAGAAAATTGACTGCTTTTTAAAACACAAGAAACATGATTTAGCAGCCATCCCACTTGTCATGCAGTGTCATAGGGATGCTAGGGGAGAATTCAAAGTAAAGTATTTCATGTCAGCATTGTTGACTTTTCTAGGAAGCTTGTAAGCATGGCACAGGCACAATTACATAAACGTCTATGGATATAACACACATGTACATACAAGCCAAGCAGGCTAATATGTTTGTGTGTATGTATAAACACATATATAGGCATTATATTTTATATAAGTACATATGTGTATACAGACATATATTCTATATATACATACTGTAAACATACATGTTCAGATAGATATCTATAGAGAGATATAAAGATAAATAGATCTACATATATACTCATTATATATGCATATATTCATATATGCATGTATATATGTGTATATATGTGAGGTGTGTGTGTGCATGTCTTTGTGTGTGCATGTGTGTGCATTTTGCTTCTTGTCATGCCATTTTCAGTCATGTCTAACTCTTTATGACTTTATTTGGGATTTTTTTTTTTGGCAGAGATACTAGAGTGATTTTTCAATTCCTTTTCTAGCTCATTTTACACATGAAGAAACTGAGACAAACAGGGTTTAGTGACTTGCCCAGAATCATAAAACTATTATCTAAGGTCAGAATTGAACTCAGGAAAATGAGTCTTCCTGACTCCAAGCCCAGCACCCTATCTACTGTGATACCTAGTTGTCCACATATGGAATACCTATATATCTATATCCACATCCACATCTACATCTAAATGTACATCTACATATCTATCTATCTATCTATCTATCTATCTATCTATCTATCTATCTATCTATCTATCTATTTGCCTATCTATCTGTCTATCTGACCTGAAGGACTAGAAAAAATATTACTGTTCTAGAAGTTAGAAGACATAGTTTTGATTTTGAGTTCTGGTACAAGTTACTTGCTATGCTATCATGTGCAAGTTCCCAGTTTCTTCATTTGTAAATAAAAGAATGATCTCTAGCTCTATGAGTTTATGACTTCTGAACTTATGAAATACTCAGTTGCTCTTTGACTTCCTTTATGTGTGTGTTCACGTAAAGAAATGTATAGAAGGCAGTCTATCCATGCCTGCACAACCTCTCTGAATCTAGTCTGCATTCTTTTCTTAGTTCACCACATGTGCTGAGGGCCTTATTTTTTTCTGAAATAAAGAGAGAAGTAGTGTAGCAGAGAAGAGGTTACCTACCAGTTACCCTTTTCTCTTTCCATTTGATCAAAACATCTTTTTTTTTCTTTTTGATCCTGTAATTTTCCAATAGCATTCTTTATTCTAATTCTTTTGTGAAATTTCTCCTTCTCCTCCTAGTCTTCCTCTTCTTCCTCCCCTCTGTCTTTGTTTCTTCTTCTGCTTTATACTTCTCAAACTGCATTTATACCCACTAAATGCCTTTTTAAACTGAATGGTCCTCATTTTTATTCTTCAGAGAGTGAAATATTCCAGGAGCACGAACTTTACAATAAGAATCACAGAATATTGATGTTGAATATGAACTCAATAATAAACTATATTTTTATCATCAGTTTTTAAAGTCTAATTATGTCCAAAGAACCATATCACCTGAAAGTGTGCTATTGTTGTTTTAGGGAGTACACAGTAATTCATGGAGGTGACTAAAGAGCTAATATATCATGGAAGTGGAAATAGTATTTGTGTCTTCTCACACTTAGTTAATTTCTTATTACACTGCATTTTGTTGCCTCCACATAGAAATCCTAAGAGGCTTTTAGTCAGTCAATGTGCAATTATTAAGTACTTGATATGTGCCAGATACTCAAATAAATAGTAAGGATATATACAAACAAGAAAAACATCCCTACCTTTAATCATATTCTAATGAGAGAAAACAGCACATAAAAGGAAGCTGAATTAGGGGGAGAAAGATAGTGAAGATCCTCTGAGTATGGCTGTGGTAGAGAAAAGTCTTATGGAGACAGAGAGTACAAACTAGAGAAGAAAGAGAGACAGAGAGCCTGACTGCCCTCCTTAAATGTAAGTTCAGAGAGGAACCATCCATCTACCTATCTTGCCACTGGGGAAGGGATTATCTCCTAAGTGTGAATTACTGAATGGTCCTCGCGTTTCTAAGGCATGGTAAAGAAAGTTCAGAATGCTTCTTAGAGAGGAATGATAAGGCAAAAGATAAAGCAAGTGACTTCTAGGAAGCTTGTAAGCATGGAAAAGGCACAATTACATAAACGTCTATGTATGTAACACACATGTACATACAAGCCAAGCATGCTAATATGTTTGTGTGTATATATACACACATATTTAGGCATTATATTTTATATAAGTACACATATGTATACAGACATATATTCTATATATACATACTATGGACATACATGTTCAGATAGATATCTATAGAGAGATATAAAGATAAATAGATCTTCATATATACTCATTATCTATGCATATATTCATATATGCTGCAGCAAGTTTCTAAGGCATGGTAAAGAAAGTTCAGAGTGCTGCTTAGAGAGGAATGATAAGGCAATAGGTAAAGCAGGTATTATTGATGCTTTCAAATAGAGGAACAAGCTGAGCCACAGACAGTTTAAATTCAACCCCCAAAGTCACATAGCAAGTTAGTGATAGAGCCAGAATAAGAACTCACATCTCAAAAATCCAAATCTCTTTATTCTTTCCACAATAAATTACCAATTAATCCACTGGTCCCAGATGAAATATATCCTATATTATAAATGAAATAATTGGCAGGTATAATTACTAAGCATCCATCAAATTCAAAGCTTTGATTCCTTAATTTACACCCTCCTTTCTAAGATCAAATGTAATAATGTATGGAAAGTTTTTAATAACCCCCAAAACACTAAATAAATACTAGCATTTTTATTATTATTAGTTACTCATGCTAATTTCCCATGACCTAAATCATTACCCCTAAGCAGGAAATTCTCAAAGCTATGTATCCAGTCTGAATTTCTCTCAACACTATTCTAGAACTCTTTGCTAAATAGACATTTCTATATTGATGTCTCAAGAACATATAAAATTGAACATTTTCCAAATATACTTCACTATGTTCCACCCTTAACCCTGCAATTTCTCATTCTCCTTGATAAAAGGTGAAAGGATATGAAGAGGCAATTTTCTGTTGAAGAAATTAAAGTTATCTATAGTCATATGAAAAAATGCTCTAAATCAGTATTGTTTAGAGAAATGTAAATTAAAACAACTCTGAGGTACCACCTCGTGCCTATCAGATTGATTAATATGACAAAAAAAGGAAAATTATAAATGTTGTAGAAGATATGGGAAAATTGGATAACTAATGTATTGTTGGCGTGGCTGTGAACTGATCCAACCATTCCAGATAACACTTTAGAACTATGCCCAAAGGGCTCTAAAATGTCTCCTAACCTTTGATCTAGTAATACCACTACTAGGTCTGTGTCCCAAATAAAACATAAAAAAGGGAAAAGGACCCAAATGTACAAAAATATTTATAGCTTCTCTTATTGTGGTGGGAAGGAATTTGACACTGAGGGGATAGCCATCAATTGGGAAATGGCTGAATAAGTTGTGGTATATGAATGTAATGAAATACTATTGTGCTATAAGAAATGATGAGCAGGTAGATTTCAGGAAAAAAAAATCTGGAAAGACTTACATGAATTGATGCTGAGTGAACTAAGCAGAACCAGGAGAACATTGTAGACAGTAGCAGTAACATTGTGCTATGACCCACTTTGTTAGACCCAGCAGTAGGATCTAAGACAATTTCAAAAGACTAATGAGAGAAAATGCTTCCTACATCCAGAGAAGGAACGATGTAGTCTGAAAGAAGATTGAAATATACCTTTTTTCTCTTCTATCATGTTTTTTTTCTCTTATTCTGATTCTTCTTTCACAACATGACTACTGTGGAAAATGTTTAATACGATTTTATGTGTATAGCCTATATCAGTTTGCTTGCTGTTGGAGAGAGTGGGAAGGAAAGGAGGTAGGGAAGGAAAAAATATTCTAACACAAATTCTTATAAAAGTGAATATTAAAAACAATCATCACATGTAATTGGAAAAAAAAAGAATACTGTTAAGTAGGGGAAAACCTGCCATTTCTCCTGACTTCCCAGTTCTCCTTGATATCATCTTTCAGGTGACTCAGGTTTCCAATTTGGGTTCATCCTTAAGACTTCCTTCTTGTCCCTTCAGCCAATATCCCATCAACTCTCAAGTTTTATTGATCCAACCTCTCTTCAGAAGTAGCCTATGAATTTATCTCCTTGTTTTCACTTTCCCTTCTCCAATTCACCTTTCAAATCCTGGACCTCCAACATCTTGCTCCCAGTACCTGATGAAGTTAATCATCTCATACCTGGAGATTCAATCTTATCAGTGAGGAAAATTAATTGACTGAGTGCCAGACAATTTACTTCACTTAACTATATCTGATGGGTGATCCTAGAAAGAAATCTATGTCTTTCCTTCACTTTCCTACTACTCACTTACCCAGGCAATTTTACTACTTATTTGCTGTCATGCAAGTTAACATTCATTCACCCTGCCTTCCACCTTTTCCTCTGGATACAGTAAAAATAATTAGTTCCATTGCATTGGAAAGTGAATATACCATATTAGTTCATTATTTCTGTGATGATTCCTAAGATGGAAAGGCCTTTCCCTGGTCATTACTTTCCTTTATCTGTCATATTTTTTATAAGAAATGTGGCTATATGAGCCCATATTTGAACTCAAGTATTCCTGACTCTAAACACATCTCTTTCCTGCACCACTGGATGCCTTAACTGCCTTATTCATCAACCACTATGAGCCAGTCTCTGGGCTTGGGATGCAAAGGCAAAATCAAAATAGTCCCTGCCATCAAGTAGTTTTTATTTTAAGAGATGATGTCACATATATCCAATGCTATAGTTCAAAACTATTCAAAATTTGCCTTGATACATGTGTTCAGTTTGGCAGCACCAGAGTTTTGGAGTAACATTGAAGCTAACACATACAATTTGAAGAAGTACTTTTCAAGAACGAGGTGAACAAAATAAGGATGAAAAAGATAATGAAGGTTCTATAGAAGATGCCATTTAACAAATGGGAGAAGCAATGGAGATGTTTACCATGAAGAAGAATGGATTTAAATGGGTTACAGCAAACTTCAAATATTTAAGGGATGCCATATGAAGCAGGAATAAACATTCAGCTAGAACTCTAAGAGAAGAAATAGAAAAAATGAATAGAAATGTCATGGATGGAGACAGATTTAGGTTTGCTTAAAAGGGAAAAACCATCTCCTCCCCACCAATAAAGTTCTCTAAAAGGAGAAAGAGCAGACGTGATTATTCTCCCCACTATTCAAAAAGAAGTTAGATGACAACTTCTAATATTCATTGTAGAAATTATTTCTCTTTGGTTAAATATATATTAGAAGACCTAAGAAGTCCTTTCCAACTCTAAGGACCTGTGATTCCATTATTTTCACAGATTGGATAAGCACAGCAAGGTTCTTAACTTAGTTGATAGTTTAGGAAATTGCACAGCAAAATGTAGGGTGAAAACGTATTTTTATATAAATAGAAGTCAAACACTCTAGATATAGCACTATTGCAATAATCTACATGAGCCAAAACTGTGTGTGCCTCATAGCATACACCAGAAGTATAATATCCTCTTTTCTGTGTACCCTCCATCACTAATTTCATACAGAACTCCTGGAATATAGCAATAAAAAGTTTTGAGAATTCTGCATACCATTTTACAGCCTAGAACACTCTAAAATATAGGGCTATAACATTTTACAACCTTTCTTATTGTAATACCATGTTATTTCTCCCATAATCGTGTTTGCAGCAAAACCTGAAGGAGGAAAGGTTTACCAAGCTATCTTCACTGAAACAGATGAGCATTTCTAATTTTAAATCTTTGGACTTTATGTTCTTTTTGTTGGTTTCATTAATTGGTAACATTTTTATTCCTTCAGCATCTATTTCCACTATTATGGAAATTAATTCATTGATTATTCAAAAGATGATAAAATTTTGATATCAGACAGACCTTATTCCCTGTTTCCTGACACCAGGATAGAAACAGTTTGGGAGAAAATGATTAAAAATATAGACTGATCAAAGAAAGGCAGAGAAACAATAAATTTCTTGAATTATACA
The DNA here is from genome assembly GCA_028646575.1 of Pseudocheirus occidentalis. Lineage (NCBI taxonomy): Eukaryota > Metazoa > Chordata > Mammalia > Diprotodontia > Pseudocheiridae > Pseudocheirus > Pseudocheirus occidentalis. The sequence goes on from CM053595.1 coordinate 155,876,940, forward strand.
TTGATTATTTAAATTCCTGACCTGTAGCTCAAAGTGCCTCTTTCTGAATAATTTCATGTACTATTTAAATTGAGTCAGTCTGATCAATCTAACTATAGCATATAAGCCTCATCTCTCTAGTTATATAATGTATACCAATTCTCTAAAGCTGGTCATGTATTTTGTACTTTCATGTCATATACACTTATTAGAATGGATTTCTACTATCTTTTATTACTGTCTAATGCGAAATCCCTGAGGCAGAAGGTAATATGTTAGAGTGGGTTTGAAGTTGAACTGGAAGCCAAGAAGACTTCATAGTGCCCTTGAAACTACATTTCTTGGAAATCTTTTCTGGTTCATGTGTTTTATTTCAAATATTCTCTGGTAACAGTTTTAGCCTGTTCCATCCCCCACTGTAAGCCTAGAACAGATGAAATTTGTTATAAGATAAAGCATAGGAATTATAGTCCCTTAATTCCATCATCTCCCCTACCCATTTTTAGTTTTGATGTATAGGTTAAAGTATGAGAGGTATTAGAGTAAATACATCTATATTCTATATATGCAAATATATTATTAAGGGACATGACTTATTAAAGATTTGTGCTATTAAAAAAGAAAACAGCACTGAAAAAATTGATTATTAGTCTCTGGATGAGTCATTTAAGCTCTTGGTGATCTAAGCATTTATGTAAAACTTTAAGTTACAGATATGGCACACATTTAAACTGGTAGAAGAACTGTATCCAACTGGGAATTCCCTATTTTAGTGAAATTATAGGTCTGGTCACTATCCTAAGGACTATGAAACTCCTGGTTGTTCTGTATTTGAGTGATACAAGCAAAAAGTACTTTTTAAAAGCTATATTTTGGTCTTACCTCTTCTTATTCACATTTAGTCTAAACATTATTGGTATCAGGAACACACAGTAGATACTAGTAGAAGCATGTTGGCTTAAATTTTATATTTTTCTTCATCTCTTCATCCTCTAGGATGTAAACACACATTTTAATGTATTTTATAATATATATAAATTATATATATACACATGCCTATGTACAAATATGAACATTGGACTGCTGTGGTCAAATTATGTTATCCTACTGTTTCTTACATAAATTGAATTGCCTAGAAAAACATAAAATTCCAAACAAACTCATTGGATTTGTGATTTTACCAATATGGCTTTACACATATACACACACAGAAACACACACACACACACACACATACACAAACACACAAAATCTCAGGGATAACTTTTCCTGCTAAATCTCTGGTAAATAGAGCTGAATCAAGCATAAGAGAAGAAGACATGCTTATTATATATCTATTTACCACTGTTAAAGATAATAAAATCCAAATTAAAAAAGAGTCCCTGTAGAGGATGAGATTCTCCAGATCCTCATATGTGTGGATGAACTTGTGCTAATTTTATCCAGCTATGGAACATTCCAGAACCTCCAAAATCAGAACCATAGTAACTCAAAAGCATTCAAACCAACTAGTCACAGAGGAAAAAAAAAACAAACTAGTGGATAAATAATGACTGTTGAATGACTATGACAACATTATTCTACCAGTATTTCAAAATGTGTGCTAATGATGAACAAGACAGTGTCTCAGGAAGCTAAACTGAGGGCCATTCAAAGTAATTTGGAGAGATGTCTGTTATAAATAGGGAAATTGTAGCAACTTCAAAATGATAAATTGTGTGAACAATCAGTATAAAAGGTATCATCAAGAGATGTATAATGAGAAAAGGAAATAGACCAGTGATATATCCAGGGGGAATGATAAGAAAGTATGCTGCATTAGCATTCACACACTTTCAGGAGAAGCACAGGACACTCTATATTCAATTGGCTAGTCTACTTGTGGAAGGGTTTGCTTTTTTTTGAAGGACATGAACAAGAGTCATACAATATGAGAAGGCGTGGGTGGATTTCAAGTTTTTTAAGGGGTAGGTGCACTATAGTGGTGAGATTAAAAATTCCCAGATCCATTGGAACTCCACTGAAACACTTATATATTTCTATGTAATTCAAATAAAGTAAGAAAACACAAGATAATATCAGCATCCTTTTTCCTCCCATTCGTCACAAGGACTATGTAAGTTTCTTGAAATTGGAGGGAATGTCATTCCTTATCTAGGTGTATCTAGAATCTAACACAACACACTGCACAGGTCAATATTTAATATGTGTCTGTTGAACTGAATTGAGAACAAATCGCAAACAGGAAATATTTTGATTTATATGTGTATATGTAAATATATATATGTATATATATACATACATACAAAAACGTGTGTGTATATGTGTGTTCGTGTTCACTTTTCTGCAACATTACTAATAGATCCTAGGCAAATTATATGTACTTATTACATTGCATAGTAATAAATACATTGATTATAGCAAATAGTAGACTATATATTAGAAAATAGAGGAGATGACATTTGAAAGTAAGTCTTCTTACACATCCACTCTATTATGTTGATTTAGAAACTGGAGTATAAGTTAAGTCCAGGGGAGGAGGGAAAAGAGCAGGACATACTTTCCCTCATACGCCCACATAACTCCACAGTGCTCTGACATATCTTTTTCTTCATTGAAATCTTATAAATCTCAAAGCATTGGAAGCCAGTGATAGGGAAGACTTGATTAGGGATAGAACAGTTATGCAGGTACCTCTAATACCTTGGCATTTATGTAGTATGTAATTGTGTGTTTCTCACAGCTGAACATTTTAGGTTTCAGAGCAGAATTTGGGGAGATAATTTTACCTGATAGCAAAGTAGGGCATTGTTTCGTCATTAACATGAAGAAATACTGAAATATTGTGAAGATAACAATGTTAGATTTCAGGGTTTTACATTTATTTGCATAATACCTGGCTGTGATGGGTGGAATTAGAGGTGGTGGTAGTCATGGTGGATATAAAGAGGATGTGAAGGAAAGCATCATTTAGGGGATAGGACACTTTTTTTGGAGTCAGCAAAACATGGGTTGAAATTCCTCTTTAGGCACTTACCAGCCATATGATCCTGGGGAAGCAATTTCATTTCTTTGTGTCTCAGTTTTTTAATCTGTAAAATGAGGGGATTGGATTTGTTAGTCCCTGATGACCTTTCCATCTTTAAACCTATATTTGTATGAAGACTGGTGCATGTATGTTTGCACATCACATGTGCCAAGGTACTGGATAATGGCTGTGTATATAGATAGATGGCTAGCCCAAGGAACATTTTGATGGGAGGACAGAGCTGACAATAACTCCATGAGGGTTCTTTGGAATATATGGAAGCATATTAAAGACTAAAAGTATTTGGGAAACATTATTCTGGAGGAGAGTGATGCAGTGCAATCATAGTTTCTTAGATATAGACCTAGATACCACTCCAAATCCCATATAATGCAACCATCCTTTTTTTGCTGATAATGAAACTGAAGCCATGACACTTTAAATGACTGGATTAAAGTTATGCAGATTCCAGGTGTCTGAAGCAAGACTTTCAGGAAGATTATCTGACTCCTGAACTAGTGCTCCTTACACTGTCTTAGTTCTGCTAAGTAAAATTTATACTTTCAAGTGTGATATGAACCCTGTGATATGAAGTGTGCATGAGACAGAAATCCTCTCTTAAACTGATGTTGTGTAATAATGTTCAAGACTCAGGATATCCAAAGCAAGAGACAAGCTCAATGTACTTCACCTTCCTATCTTGAAATGTTTCACAGAAGTGGTTACACAGTGTGGACAAATACTTATGGTATAAAACCCTCAAATCTGTAATTAAGTCAAATGGGTTATGAAGTACTTCTGCTGGAATCTTTGAGCTATTTACCATGTAGCATACCTCTTTCAAACAAATTACTGCAAAATGGATGTTTGTTCTCATCCGTTGCTCAGGGAGAAATGCAATTGAAGGTTTTAGTCAGTGCACGTATAAAGGGAGTTAATGGGGGTGTGTGGTGAAAATAGAAATGTAGATTCAAGTCTGAGCTATTCACAGTGACTCAAATTACATTCATAAACCTTGCATAGAGATATTAGGCTTGAATTAGTCGCTAAATATGCCATATTTATAAATGACCTTCTGGTCATATCATTATTCAAGTCTAAATAGACTGTTTCAGTAAAAAAAAAAAAAGTAATCTATACCCACCAGATCCTTAAAAAGACATGTATGGCAACATGATTTAAAAACTATCAATGTTTTTTTTCTTATTTTTTCTTTTGTTTTATCAGGAAAAAATGGAAAAAAGCACTTATTGGTGAGAAAGGGTAAAAAAATGAATGCAGACATATAATTTCTGAGTTTTGTTGATAGGACACAAACAGATCAGAAATTTGGAGGGTCCCCATTTCCTTAAAATGGACTGTCTCAGAGTTTATACTTCCCTTCTTGTTCCATAACAAGCAAATTAAATTACTATACTCTATCAGAAAGGCTTCTTTGTACAAAATAAACAATAAGTAGGTTTAATTAGCTGGAACATGTGAAAGCACATGGAAAGAATCCACTAGATTGGAGGGTGGAACTAGAAAGAAAGTACTATTATGGTCTTTGAGAAAGAATACTGCAGCCATTGCCTTTAATCTTGACAGGGATACCAGCAGGGATGTGTTGTTAAATGTTTAACAACATTCTGGGGAGAAAAAAAAAGGCTTAAGTTTAATCTGCATTATTAACATTCTCTCCATCATTTTCTTGTGTCTAGACAATCAACAAAATAAGAAATCAAAACCTAGTATTTGTGATTTCCAAGTTATAAATGGCCACACTGAAAATTTTACAATTTACTCATGTAAACCGGTCCAAGCTGGGTCAACACATCCTTGGATACCAGCCTCTCTCTTGCTCTGAGACTAGACTAAGTTTCTGAGCTGCCATTCCTAAACTCTGTTCCTCCAACTACCATGCTGATTTTGCTGTCAGGATGGAAACCAACACACCAAAGAGCAACTTGTGTACATCAAAGAATTTAGGACAAGGCTGTTATGGTTACTGAGATGGCTGTTCTTAGGTCAGCATCAGAGTCAGAGTCAATAAATATTTAGTGCCAGGCACTGTACTAAATGCTGGGCATAAAAAGGCATAAGACAATCTCTGACCTCAAGAATCTCAGAACCTAATGGGGAAGACAACAAAAAGAAGATACTGAGGAAGGGAGAAGGAAAATAGCACCTCGTATAGAGGCATGATAAAATCCTACAGCCCCAGTAGGAAATGATGCGAGGAATGTGGTTATACAGTGCAGCTCATCTTGCAGAATGATGAATTTGGGGGGATTATGAACTCCAGGACATTAGTCAGGTAGAAAATGATGAACTAAACTTTCTGAGTATATTCATGCCCTTGTTTGGACATTGAGGGCAGGAGAATGAAACAACAACAACAACAATTATACACAAAATGCAAAGTAGATTTAAAAGAGGTTCAAAAGCTTTTCACCTCTGGCTTATTTCCAGATTATTTACTGTACATTTTATATCATTATCATTTTACAAGGAAAAGATATGAACGAGTCTACTCTGACCTTGATAAACAGTGTACTTGATGTTGTAACATCATATTTATGTTACTAGAACATCTCTTAGAAGTATCTCATGACATTTAGATGTACTTTAATGTTTAGATGGAGACATTTCCAAAACTATTTTAATGATTACATTTTTCAATCATTCTATCTTGGAATAATATAAACAGGTGATGCATAGCACTCATGGAATTCTTTATATAACACAGGCCAATTTTATCTTTGACCCTCCCAAGAAGGATAAAAATTGCAATGAGAAAAGGAGCTAGGATTCTGCTTTAGGAAGTGGAAACTTTGATGTTTGAAAGAGATTGCCTTACTTACTCTCCATGTTATTTCATAGGATATAAGTACAGGCATTGTCAGGGGTTTGGGGCACTTCCTCCCAAGTCCCAGGCTTGTAATCATTTGACTTGGAAAATTATTTGAGTCCTAAACATATCATAAGGTACAATTTATTTTAATCACTATTCCTTTTAAAAAATTTTCTGCCTTTACAACCTGCCAAGAATATTTATCTACTATATTTATTGACTGCTTTAGAAGATTAATTTAAAAAGACAGATGATGTCTTCTTTTCTCTTGAAAACAGTGTGCTTTTGGACCCCCAAGTATAAAATAAATAACAAATATTTTATGCCTTCTTGATTTATTAGACTTTTTTTCTTATTTGGGAAGAATTTTCTTCCTTCTTGTTTTGGTCATTAAGAGGTACTACTGCCTTCTGCTTTTCTTTGCCTATTATCTAATTAGTTTTGCTGCATGAAGCTTTATGTGACTTGTAGAATTTATAGGTGTTAGAAGAAATGGGCTCTCTAACCTTACCTATTAAGGTTAGAGTAAACTTGACTGCCCCAGTGGCCAAAATATATGAATCAAAAAGAATTTACTAAATGATTAATATGTCCCAAGCATTGTTCTAGACCCTGGAAATAGAGATAGATAAGTGAGACAGAAGAAATTGCTCTAAAATAAATCTTATTAAATTGGATCCACCTTTCAGAGTAAGGAGGAGAAATGAAGTCATGCCTTCCATCTGATCATCTGTGTGCCTCCAATTTTATATTTCACCTGCTTCCCACTTGATCTCCAGCCTCCTTTGGGGGGGGGGGGTTGAGGGTTGCCCTTAGTTCAAGGATGAGCATTCCCATACCTGCTCATACCCTTCACATTTCAGTGATACTCAACCTCTGTAAGCCATCATCCAAACTCATTCCACGCCCCATACCTCATGATTCCTTATTCTTATCTCTCAGCGCAACCACCCAAAATTTCTAATATCTAGCCCTTCCACTGTATTCTACAGAATGCCTGTTCCATAGGCAACATACTTCCTTTTATTTCAGATCATTTCATCTCCCACTTCTTCCATCTGTCAGCTATTATTGAAATCTGGATCCTCCTAATGACAATCTCTCTGGCCACCCTTTCCATTTCTGACTACACATTCACCCATTTGCTTTGGCTCATTAAGTAGGAGAGTTAGACTACTTCTGCCACTTCATTGTCACTTCCAGGTTTTCCCCAGACCTTAGACTTTTCATATGTCAGGTCTTTTCTATAGCAAAATAAGGATAATACAGTTTGGCCATTTACTTACCATTCAGGATATTTTTCTAAGGATAATGGAAATTCTGTACATAGTAAATACCAAAGCTCAGAATATATATGTTGTATGGATTCAAAAGTGTGTTATTTTTTCTTTCAATAAGCCAAAAATTTGTCTGGTACATCCCAAGCCAACCATCTTTGTTGTCGTATGGTGAGTACTTTACTGTTTCTGTTCCTAGTATTTTTTTTAATTCTTTACATAATTCATGCTACAAGGAAGAGTTAGGTGAAAATGTGCTGACTCATATTTTAACCAAGTTTCTGTAGTATCCTCTGTCAAAAAACGCTAAGATTTGTTAAAAGCTCTGAGAGGTCAGAACCTAGGTTTTCCACCTCATTGGGATATAGTCTGTCCATCAACCAACAGGGCTTAACAATGTGTTGTGGGTCTGCTTTGCGTCACAAACAGAAATGCAAGATGCCATCGCTTTCATTCCTCTCACCTCATACCTATCGAGGCCCTTTGTTTTCTGAAACCAAATGTGTGAGCTGGAATTTTTTTGTGTCTAATGTCCTAGGAAAAAAGGTTGAATGTTACAGGTGGTAGTTACAGTGTTGAATACCCAAAGTCATGAAATAAAAATATCTTTTGACTAGTATGAAGAGAAAATGGGGATGAATGATAAAGCATTTAAGGGAACTAATGGCTGATAACAATTCTGAATGGCATATTTGTGGAGCTGTTTGATTTTTCTCAAATATTTGTAGCATTATGGTGTGCTAAGCAATTTTAAAATTAGAAAAAAAACACACTTCCTTGCAGTTTATCTGTCAATCTGTGTAAAGTCCAAAAAGTCACCAAGGATCCTTCTGACTAGTACATTTTGCCTCTTTTTGATCTTGCATATCTTTAATTCCAGTTTGGATCTCTAATGATAATTCTGAGGCAATTTAATATATTAAAATAAATAAATAAATGTATCAACAAATAAATAAAAAGATGGATGGATGGATGGATGGATGAACAAACAACTCAAATTTAAAAAGATAAGACCTATACTTGATGTAAGAATACATGGTTGTAAGGCATGGCACCTTCAATAACTACCTTAATGACTTTGAAAAATGTCAGTAAGTGTGCTTGGACAAATAAAACTCCCTGGTTTACACCATCTACTTAACCTGCAACTAAATTTACACCCCAGTCATTGAATTCTGGTATTCTTGTGTTAAAAACTGAGTACCCCTCCCCAGGAAAAAAACAACAAAGAAACAAATACAAAAGCTATGCAATTTTGGATAAAGGGAGATATTTAATGGGATCATTGGCACATAGAGTAAAGGGGATATGTTAGCTAAGTAGTAAATTTTGAGGATAGAGGGGTAGGAGAATCTGAACCTGTGATTTCATAGATTCATATAACACCCTAAACTGATCAGTAGCTATTGGGGAACTTAGTCTTGGAGAGTAAACTGGGGAACAGAACAACTAAGTGAGTTTCCTGGGATCAAACAGCTAAAATGAAGCAGAAACAGGACTTGAACCCAACCCCCCAGATAGGCTCTTCATCAACTAGAACAGCTGCATTGTAAACATATCAATCTATTATAAAACTAATAAGTCAAAAAGCATTTATTGGAGCTTTAACAATAATCCTAAATTTATAAGCATTCAATTATTTCTGTGAAAAGACTTAAAATTTACAGTCCAAACCTGTCCTAAGCCAAGTAGTGCTTCCCTGAACACATTTGAACTTGATCTCAAAGTCTAGGAGAGAGTGAAAGGTAGGGGGAGTGAGGGAAAGAGGAGGAGAGGGAGAAGCAGTCTTTTAATCACTATTGGGTTCACCCAAAGAATAGCATTCTATGCATTTCTACACAAAAATAAGTTGGTTGTTGGAGGAAGTTCCATTCTTTTTATTTTATTTCATCCTTCAGAAGAGGTGGACCCCAAAAGAGAGAACCATTTTTGAAAAATTCTCACTCATGACTCACCATAAAGAAAAAGATACAAAATTAAAGTTAAAGGTAAACATTTGGAAGGGCTTTTTAGAGTCCAATTCTATTTCTTCTAATCAAAATCCATCACACTTGCTCTTCTCTGAGTGCCCAAGGTTCTATGAATGCTCCATGGCTAAGCATAGTGGAGTCTCCAATCAGAATATCTGGTAGTAAAATGATTCAATTTGGAATGTAAGGGTTGTTTCTGAACAGATTACCTCTCTCTATCCAATTCATCTGACTCTGTTACAAACTCTCATCATTGAATCATGGCAATTCTACTTCAATTAAAAACAATGAGAATTCCATCATTTAGTCACACTGAAAAGCCTTCCTGTATTATCAAAAGGTAGCTGTGAAGAAGGGGAGTTCCTTCTAGAATACATGTCTATGTAATTCTTTTTAAAGTGCCAGTAAAGGCCAGCTAGATGGTGTAATGTACAGGGTGCTGGACCTGGAGTCAGGAAGACTCATTTTCCTGAGTTCAAATCTGGCTACAGACACTTGTTATCGATGAAAAATTGGGCAAATCACTTAATCCTGTTAGACTCATTTTCCTTATCTGTAAAATGATCTGGACAAGGAAGTGGCAAACTACTCAAGTATCCTTGCCAACAAAATTCTAATTTGGGTAACAAAGTGTCAGACATGATTGGAAATAACTAAACAGCAACAACACAACTAGTAAATAACAAAGACTAATGGGACTTCCACTTGATGAGGTCAAATATCATATTTCACCCCTCCCCCAGAGTTCTCTGATATCCTTAAAGCAATTGAGGGTATTTGATCTCGGTCATTGGCTCAAGCCTTCATTGACTATGTTCAATCAATATGAGGTTACTAAGCACCCATGTTTCATCTTAGCAGTTAGATTAGAATTTTCAATGGAATATCTACTGGAAAAATACTGCAAAAGCAAACAAAGACAATCCACCATACTTACACGTGGTGGATGGAGGCAAAATACCTCTTACATTATTACTTCAATGTATTAGGAAGGGAATGAGGTTCACAGCTTAGCTTATTTTTCACATGGTGCCAGTCCCACCAAAGTTTCAAGTACAAAGCATCTCTTTGGGTCAGTATCCTAGCACCCTAGCTTTTCAGAGTTTCCCTGCTGGAAATACACTATCCAACCTGGAAATCTTTCTCCAAGATAACCATAGGTCAGGGTCCCAGGTCCAAAGACGACACTGTCTACAGCTAAAATTGAAAAAGGCAAATGAAACAGACCAAAACTCTAAGTTTGTTTCTTAGGACCAAAAGGGCTAAAAGGAAAGGAAGAAGGGAGTTCTTTATCCTCATCCAGGTTACCTCATGATGCCCATAGTTCAGGTGAAGAGAACCTTCAATCCCATCCATAGCTATAGAAAGACAGTGATTGCCCCAGTATAAAAGTTTTAAAGAGCAACCTATGCTAGTTAGCTAGCAAAATCTAGGAAAAAGGATATATTCACTAACCCAGAAGGGGAACACAGAATGTCTTCTTCCAGAAGAAAGCCTTTCCATCCCCTATCTTGGGTGACTTATTTATGCAAAAACCTAGTTCTGCAAATTCAATGCCAGAGAGAGAGAGGGGGTGAGAGAGAGAAAGAGAGAGAGAGAGAGAGAGAGAGAGAGAGAGAGAGAGAGAGAGAGAGAGAGAGAGAGTAGTTGGGGTGTCACAATGATATCAGTAATTAAATAGGATACTCCCAAGGAAAGAAGGGAACTGAAGACAACCTGAAAATCATCCAAAAGGTGAAGATTGAGACTAGAGGAATAAAAAAGTTATATTTTTCCTCCATTCAATTATTAGAGAAAATATAGAATGCCCATAACAATTAACCACAATTGGCATGTATAGAGCTCCTTATGATTTGCAAAGTGCTTTACCTATGTTGAATTATTTTGTATATCAGAAATCCAAGAAGTGAAAGTGTATCCTTGTCAAAATAAAATAAAGCATATATTCGCACATTTTACATCCTTTGATCCATCAGTCATAATTTTTCTAAGTATTTTTTCTTCATCTGCAAAATGGAGATAAAAACTAACACTATGCTATCTCTCAAGGTTTTTGCTAAATCAAATTCAGTAGGGAGTGTAAAATATGTTGCAGCTATGAAACATTATATAAATTTTGATGATTAGTGATTATATTTGATATTTCAACCATATAATTAATTATTTGCTATTCAGAGATCTAAGCCCCAAGGACATTGATATCCTTACATTTTTCTTTGTACACAGGTCAAGGAGAACCTTAGAACAGTCTCATTTGTAAAACAACTAGAATCCTTCACTTACTAAATTTCCTCGGGGTTTACATGAAGATATAAGCAGTAATGCAGCTCTGTGTGATATCCCAGCATGCTGGAATTGTCCGTTTGCTACCGAGCCATAGGAGGGATGCCTGATTTGGGGCCTCAAGCTGGTTCCGTGTAGCTGTCTGCTATTATGGGAGAAGTTAAATGCTAGAGTAGGAAGGCACATCACAGCATAGACTGAAAAAGTTATATATGGAGTTGAACATTTGCTGATCCATATGTTTTTTTTTTTGCTTTTAATTTTAATTTATTTTCTTGGTCACATCATTCATTTCCGCAAGGTTTTGAGTTACAAATTTTCTCCCCTTTTTGTCCCTACCCCCCAGCCCAGAACATTGATCCCACAGTAAGACCCCTCCCACAA
>CM053595.1:155889193-155900215 GCA_028646575.1 Pseudocheirus occidentalis
AACACATTTCCAATTCACCTTGCACAGAGGATCATCCATGAGTACAGGTAAAGGTTTATATACCTGGTTTTCTGCATAGCAGAAGTAACTTGACACATTACATTTTACACAATTTTTCTCCATCTTTTAGCTTCAATCCAATTTAGGTTAAAACTGAAACCATTCCTGGCTTACAATGGTCAGTTTTTATAACACATGAGGATTTTTACAATTTAGATGCCATTAATTGCATTTCCAAAATGAGTAGAGGCTTTTCTCTACTCAAGTGGGGGAGGGTAACTCCCTACCTTTCCTAAACCTTTTCTCTCTTGTCAGATTAAATGAATTTTACAGGTTTCCCAAATAACACTTATTTCAAAAATTCTACAGCAGTGGATCAGAGTGTCCCATTTCTCACTTTCTATTCCCATTTAAGAATGTTACATTCCAGGGGTTTACCAATTTTGCCCAGTTATTTGGGGAGTGGAATGTCTAGACATTCAGACTGACAATAGCAAAATTTCACATGTGCATTGTGCTCACATCTTTCACTTTCACTTATTTTGATTACGGAACTTAGCCAAAAAGGAAAGCAAGGACTAGATTAGATAGAAAAGTTTTCCAACCATGCATCATCAATTTTACCTCATAGCCAGACTCAGGAATAGTCAGGTTTGAAATATTTCTTTCCAAAGGAACACAATGGGTAAACCGGGTCAAGGTCCCATCCTAACCTGAGGCTAGGATTGTCCTCTCAGTTTTTCCCAACACAGTTACCTGTAAGAGTCACATTCACTGAGTACCTTGTGGCATTTCTCTTCTAAGTTGGATTATTGATGTATTTTAATGATCCATCAGACAATTCTCAAAACAGAATTTGTTATAGTCCCAAGAGCTTTTACCTCAGATGGCAAGTTGCCCTAATCAAGAATTTTACAAGGACACATATATCAAATTTAACTCGTTCTCATGTGAAAACCAATCAATAGAGATGATTATTATTAGATATTTGCACACTTCCAGCATGCCATATTCCCTAGTTAGGAACTCTATAACCCAAACAAGCTCTTTGGTGATCTTATAAAATAAGGGAGGGTGGAGAAAGACCCCCTAAAAAGAGCTGCCTTTTCCACCCTACAGAATGGAGTGGCCATGGGCTGTGTTTTTCAACTAGCCCTCGGGGCTGCTCTGAATGGTAGGAGAATCCTCCTTTCCATACAATACACACACACACACTAATCGATTAACAGTTTAGGTTTTAGCAGTAAAACATAACCACAATCTTATAATTTTCATAAGAAATTGGCAAATTGTTTTAGCTTATAGCAGAAACAAGAAGCTTCAGATGGTATCATTTGTATTCCCAGATTATATTATTGATAAAAGGATGTACTGCCTTTTACCTAGTGCAGACAGTTGCTAGCTTCTTGCCTCGTGGGAGCTATTTCTAGGCTTTCTGTGGCAGGGGCTCAGGGCCATTACCAGCCAGGCCCCCAAGCTAGCTGATTCCCCTTCCCCCTCTTTCTTTTGCCATGTGGGGGAAGGATCAAACCCTTTTTTCCTAATCTGATCTGGGATGAGAAGAGTTAATAGAAAAGCTCCAGTGCTATTTGCAGTTGCTAAGCTGTTTCTAACATCCCTTAAAATTTTGAGTGGGATGATGAATATTAAGAGTAGTGCCCTTTCTTTCTCAGAATACCTTAAGCAGGAATCAGTGACCCTGTTTTCCTTAACTCACCTATTTAAGGCTACAACAAACCTAGGAGTGAAACTTAGAAAATTCACAGTAGATTTTAATATAATTGTTAGCATTATCAAATTATCGCAACAAATTAGTTTGCAAATGAAAAATTTAGTAAGCCTTTAGAATTACACAAGATTTTGCAAAACATTTCTTTGTAAAGAGGATTTTCCTTTCCTTAAAAAAAGAAAAGGTTTACAATTTATCCTAATGTGAAAGGAAATAGCCACTAATCCTTAATAAAATAAGTTAGATGGAAATTTTAAAGATTGGGATTTATCAAACCATGTTGGTATAAAATGTCTTTTAAGCATCACAAATCCCAAAGGGCCACAAAGGCAAAATTCTCAATAATCACAAATTCCTAAGTACCCAAGGATGTTTACCTTTTTCTAAATGAACTTTCCCAATTAAACTAGCCTTATCACAATAACAAAGCTTACTTGGCCTTTAAGAACTTAATAGGAATACACAGGATTGAGCAAATCGAATCTGGATTTATAATCACTAGTGGTAACATTTTAATTTCTAAGGTCCAATACTCTTAGCGATTTAAAAGAAAAGACTAGAAAATGCATGAAGGTTTTGCGTTAACAACACAGGCTACAGAGACCCTGAAGACAGGTGTAAGGATCCCCAAAGAAAACCAAGTGCAGAGACCCACCTCCCCAAACTCCTACAGGGGAGGGCAAGAAACAACGCAGGGTAAAAAGTTCACTAAAGTGGAGCAAGGTGCTTTTTCATTTAAGTTTTGGAAACCAATTTTCTTACCAAGCTTGTTTAGTCACAAAGCACATTCCTAGATTCTTTTGAAGTCAGGCTGTGTTGCAAGGGAATACTAGGCACTTTTTCCTTAAGATCGCCTCCCTGAATTCCCCTCCTAGCATCCTCCTAGCCACTTCTCAACACTTGTCCCAGCGTCCCAGGACAGAGTGGAGAAGGCAAATGTGACTGACCCTGCACAAGGGCGTCCCCTTGTGCTAGGGTCCACATTCCAACTGACCGCCCAGAAGTCAGTGGAGTTTCAGATGCCACTGGAAGTGTCTGGGCACTCCAGGACTCTTGTTGCTAGGAAGACAGTAGGAGCAGAAAGGTCTGGGAAAGAGAACAAGGAAAAGAGTGCTTACCTGTTATCCCAGTGGCTAGGAGAAGATCATCAGAATCCATACTTGCCAAAATGAGGTGGTTCATGGTTGGGAGAGCTGGTTCAGGTTTTTGAAAGAATTCAATCATACCTTCTCCTTAGCCAAAGGCAGCTTAATTAACACAAAAGCATGCAGGCCTGAGACTTGTGAAGGAGATAAACAAAGTCAATGATATAGGAAAAGGACTAGACTTTTAGATAAAAGGATCACTAAAGCACCTTCAAGTTACTGAATGGACTAAGAATAAGCCTCAAGTCCTCCTCAGGGCACATGGGAAAGTAACCATTAGTATAATTCCTTAGGGCACCTTTGTATCCAGATCAGAACAAGAATCACTCTCCTGCCCATTCTCCTTAGAATTAATGCCTCTACCACTACTTCTCAATCAGGTCCTCTGATCTGAGGGCAGCTTGGGAGCCGTGGAACTGCTTGATAGACTGTTTTTAAAAATTATTTTAGAATCTGCTTCTTAACTGAAATCCCTTTCTTACATGCAATAAATTGCAATATTCTCACAACTTTTCCTTCATCTTTCAAACCCTTTACCAGGTTTACCCTCATTTTACTTCTCAATTTGCTCTGAATTCTTTTAAGAACTGAAAATTGGACGACCCGGTAATCACCCTGGTACAGCCTTCCCCTTACCTCCAAAGAGATCTGCCACTCTTCTGGATCTCTTGAAGGCCCGCACTCCTCGCCAGCTCTTCCAAGGGGGGACTGGTTGCTAGAGACTTCTCCATCCTAATGCCACACCACCACGTGGGGCACCACTGCTGTGGCCAGTGCAGTCTAGGCCTAGCTACCAGTTTAGGAAAATAGAGAGAGAGTGAGAAAAGCTTACAGCTGAATTAAAGGAAAGAGACAGAGAGACGGGGATGTATTTCATAATCTGTTTATTGTAGAGCTATTCCATACAGAGCCAAGGATGCAAGAAAATCATAGAGCTTATATTGCTTATTTCAGGGGTGATTACGTGACTTGGGTCTTGCCTTTCCCCCAACCTCAGCCCAAGCCTAATCAATCATTAAGATCTTTATCCTAGAACCACCTCAGGGGGCACAATAGACCAGGAGTCCTAACCAGGACTTGTAAATTAACTTTCAGTACATTCTTTAGATATTCAGGAAACCAATTTGAGCATCCACCCAACAAGATTATACTATCCTTGCATATCTGCCTAATGACCTTGTAGAACTGGGGAGCATTGAGTTGCCTTTTCATATATTTCCAGCAAGAAGAGTCAGCTTCCTAAGAATAACTAAAGAGTACCAAGAAATCAGAAAGACAATTGAACCATGAGATAATGTTATAGAGGGAAAAGTCTGAACTTTAACTTGTTAACGGAAAATGGTAGAAAATTAGTGGCTTGTCAGTTTGTGGAACATGTTCTCCACTGTCCTACAGTGTCTCTAGGGAGCAGCGTGGGGTGGGTTCATCATATAAGGGTTCTTGGTCATCATTATATTCATTTCTTTGAACAGAATTTTCTGTGTACATCCCTTGATTCCCCACACTTTCCTTTTAATCTTCCCACTAAAGGAAGAGAATAAAGAACCTGTGTGAGTTTCTCTCCTATCCAATAAATAGATTGTGATCATAAATTAGCATCTCTTAATGGGGCCAGATGATTCTGTTGGCAAATTAGTTTGCTCAAGGTGAGTTCCTTTTGAAGTATGAATACACTGACATACATTTTGCTGTGTTAAAGTTATAAACTCAGGCAAATCAATGCCTGAGCTGCACAATTAAAAAGTTCAAAACTTTGAAAGATCATGTCTCATTTGAACCTTGTGAAAACTATGCATTTTCTTTGTCACTAGAAAAACACCCATTCATCTGTCCACTCATGAGCCACTGATAGCATAATATCCTGGTTGCTCCTTTTCAGTCTCCATGCAGTAGCCACAGAGACCACAAGTTCGGCTGGTTCAAAAGACATTTGACGTTTTTCTTGTTAAACTGAGATGATTGGGATTTTGTTTCCCTTACTACTTCTTTGCTGCTTTTTCCCTCTTAAACAGTAGATAATTGTTTTTTTCCTTGTAGACTTGTAAATTATTGAGGCTCTGGAATAGCATGCTACAATACTTTGTAACTTCGCTGTCAAATTTAGTGACTTTTCACCTTGTCTTAGATGATTACCCATTAGTGTTTTTGTGCCGTTAGTACAAACAGTAGAAAAAACCTATCACATAGACTCTTGGTTTTGGTTGATTGCATCAAGTTACTCTGCCTTCCTTGCACATGGGAATATGCATAACTCTCATTGTAACGTGGTCAGCTTGTGAGGCAGATTTGAGCCTTGCCCCTCTTGATACCAGCATTACAATAGGGTGGTGCTTCAGCTACCAACTCATGTAGTTCAAGGTGGCCTTGGGGTTTGTATTCATGAGGACTTTTTTTCTAAATACTGTCTGCTACTCACCAGAAAGTTAATTT
The DNA here is from genome assembly GCA_028646575.1 of Pseudocheirus occidentalis. NCBI lineage: Eukaryota > Metazoa > Chordata > Mammalia > Diprotodontia > Pseudocheiridae > Pseudocheirus > Pseudocheirus occidentalis. Next base: position 155,894,498 of record CM053595.1, read on the forward strand.
TAAGATAGCCTGCAAAACTTTTGGAAAAGCTCATGTACCTTGAGAAGCTAAGAAACCAGAATAGGCTGCTATTCATAAACAATCATGCATCGTGTTTGATTTTAATGTATATTATCCTTTTTTTAAATTTGTGGATATTTTTATTCAATATTTGAAAATGTACCTTTTTATCAGGTGAGATTAATTTGTGAATGTAGTAAGTACTAAAAACTATAATGCATACAGCATTTCTGAAATTAATAATGTGAAAGTAGTTTTCATAAAACCCTAGTGTGGCTTTGATTGCACAATGATTGTCTATGCTGTTGCTAAGTCAAAGTAAGGTGACTTTCTATTTAAAGCTACTTTCAGAAATTGTCTTTGTCTTTGTATACTGTAAATGTAATGTAGTGTCCACTTGGAGGCAAGGGTACTGCATCTCACAGGCAGCCTTAGATAAAAGAATGTATGCTCTGAAGAAGTGGGAATTGGAGGATTATCTCAGATTACCTGTCTATGAGAAGCTGTTAATTTTTTATGTGAATCTGAAGATTTTCTATGAAAAAATATTTTTATTCTGTTTTGCATTTTGTAATTTAAACGTGGCTGCAGAACCCTTCTGAAGCATAGGAGGAGACCAAAACACACTTGGAAAGAGAATGAATATAGGAAGAGAGACTAGTTGTTTTATTATAGATGTTTGAACGTATCAGACTAACATTTGGTGAGCAGACATGATGCAATATGTTTATATAACTGAGGGTAGCCCTAGATTTTCCTTGAGGTTATTGTTCAAAATCATTATGTCTTGAACACAATGTAACAAATCAGCTGTGAAAAAACAAAAACCCTTTTACACAGCTGTCTTTCTGGTGCCATTGAAATGTGAGAATATTTTTTTACATGCAGAAAATAGAAATGAAAGTTTTTCAATTGATGTATAAAAGAAATTATAGGTATTAAAATTTTATTTATTAAAAAGAAAAGCATTGGGACCTTACTGGAAGCACTGAAAGAGGATTTTCTGGTTGTCTGTTTACAGAAGTACTGGAGAAGAAATTTGGAGGTCCTGGGACTATACTGATGATTTGTGTTGAGTTCTCAGACTTTGTTGGTGGGTCAGTGTTGATTTCATAGGCAGATAGTGAATTTGCTGATGGTACCAGCAATGTGAATGAATGTTGTTTTGCTTCTTCTAAGGTTTGTCTTCCCAGAAACAGGAACTGTGAAGGACTTGAGGTGGACTGAACACTGTGAGCTTCAATATGGAATGGGAATTGTAGACAGAACTGGACAAGGAGCTGGGCAAGGAACGAAGAGCTGCCTGTCTTTGAACCCAGGTGAGAGTTGTGTAGATTTGGGCAGGAGCAGGGAACGTGTAAGAGGAACCATGGAAGCTGAGAGCTATCCTCTAGTCAAGATGAAAAGATCTCTTCTTGGGTACCTGATGCTGACTGAGATTTTGATTTACTGTGACCTAGGATTGGAGAACTTTGACCTTTATATTTAGATTATTGAGTTAAAGACTTCTCATATTTAGAAGAAAGAAGACTTTTTGATTGAAGAAATTAAGACAATGTGCCCTAGGGGTGCAGAACTTTGACCTTTGCAATTTGTAATTCAATTAAGGACTTACTAAATGTTTGGGTTATTAAATGATGGTACGTTGTTTGAAACTATGAGGACACTTTAGTGATAACTGTTATGCTATAATATTGTGAATGCTGTACTTTGATTTCTGTGAATGTTTTGCTTTAATGTACTGATGAATAAATGGAGAGTTCACTATATTAGGCAATCAGAACTGCAAAGCTGTTCAAAGCAGCAGTCCTCTGGAAAGCTGACCATTTTTGGTTTTACAACCTATTAGGGGTATTGTTAAAGGGTATGTATGATTTTATTGCCCTTTGGGCATAATTCCAAATTTCCCTACAGAATTGTTGAATTAGTTCACAATTCTGCCAACAGTACATTAATGCCTCGTTTTTCTTTCATCCCCTCCAACATATATCATTTGCATTTTTTTGTCCTAGTAGCCAATCTAATAGATATGATGTAGTACCACATAATTGTTTTAATATGCATTTCTATAATCACCAGTGAGTTAGAATAGTTTTTCCTATGGCTATAGATACCTTCAGCTAGTTCATCAGAAAACCATTTACATCATTTCATCACTTATAAATAGGAAATATCTCTTATTTTTATAAAGTTGTCACAGTTTGCTGTTTGAGAAATGAGGGTAGATCTGAGAGCAGAGTAAGGCAAACTGAGAAGAAGCAACAGCCAGCCAACAGACACATGCAGCTGGAGGGGTTAGCAGCCATCCTCACCACAGGACAGAGGATCATCAGAACTGGGTAGGAAAACAACTCGGGACCCACAGCAGGGTCAACAGCTTTTCCTGGGGCTAATAGTCAGAAGCCTTGATGTTTAAAATTACATACCAAACTTCCAGAAGTCAAGATGGAGGAATGAAATTTAGTTGCTCTGATCCCACCTCCCAGACCCAGAAAAGTCCAGAGTTAAATGCCCCAGAGTAAAATCTTGAATTAGTGGAAACAGCCTCAAGCTTGGGTGTCATTGAGGAAAGGGGAAGGGAGATAGGACAGAGTGTAAGCCAATGAGGGTGGAGACAGAAAGCCCTAACAACAAAAGCCCAGGGGTGCTTTCGCACCACCTGACCAATCAGCAAACTGGAGCCCTGCATGCCCTTCTGCTGGCCTTCCACTACTGAGTCTGAGCAGTAGCCCAAAGACAAAGAGGTGGAATCCTGAATTTGTCAGACCACCCCACTCCCATAGGTTACACTGTAAGCCTCAGGGTAACTCAGAGGAAACACTGAGAGTCCTGGCCTTGGCCTCAGTCTACACACCCAGGGGATACAGATCACAAAGCTAACAACCAAACTCCTACCTCCCAGCCTGAGAAGCTCAATACTTCTACACCCAAGAAGTAGATATCTACTCTAAAAGTCCAGGACATATGCAACCACAATGGGGAAGAAGGAAACTGCAAAGGCTAGGACCATAAAATCTTTTTATAGTGAACAAGAACAACCAAATTCAGAAGGCAATATACATACACTGGAGACCACAGAAGGAAATGTGAGTTGGTCTCAAGGCCAAAAAGCATTCTTGGAGGATCTCAAAAGGGATTTTAAAAATAAAATTAGCTAGGTAGAAGATAAATTTAAATCTACAGTGATCAAATTAGAAAAAAAATCTGATTGGAGAAAATAAATCTTTAAGAAGTAAAATTGGAGAATTAGGACAGGAGGCACAAAATCTAACTGGAGAATATACCTCCCTAAAAATGCAAACTGAACATGTGGAAAAGGAGCTCCAAAAACTAATTGAGGAAAATAATTCACTAAAAAATAGAATCAGTCAAAGTGAAGCTAAGGACTCTATGATGCAACAAGAATCAGTCAAACAAAACATAAAGGTTGAAAAAAATAGATTAAAGTGCAAAATATCTCACTGGATAAACAACTGACCTGGAAAACATGTCTAGGAGAGCTAACCTAAGAATTATTGGCTGACCAGAAAGCCATCATGAAAAAAGCAGCCTGGACAGCATCTTCCAAGAGACTGTCAAAGAAAACTGTCTTCAGGTCCTAGAATCAGAAGGGAAAGAGTTATTGAAAGAATTCACCAATCTCCTCCTGTAAGAGATTCCAAATTGAAAAATCCAAGAAATATAGTACCCAAGTTCCAGAGCTACAAGGTCAAGGAGAAAATACTGAATGCAGCCAAAAAAGAAACAATTCAAATATCTTGGAACTACAGTCAGGATTACACAGGTTTTTGGCAGCTGCTACATTAAGAGATCAGAGAGATTGAAATGCAATATTGCATAAAGCAAAAGAGCTAGGATTGCAACCAAGATCAACTAACTGGCAAAACAGAGCACATCCTTTCAGGCAAGAACATGGTCATTTAATGAAATAAAGGACTTCCAGACTTTCATAATGAAAAAGCCTGAGCTCAATGGAAAATTTGTTTTCCACTTACAAGACCCCAAAAGACATAAAAAGGTTAACAAGGAAAACATACACTCGCACATACACATACACACACAGATGTTCACTAATGCATGTAAGTTGGGACAAGAGAAAACTGTTTACATTCCTTTAAGAGAAGCAGATAACTGTCAATACTGAAATTTGTATAAGTTTTGTGACACTTAAAAGGGAAGTACATATAAAGAAGGTGTAGATATAAGTGAACTAATTTGAAGATTTAAAAAAGCCTATTAAGGGGAAGAAAGGAACTCTAATAGGAGAAAAGGAAAGGTAGAGGCAGAAGATGGTAAATTATGCCACAACAAGAGGCATAAAACATATTAAAGTGGAAGGGTGGGAAGGAAGGAGATGAGCATCATATGATCATTACTCTCATTGGTTCTGATTTAGAGAAGGATCAGTACAAATGGTTAAGTTTAGATTCTAACATGAAAAGATGCAAAACATCATAACAATAGAGGGAAAAGATGGAGGGAGAGGAGCAATATGTGAAATTTTATAGCATTGGCTGGGGTTCAAGGAGCAAATAACATGCACTGTTAAGAATAACAATTTATTGTGCCTTACAGGCAGTAGGAAGGATAAGGGGAGAAGTGTGTTAGAAGGGGGAGGGTGGTCAGTAGGGAGGGAAAGACTAACAAGGGGAATGGGTACGTAATGAGGGGGGCCACAGGAAAGGAATACTGAGGGAGGTGGTGGTCAAAAGGAAAACTCTTAAGGAGGGGAAGGGAAAAGGAAGAAATAAAGATATAAACAGGTAAGCAAATAAGGTGGAGGGAAAGTCACAGGTAGTACTCATAACTGTGAATGTGAATAGGATAAACTCTCCCATAAAACAGAGGCAGATAGCAGAATGGATTAAAAACCACAATCCTACAATATACTGTCTAAAAGAAACACAGTTGAAAAAAGGGGATACACACAGGATAAGGGTGAAAGGATGGAGTACATATATTATGCCTCATTGAAAGTAAAAAAAAAAAGCAGGGGTAGTAATCCTTATCTTAGATAAAACAAAAGCGTACATAGATCTAATTAAAAGAGAAAAGGAAGGAAACTACATCCTGTTAAGAGGCACCATCAAGAATGAAGCAATATCATTATTTAACATATATGCACCAATCAGTATAGCATTCAAATTTCTAGAGGAAAAGTCAAGGGATTTTGTGGAATACATATATGGGAAAACAATACTAGTGGGGGACCTCAATCTCCCCCCTCTCTGAACTTGATAAATCTATCCTCAAAATAAAGAAGAAATAAGTTAAGGAGGTGTATCAATAATGAGATATTCACAACACCCATCATGGTTATGAATATGCTGGTATAGATTTGGATCACAAAATGTAGCAAACTCTCCACATGGAAGGCAGAACCAAGGTCTTTATTCAGAAACCATAACACTGAATCCCAAAACCAGAAGGACAAGTCCCAAAACCAGAAAGCCAAAGTCATTATAGTGATCACAAAGTTGATACACATAGTTAACACAGTGGACACCCACATTCCCAAGACTTCACAAATAGAACAGGATCCCTCAAGCGGGGATTCCTCTCAGACTCACGACAGTTTCTCAGCCTGGTCCTTGGAAGTTCTCAGTAGAAGCTGTAGAAGGAGGATGTCAGGAAAAGGTGCAATCTCCAGGTGGTGACTGAGAAAAAGAGCTCAAGGTCCTCCTGGTTCTCTCCTTACATACAGTGTAGCTCCTCCCT